>CM031628.1:3759987-3792487 GCA_018398815.1 Conus ventricosus | reverse complement strand
CGATACATACTGGCAAACACACGTAAAATCACAGTTAGATAAACCTCACTGATGAAAGTTGCTTTTTACATAAAACATGGCAGAATGCTTCGCATTTGAAACACCCCTGAATTTTTTGTCAGGAGTATGAACACTCCCCCCCCCCCCCCCCCCCCCCCCCATTCAAATTTAACTTAGGGGTAGGAAAACCCTCACAATTTTAATTATCTGAAATCCTGACAACCCACTGTCAACAAACCTCAAAAACTTCAACCATTCACGGCAACGGTTAAAAAGGAAACACTGAACACTCGTCACTTCAAGACAAAGGTGATATTCACAGAGATCTGCACAACTTACCTTTGCTCGTTTCGGCATCGCCAACAGATGTGGACACCAAGGAAAATGATTGTGAAGCTTTGCAGGACCAGAATGGCCACCCACAGCCCTTCGCCAAGACCTTGTCCCTCACCTTCAAAAAGTATTATGTTTGACATCTTAAAAACAAACATCTATTTACATCCGTAAACAGTAAAAACAAAAGTATATTAGAGATAACTTCAAGATAAATACCTATATCACAGTTGTATTGAAGCGTTTTTATTGACAGCAGCCATGGCCTTGGGGTGGCTGTATCACTGCAAAGGGAGGAAATCTGTTTACTCTCCGATCAGACATGAAGATAATTGTTGATCACTGCAAAGGGAGGGAATCAGTTTCATCTCCCATCAGACATGTAGGTAATTGTTGACATCGATATCACTGCAAAGGGAGGAAATCTGTTTACTCTCCCATTAGACATGTAGGTAATTGTTGACATCGATATCACTGCAAAGGGAGGGAATCAGTTTCATCTCCCATCAGACATGTAGGTAATTGTTGACATCGATATCACTGCAAAGGGAGGAAATCTGTTTACTCTCCCATCAGACATGAAGATAATTGTTGATCACTGCAAAGGGAGGGAATCAGTTTCATCTCCCATCAGACATGTAGGTAATTGTTGACAGCTATATCACTGCAAAGGGAAGAAATCTGTTTACTCTCCCATCAGACATGTAGGTAATTGTTGACAGCTATATCACTGCAAAGGGAGGGAATCTGTTTCATCTCCCATCAGACATGTAGGTAATTGTTGACAGCTATATCACTGCAAAGGGAGGGAAAATCAGTTTACCTCCCCATCAGACATGTGGGTAATTGTTACAGCTATATCACTGCAAAGGGAGGAATCTGTTTACTCTCCCATCAGACATGTAGGTAATTGCTAACGTCTAGACTTGACTTCCGGTCCCCGACCGACAAGACGTGGTACACGTCTCTCCGTGAAAACAGTCGGAGAAAAAAAAAAGAGAATGAAATCTTCACTAAAGTCGGCAGGCATTTTGACAAAACTTCAGGAAAATTTAACCTTACTAGTTCAGCAAGATTGTAGGGAAACAGTTGAAAACATAAACTTGTGGTTTACCAATTTTTTATCCATGTCCTCCTGCCCTTTGGGGAAAGACATGGCGGGAACCATGAACTGAAGTGTTTGTAAAGCGAGCCGGTGCTGTGACTGTGTTGCCGTGAACTGTGGGATGTTGTGCTGTGCTCACATTCGTTGGATTAAGTGTTGCCTCCCGTGTATGTGTATGAAAAAAGGTAAGAAGGGAAGGAGAAGGAAGTTTTTAAACTATGAGCACTCATCTACCTACTTTTCTAATAGGCAAAAAAGGAGGCAGGAGCAGCTTTCGTCGTCTTCAGAAAGCGACGCAGGTTTGAGTCCCGGAGCGGAAAAAAGCAAGGCCAAACAAGATAGGAAAAACAGAGACAGGATAGTGAGAATAGTACCGAAGACAAGGATTTACAGAACACTTTACTCGAAATCAAGAAACAGTACTAAGTTGGCGACAAAAGAAGACGTCCTATCGTTACGTAATGAAATGGAGAGACTAACCGCAACGCTGACCAGCAGAATAGACTCACTGGAGTGCAGGGTTTTTGACCTGGAAAACAAAAACGACAGGCTGAAAACCGAGGTCGACCCAACTTCGAGGGAACGGACGAACTTCAGGGCCAGTTGACGCAACAGCGCGGGGAGGCCAATAACATCAAGCGGGTCATGAATGATCAGGAGCAACACGGGAGACAGTGGAACCTCCGCGTGTATGGTGTGCCAGAGAAGCAGCAAGAAGAGACTGTTGAAGATTGTGTCAACAAATGTGTAGACATTTTCACAAGAAGCTGGGGTACCTGTGACGGCCAACCATGTGGAAATAGCACACAGAGCGGGAAAGGCGACCGGAGGGGGCGGCAAGACCAAGGCCTCTTCTCATCCGTTTTTTCTCTCGCAGACAGAGGGGACTTGTGCTTGCTGTGCGTAAAAACCTAAAACAATCCGGCACTTCCATCGCTGAAGACCTCACACAGGAGAAACTACAAACTTTACGAAAGGTTAGTTCACACCCCGGAAACCCCAAATGGCAAGTTGGTCACCCAACGGCAAAATAATGGCCAAACTTAAAAATGGAAAGCTGTCAAATTGGACATTGATTCTGATGTGAACCAAATATTGGCTAAAAAAATGAACTGAGCATAAATTTGAATGGAATTTGAACTGAAATTGCGAGGTTGGTGCCGGTGGGGGGGAGGGAGGGAAACTTGTCAAAAATTGAATGGTCAAATGGGGAAATATCTTGTGCATTTGTATGTGTGTGTGTGTTTGTGTGTGGTGTGTTGGGGGGGGGGGGGGGGGGGGGGGGGGGGGGGGGGGGGGGGGAGGGGATAGGGAAAAAAGTTGTTTCATTCATAATATATGATCCTGATATTTTATGAATGATTTTGCTAGTGTACGATATTATGTTAATATGTTTTTCCCGATGTGACAAAAACTCAAATTATTGTGACAACGTTTTGCTTTGTACGAGCGCACGATACTTTAGCACGTCAGCTGCCCCAGCGAGTGGGCCCACGTGCTGGCGCGCACACATGCACATGTCGCATGACTAATGGAACGCTCTGTGTATTCTATGTATCTTGTGTATTAAAAATTGATTGCATGCCCATGTGGCTGTTGAAACTGCGAAAGAGGATTGATAACATCAACTTAAATGAACTGGAATCTTTGTTAGCTTGTAGTTGATGTGACAAACTCAAAGCTTTACAAGTATCTGATACTGACGTGGGAAAAATGCTGGTGGTGGGGGGAGGGGGGGGTATGGATCGTTAAAATTTGCTCACTTTCCTTTGTGTGTGTGTGTGTGTGTGTGTGGGGTGCGTGCGCGCGCGCGCGTGTTGTGTTGTGTGTGTGTGTGTGTGTGTTGTGTGTGTGTGTATGTGTGGTTGTGGCAGTTGTTGTTGTTATTATTTGTTTCATGTTGGGGGAAAGGGAGTGGGGTGTGGGTGGGTTTTGACGTGTGATGCTTAGAGAGCATGGATAGTAGTATCATCAGCAATGATATGATTTGAAGTATCATCAGCAAGATATGTTTTGAAGTAGTTTTTTGTTGTTGTTATTGTTTTGTTTTGTTTGGTTTATATTTTTGCTTAATTGACTTGTGCTGTGTGTGAGCAGTGAAAGGATTTTGTGTCCCCGCGTGCGGATGTGTGCGCGTGCGAGCTCGTGCGCGGGGAAAACATGCACGCAGACAAGGTTGGCAAAAAACATAACGCACAAACCCTTTTCATGTGTCCACTGTCATCGAGACTGTAATTCCCTGTCCCCCACATTATCCCTCCTTTCCCCC
This sequence comes from Conus ventricosus, assembly GCA_018398815.1. Classification (NCBI taxonomy): domain Eukaryota; kingdom Metazoa; phylum Mollusca; class Gastropoda; order Neogastropoda; family Conidae; genus Conus; species Conus ventricosus. The sequence continues at coordinate 3,788,780 of CM031628.1, read as the reverse complement.
TCGTGTCCCCACACGCAGACTTCATAAAAAAGAAGAGAGGTGACCATGGACTGATATATAGGGTTTTATGGCCTTTGATGTGAATGTATATATTGTGATATAGGCACACTGTGTGTGTGTGTGTCTGTCTGTGTGTGTGTTTTCTGTGTGTGTGCTGATTTTAATAAAAATGTATTCACGAATGTATATAAAAATATGTCTGCAAATGTGAAATAATCTAATCATAATTCAAATTAGAAACTTGCAATTTAAACATAATTTTTTTCTTTTTTTTTTTATTCTCCTTTATTTCTTATTTTACTTTTTTTTTAATTGTTATTAGTATTATTTATTTCATTTATTTATCTTTTTTATTTTTTTATTTTTTATTTTTTAATATATATTTTACTCTCCCATTCTTGTTCCTTTCTTGGCCCATGTCCTTCATCCACTCGCCCTTCACCCCCCCCCCCCCCCCCCCCCCTCCTCTCTCTCCTCTTTTTTCTTTCTCTCTCCCATAAGTGTAGTTTTCTTGCGCCCTCACAGCCCCCCCCCCCCCCCCCCCCCCCCCCCATTCCACTTCCTGCACCTGTCCCGCCCCCGCCGCTCCCACCTCTGCTTCCATCCCTAGAAAATCTAACGCGTAATTGTGTTTCTCTATTGAATTTGTTGTTGTTGCGTGTTTATGTATTCATGCTGTTTCATGAAGTATTGAATACTGTCAGTGTGCTTATCCATGATCGTGCTCTAAATATTTTAAAAGGGGCAGGTGTGTTGGCCCATTTTGTATGCGTGTGTGAAAGTGTGTGTGTGTGTGTGGGGTGTGTGTGTGTGTGTGTGTGTGTGTGTGTGTGTGTGTGTGAGGCCATTATTGGAAACGTTCTTTTGCATGAAAAAAATGAGCATCATTTTGTTTTTTCCTCATTGTGAACCATGTGAATGTACATTAAGACTTCATTTTGTGTGTTTGCAATCTAAATGTGTTTGCTGTGAACCTGTATACCAAATTAGGTGACCAAGGGGGGGGGGGGGAAGGGAGGGGAAAAAGGCTGACATTGTGCATGGGGGGGGGGAAAGGGGGGGAGGGAGGTGCGGGGGCACATACATACGCAGGGCCGACGGTGCGCCCCACACACTGAGGTAACTTACATCACACCTCATGGGTTTCTCCTCTCTCTCCTCTCTCTCTCTCTCTCTGCGTCAGTTCCCTCTCACGTTCTCTTCCCTCTTTCTTTGTGCGCTCATGCACGTGCTCGCGTTCGCGGGCACATACCATAAATATAAGCCACAGCAGCCAACAGCGGTTTGTGTCTTTTCCCCTGTGGTGAAGGAGCCCCTGTTGTACTTTTTTCCAGTCTTTCCCTTGCTCGCTCCTCCAAGCAACCTCTTGGCCATTTCGTCATTTTCGGGCCAAGGGGGAGCGTTCCGGGGGGAGATGGGCACCGGAAAGAACACATGCGCGCGCGCTTGTGTACGCGCGTGCATTCTGCGTAAATAAAATTCAGTTGTGATTCTGTGCACTTTATTTGCTGACTGATTGTCGGGGTAACGGCTGATATGCAAACTGACTTGTGTTTATTGCTTGATTAATCGGGTAAATGGGCTGGTTGACTTTTTTTATTCCCCTCTCTTTCTCTATATTTGTTTAAAAGAATGAGTGGTCGCCAGTCGTAAAATTTGGTTGCTCGATATATGATGACAGTAAACAGAAGAGACAGGAATGTGAAAGAATGCAGATTTTTTTTGTGGTAATATGCCGACACTGTTTATTATACTGTAGCATGGGTGTGAAGCAAAATCAAAATATGTTACGTAACAACATAGTTGTTATTATTGCTGGTTTTTTTGCGTGCGTGCGTGCGTTGTGTGCGTGCGTGCTGCATGCGTGTTGTGTGTGTGTTTTGGGTAGTTGTTTTTAGAAGTTGCTTTGAAACAGAGATTTTTTTTTTTTTTTTTTGTTTTGTTTTTGTTTTGTTTTGCTTTTGCTTTTTTTCTACAAGATGATGCGGAGGTACTATTTGGCAGCGATACGCAGATTTTGTTGGTAACGTTTCGTAGTGATCATCGATCGAAATTGTAACCCATACAGGTCATCACTTAAAGCGCGCGCACTAAAGACCAATCTGTTTGCTTGTTTGTAAAATGTATTCACCCCTGGTGAACAGAAATTCGCATTTACTGGCATGCGTAACTGTTCTTTTCACGGTTTGTGCACGGTTTGCGCAGGGGTGCGCGTGGACTGATGAATTTGATGAGTGTGTGTTGGTGTGTGTTGTGTGTGTGTGGTGTGTGTGTGTTTTGTTTTATGAGTGAATTTTTCCCCTTATTATATTTTGTGTTCACTTTTTCTGTTACAATACATTGTAACATGTCTGTGGTAACTATGAGAAGTTTATATTGATGCTGCCAGCCTTTCGGTTTTTTTTTTTGTTTTTTTTTTCCTCCACCGACTGACTGATGGGTTTGTTCTTGTTTATCAATTTATCGGTACATCGTTTGAGTGATTTTCTTCTTGGCCGACATAATTTATGAAAATTTTTAACCTTTTTTTTTTTTTGTAATGTTGTCAACCCAAACCACATGCGCATTCGTGTGAGCGCGCGTGGATGTGATGTGCGCTAGGGGCACGGAATTAGAATGGCAAACAATCCAGCGCGAGTGAATACTCAACTCCTGCTTCCTGAAGGCCTCCCCCTGCAGTGAGAAAGACTCATGTCATGATTGGGAGGGAGCAGGTTGGCCCTGTAGGTGTTTTTGGTTTTTTTTTGCTCTCTCTCTCTCTCTCTCTCTCTCTCTCTGTTCCCCCTCTCTCCCTGTCTTCTGTCTCCCCCCCCCCTCCTCTCTCTCATGTTAGTCAAAAGAAAAAAAAAGCTTGTATCTCAAAAGTATAACACTTGTTTTTTTTTGTTTTGTTTTTTTTGTTGTTTTTTTTAAATTATTTTCTTTATTATTTTTCTTTTTATACACAAAAGGAAGAAATGTTGTTTTTGGTGGTGGGTGGGGGTGGTGGTGGTGGTGTGTGTGTGGGGTTGTGTGTTGGTGTGTGTGTGTGTGTGTGTGTGTGTGTGTGCGTTGTTGTTGTTGTTTTTATGGCCCTTCCTTCCCTGGTGGCCTCTTCCCCCCCCCCCCCCCCCCGCCCCTCGCTTCCCCCCCAGTCCTCTCCCCCGACACTTTTCCGGCATTTCGCACTTTTGTGAAACTGTAAATAGAGTCGACACACCCCCAATGATCTTTTAGTTTTTGACGGGGTAAGTGTGTGTGTGTGTGTGTGTGTGAGTGTGTGTGTGTGTTTCCCCCCATATTATCATTTTACAACCTGGACGGTAGTTAACCACCCCTGGGTCATCTGCCCAGTCCTATCCCGACCTCGGTCTGCTTTCTTTTTCATCATTCATCGTGTCCCTTCATTTTTTTTTCTTTTTTCCCTTACCCTGTTAACTTTCAGACTGTAATGAGAATATTTCTTATTTTTCGACCCCTTCTTTCTTCTTTTCCTTCTGAAAGGTCGGTCGACACAATCAACACCCCCCCCCCCCCCCAAATCACCCCCCCCTTTAGGTCATTCGCACTCGTGCTCGCCGTCGCGGTGGTCAAGTAGATTACGACATTTTTTAACGTATTTTTCAGATCTCTCATGCAAGATTATGTCCATTTTTTTCATATTTGTATTTGTTAATATGTGTTTCTGTGTAACAGACTGTGGGAAGCAGTGCGTCATTTTACTCAACGAGGGTTATTGTTAATATAAGATGTGATTTTAGGAAAAACTGGCTTCATTCTTGTTTTTCATCGTGTTAACCTCCTCTGTTCTATGCTTTGTTACATACTTGAAATGTTTTTTCAATCGCCATGGATAAGTCTAACTATTGCGTCCTAAATTGCCAAGGTTAGGAGACCTACATAAACGAAGGGATATCTTTCACTATTTAAAACAGCAAAATTACTCAGTTTACTGTCTACAGGACACCCACTTTACCAATAAACTTGAGAAATACGTAACTGCAGAATGGGGCTATAAATGCTTATTTTCCTCATATCGGTCAAACTCCAGAGGTTTAGCTGTATTGTTTTCAAATAATTTTTAATTTAAAATAACAAATGTCCAACGAGATAAAAACGGCAACTTCATAACATGTAGCATTTATGCTTTTGAAAAGACTTTCTCCTGGTTAATGTGTATGGGCCTAATAAAGATGATCCACTATTTTACAGCACGCTTAAGGAAAACATAAGGAGTTACGATACCAATTATATTATTGGTGGGTGATTGGAACATCGCAATGGATCCCCATCTTGACTGTTAAAAATTATGTACACGATTTAAAAATCGGAAGCAAAGAAGAACTCATTAACATGACAGAAGAAATTGGTTGGCAGACATATGGAGGGAAAAGAATCCGGGGAAAGTAGAAGATATACCTGGCGTAAACCCAACTCCACTTAAGCAAAGTCGATTTAGACTTCTTTTTACTATCTGAGTATCTTATTTCTTATTATGAAAATTCTGATATTGAACCAGGTTATCGATCTGACCATTCGATGGTTACATTTGTTTGAAATTCGGCAAAGGGAAAAATCTAAAGGATTCTGGAATTTAAAGTATCTCTACTAAAGGATAAACAATTTTGTAGATGAAATTAATGAAGTTTTTTCTAAATGGATAAAAGAACACGTAGTTGATCAAACGGCCATACAAGATCAATCGGTATTGTCCGAGTTTAAAAAAATCTGGACTCAAATTCAAATTAAAAACAAAGTCTTCCTAGATTTCCTATTAATGAAAATAAGAGGTAAATCAATAGCTACGCTACAATGAAAAAGAAAAAAACATCAGAAAAAGAAATCAATCACCAAAATATAAGAATCTTGAGAGGATAGAAAAAAAAAGGAGAAGCTGAAATAAGAATGATTGAAGAAAAAATCCCAAATAAGAATTAAGAGCGATCAGGGAACAGAAAATGGAAGGTGTACTGTTACGGTCAAAGGCGAGGTGGATCGCAAAATGGTGAAAAAAAACTCGAAAAACTTTGTAACCGGAAAAAGAAATTATATTAGTAAACAAATGACCAGACTAGTGACCAAAGATGATGAAGTAATAAAAGAGCAGAAAGATCTTTTAAACGAAGTTAAAAATTTTTATGAAAACTTATACAAGAAAAAAGTAACTGAAAAATGCGAAATAAAAAAACTTGTTAAACAATTCCAAAATTTCTGAAGATGATGAAAAAAATGCTGGAAGGAGAAATCACTTTGGAAGAAGCAAGTGTAGCTTTTAAAAAATATGAAACATGGCAAAAGCCCAGGAAACCCATGGGTTCTGTGCCGAATTTTTTAAGTTCTTTTGGAAAATACTTGCCCACTGTGGGAAGACTATAAATGAATCGTATAGAGATGGAGAATTTCGGCAACGCAAAAAGAGGGACTGATTATTTCTATACCAAAAGGTGATAACCCAAAGAATTTGTAAAAAACTGGCGTCCTATCTCCCTCCTAAATGTAGTTTACAAGATAGCTTCCTCGTGTATTTCTAAGAGAATCAGAAATGTTTTACCTTCTATCATCAGTGAAGACCAAACAGGTTTCATGGCTAACAGATATATGGGGACAATATTAGATGATTTATGATTTGATTAATTACTTAAATGCAAGAAATCTCCCCGGTCTGTTGATATCTATAGATTTTGAAAAAAGCCTTCGATCCCTTGATGGGGTTTTATGTTTATGTGCTAAGGGCTTTTGGTTTTGTAACAGTATATGCCACTGGATAGAAAAATTGCTATAAAGATATTAAATCAACAGTCACTGTAAATGCCCGAAACCCCACAAAGGTTTAAAATAGAAAGGGGGTGTAGACAGGGAGACCCATATCTCCTTACCTATTTATAATTGTGCAGAAATTCTAAACGATAATGATAAAGGAAGACAAAAACTTAAAAGGTATAAAAATAAACGATATAGAACACAAATAGTTCAGTTCGCTGATGACACTCACTAGTAAACATTTGGGGATAAAACTTCATTTGAACGATCTATAAGTGTCCTTACCACTTTGGGAGAATTTCAGGCTACTCTTGAACAATGAAAAAACGCAATCAATATGGCTAGGGTGTTATAAAAACTCGAAAAAAAAAAAATACTGTCCTCATTTGAAAATGATATTGAATCCTCATATTCAAATACTGGGTGTTTGGTTCACCCAAGACCTAAAAAAATGTGAAAACTTAAATTATAATGATAAATTTTCGGAAGTTAAAAACATTATTTTAAAATTTGGTCTCAGAGAAGTATAACGCCACTTGGAAGAGTTGCTGTTCTCAAGTCCCTTATTCTATCAAAACTTATATACCTCGGATTTTGCTACCTAACCCCCCTGACCTGTTAATTAAAAAAAATTCAAAAGATGTGTTTCAGCTTCGTTTGGAATGGCAAACAAGATAGAATAAGCAGGAAACACAGTGAAGACTGTAAGCAAGGTGGTTTAAACATACCTGACATAAAAAAATACATTAATGCTTTGAAACTTCCGTGGGTAAAGAAACTTAAAACCACAAGTCATAAATGGAAGAACATCGTTTTAAAATAAAACCCTTTCAGTGATAGAATCGAAAATTATGGACCAGGGTACGGGTTCTGGATACACAAGTATTAAATTTTTTTTGGAAAGACACGTTTACAGCCTATCGGGAATTTTGTCTATGTGGACACCTGAGACATTAAATGAACTACTTTGTAAGAACCCGTTTTTTACAATGATATGATAAAAGTAGAAAGCGGTAATCAGCCAAAAAAAAAAAAAAAAATAAATTCCCCAATAAAACACTTTCGAAACAAAATGGACGATTTTGAGTTTAGAAAAGTTTTAGCATTAATGTTGACTACCCATAGATTTTATCTCATACAATGGATGGATTTCTTCAATGAAACAATTTATAAGGAAAACGGGTGTCATAATTGATAATAACACAGACATAAAACATAACACACCGAAGGCTTTAAATATTATTATGAAAGAAAATAAAGGAGCCAAACGGTTCTATGAAATTTTCATTCGAGATGAGCGCAACCAAATTGCTGCTCCAAATGGCTAAACAAACTGAATTCTGAAATCCACTGGAATAAAGCATTTACTCAGGCCCACAAAAATCAAAGATATAAAATTAAAAAGGCTACAAATCGAATCATACACAGAATTATTGGTACGAATAAAATTGTCTTAAATGCTATGGGCTTAACAACACGACAAGTTGTACTTTCTGTAACGAAGAGAGAGATTCGATCCAACACTTTTTATGGGTATTAACCACCCCTCAAACGTTTTTGGAAAGAAGTTTAAAAGTTATTTAATGAATGCCGAAACACAACTAACATCAAAATCACCCGAGATATCGTTATTTTTGGAAAAGAACAACGTGTGAAAACAGAGACAGTTTTTGATTTCATTATTATGCTAGCTAAATTTCATATATATAAGTGCAAAAATCGAAACACGAACCAGTGCTTCAATTTTTCAAAGCCAATTGGCAATAGATATAAAATCGAATTGTTTAATGCAAAGTCAGCAACAATCTAAACCATTTTCATGCTGCATGGAACAACTATAGATCAATGATTCTTTAAAAAACACTTCTTTTAAAAACTTGATCTAATACACAAAAACTATATGCCCATCACCGTACTTCCACGACCTCCTGAAATGGAGAGAGTGAGGAAGGAGAGGGGAAGCAATAAGTTGTTAAATCTCGCAAAAGACGACGTCACTCTTTTTTTTTTTTTTTCCCCACTACTGGTTTTTTTTTTTTTTTTTTTTTTTTCTGTCGTCTGAACTTTTTGCACGTGTCTATGTATATCTTGTTTGTTTGTTTTTTTGTTCCTTCTTTGAAAAACTTTTGGACATATGCCATTCATTGTTTATAGAACTTGCAGAAATGATGCTAATGTACATATGATTTGGCGCACTGTCCTCTTTATGCGCATAAGTAATCTCTATATTGTTTGATTAAAAACGTGAAAAAAAAAAAAAAAAACTTACAGTCAGATGCATCACACAAAGCTAAAAAAAAAAAAAAAAAAAAAAAAAAAAAATTGCTAACGTCTAATTCAGCTTATTTTCACAGTTATCACAAAAGAAAAAACGAGAAGCGTGTGTGTCTGAGTGAGTGAGTGAGTGAGTGAGTGAGTGTGTGTGTGTGTGTGTGTGTGTGTGTGTGTGTGTGTGTGTGTGTGTGTGTGTGTGTGTGTTATGGGAGGGGGAGGTGGGAGGGAGGAGAAGGTGCGAGAGGAGTGGGACACAAGGAAAGTGCACTGGAGGAAAAATTGTAGAGGGAGGGATCACAGGTGAATATCTGCAGTGATCTAAAATTCATTTGAGACTATCATTTAATGGACTTTGTAAAAGGCAAGTCATTAAACTAAACAAGAGGAACAAAGGACAACGAATAAAGAAGTGTTTTAAATCCAGCCGACAGCGGCACGACGGCACGATTTCCTGCTGCCGCACGCTCGCGCACAGCGCTCATTCCCTGCCGACGCACAGATTTGGCCACTTTCTAATTTATTTTTACGGTAGCTCTACAACAACTGACAGTCTTGTGTTAGGTGTCACAGGAAAGAACAAACACTCAACTCCCCTCATCACCAGATCCACTTTGTAATACGATTTCAAGCGCTTCATTGAGCGAGAAATTGCTACCACCCCTTTGCCTGACCGACATTTTTTCTGGCACAGGAAATACGTGCCGCGCGCCGTGTGGCGGTGGCGCCAGTTTCTTTGTTTCAAAGCTCCTGGGGTCAGCCAAGTTCACAATAGACCACTGAAAGTATGGTCGACAACTCGTTCCAACATCCCCAAGACTAGTTACAGAGCTTATTTCCCTTGGACCATTTCATGGAAAGTGTAGGCATTTTTTATGTTCCCGTCGTCTGATTGTGGACGACACGGCAGAATGTACTGCTGTCTGTCCGTCATCCGGACTTGGACGACTCGCCTCAAGGGAGAGAAATCCTGTCATCCACTTTTGTCAGGACTCGGCTGGTAAAGGTTAAAAAAAAAAATCCTTTCTGAAGTCTGTAGAGGGCACAGTGTCAGGTTTCAAAGGCGTCATTAAAGCACAGTCAAACACGACATGCTGAATTGTAACATCACCAGGACACATACTTCATATCTGGGCAATATTCAGTCTCTAATGAGCTGCACAAAGGCTGAAAATCAGATGTGAAACAGGTTTGAGGTTCAAAATAGTCTCACTGAGTCCTTTAACAAAATTTTGATGATGAACTGAAAACCTCTTTAGAAACCTCTCTAGTATATATACATATAATATATATATATATATATATACATATATGTGAGCTGATGAAGACAGGGCAACACTGTCAAAAAATTTCCAAGTAAGTTTTTGATTCCGAGTCTAACTACTTTACTAATCTCTCTAGTATATGATTCTTTGTATGACAACAGGCAATTTATTCTCAATATGACCCGAAACAGTCTTTGCTCCCCTTTTTGCTGCTCTCTCTGTTTCTACACTTACAATAATCTTACCTGTAATGTTTATATTCAGTTCAATACCTGTAATGTTTAAGTGGAATTTCATGTCACTGATCTGAACAAGGACATGAGAGATCTTAGAAGAGAGCTCGAGCAAATTTGTCAGCTTGAGCACCTTCAATGAGATCATCCAGATGGGCAAGTATTATTCTTCATATCATCATAGTGCTGGTGCTTCACTGTGTTAACCTGTGTGTGGAGCATTCTCTTGTGTCTTTATACAAGTCAGTGAAATTCCAGTTACACCTCAGGGGTAAGTTTGTTATAACTGTAGAATTCCACTAACCTGTACTCTGTCCCATACAAGGCCATGCAAGAATGTAACTTTTTTTTTGCCACACTGCACACATATATATACGTGGCATACGATGTTCTCAGGGTAACACTGCACGCATGTACATGTGTGGCAGTTTTGCTTTCCACTCTTTCACCTTGGCAGCTGACCAAGCTGACATCTACGGTCTGAGACAAGAAACCAACAGTGTGCCTTTCTTTTGGTGAATCCTCATGCCTCAGGGCAGGCTGAGGGAGTGCCCTCCTTCACACAGCCTCAGAACATCCTGTATCCACCAAAAATCCACACAGTTCAGGCACATGATGAATTCAGGTACATGATGAAACAGACAGGCTGAGGCAGTGCTTCCCTTCACACAGCCTCAGAACATCCTGTATCCAGCAAAAATCCACACAGTTCAGGTACATGATGAAACAGGCAGGCTGAGGGAGTGCCCTCCTTCACACAGCCTCAGAACACCCTGTATCCAGCAAAAATCCACACAGTTCAGGTACATGATGAAACAGACAGGCTGAGGGAGTGCTCCCCTTCACACAGCCTCAGAACACCCTGTATCCAGCAAAAATCCACACAGTTCAGGTACATGATGAAACAGGCAGGCTGAGGGAGTGCCCTCCTTCACACAGCCTCAGAACACCCTGTATCCAGCAAAAATCCACACAGTTCAGGTACATGATGAAAAGAGTTAAAGATAGCAATATTTGGTACCACCTATACATTACTTTAGTCCATTATATTTCTCACTTTTATGAGCCAGATAAACTGTGCTCTATGTCCACTCAATAACAGCACTGGTATTGCAATTTCTGGGTTAACTGTACAAAGGCATTAAGCAGGACTCCATGTGTGTAAGGAATGCCATGCAATTCAACTGTCCCAAGGCACAATTTTCTGGGTAGTGCGGGGCGCCTACTGTACACACCATTTAAGAGTTTACAAAAGTGTTGTAAGCCGACTGTTTCTCCTCCCTCCTTCATTCCCTCCCCCTTCCCCAACCCCCAACAAAACAGAGACAGCACTGTGTGCTAGGTTGAGGGAGCTGCAGTCTTTCCCTTTCCCCTGACAGTGCTGGGGAATCTGAGGCTGGAACAGACGGCTGGAATCAATCGCCCGACTTTTGATCACAGAAGTGAATCACGTCATGATGTGCGTCATATGTCCCTTGCATGTTCCCGGCCTCCAAGAAGACACCATATCTGCAGTTTTGCCCCAGTAGTCCACATTTCCTTACTGCTTACCTGACAGCTTGCTTGCCTTTTCTTGGCGACTGGATGCTTTTTTTTCTGGGCTTCAGTCGTCGTCCATGATCCACTCCACGCAAAGGGCTCAAGGGCACAATGTGAACTGTTAAGCAGTGATTTGTTCCCCATGTAGAGGTGCTGCTGAACAGCAAGAATTTGCTACTGAGCAGGTCTCAGGGGACCATGGACGATGACTGAAGCATGCGACAACATATAAGCTGAACTGCGTTCATCGTGTGCCATATCAAGGACATCAGTGGAGTCCACTGAAAACAGAACTGAGGACAGTGGCTTCATCTAGCTTTGACACCCCCAACCCCCCTCCAATCCAACTTGTCTTTTATGTGAAACTCTTGAGTGGGTGAATCAACACAGGAAGGGTTTAGTGTCTCATGAATGATTGATCAAGCATTAGAAATAGCAGCACGAGGAAACAAAAGGTGTTCACTAGGCAAGGAAAGAAAGGTGTGTGATCTTGTTCTCTCGTCAAGGATAGAAAGGAGGGCGTTTTCTTGCCAAGAAAGGTGGGCATTCTCTTGCCAAGAAAGGTGTGTGTTCTCTTGCCAAGGAAAGAAAGGTGTGTGTTCTCTTTACAAGGAAAGAAAGGTGTGTGTCCTCTTGACAAGGAAAGAAAGGTGTGTGTCCTCTTGACAAGGAAAGAAAGGTGTGTGTTCTCTTGCCAAAAAAAGAAAGGTGTGTGTTCTCTTGACAAGGAAAGAAAAGTGTGTGTTCTCTTGCCAAGGAAAGAAAGGTGTGTGTTCTCTTGCCAGGGAAAGAAAGGTGTGCGTTCTCTTGCCAAGGAAAGAAAGGTGTGTGTTCTCTTGCCAGGGAAAGAAAGGTGTGTGTTCTCTTGCCAGGGAAAGAAAGGTGTGTGTTCTCTTGCCAGGGAAAGAAAGGTGTGTGTTCTCTTGCCTGGGAAAGAAAGGTGTGTGTTCTCTTGCCAGGGAAAGAAAGGTGTGTGTTCTCTTGCCAGGGAAAGAAAGAAAGGTGTGTGTTCTCTTGCCAAGGAAAGAAAGGTGTGTGTTCTCTTGCCAGGGAAAGAAAGGTGTGTGTTCTCTTGCCAGGGAAAGAAAGGTGTGTGTTCTCTTGCCAAGGAAAGAAAGGTATGTGTTCTCTTGCCAAGGAAAGAAAGGTGTGTGTTCTCTTGCCAGGGAAAGAAAGGTGTGTGTTCTCTTGCCAGGGAAAGAAAGGTGTGTGTTCTCTTGCCAAGGAAAGAAAGGTGTGTGTTCTCTTGTGTTCTCTTGCCAAGGAAAGAGAGATGCGTGTTCTCTAGCTAAGGACAGAAAGCATAAAACTGGCAGCTGGGAGTAACGTGTCAGGTAAATCACTTAGGAATCTTAGTTTGAGTATTAGGCTGTACACTTTGCTCCCTCCACTCCAAGAAGTTTCTTTTCGACAGGGGTCTTGATTAGGAAATGTGTTCAGGCTCAGTAGAATAGTAAAGCACTTGTTTCGAAAGGTAAATGTAAGACAACGGTCTTCTGAAACTTGAAAGACTAAACATATTTTTCTATGGTACTGCGCATTTTGTACCGATCTTATTTCACAGACAAGAACATACCACTATCAACTATTACTTGATTTGGCATGCCAAGTTTCATCCTTCTTCCAGAGACTGCAGGCCATGTGTACTTACAGAGTGGGGTTTCCTCCTTCTGTGGCTCCTGGGTCTCCACATCGCGGCTTTCAGTTCTTGCAACTAAAGCTGCTGGTGCGCGTGTGACAGCAGCGCGTGCGACTTCATCTGTATCAAGCACAACATCCTCAGATCATGGAACAGAGAAGAAAAAATACACATGATGCTACAAGTCTTTTCAGTCATACCATGTTTAAATGGCGTGCACGCACACTCACACACCAACACACAGTTATACCTAATTAACAACTTTCTTGCAAAGTTATGTTTATTAAACTCTATGAGCAGCCTGTTACTATCAATCATTAACTTAACATCATTTCTTACCTCGTATTCATACTAGCACAACTGGTCAGGTCCAGTAGATGGAAGAAGAAGGCAGGTACAGTTGTCATTGTTTTCTCTGAATTACACTGTGACTTTACAGTTTAACACAACCAGCACAGAGCTGACCACCGCTTCCGTTACTAATGATAGTCTTGAGTCTGAATGCACAGGAGAATACAGTCACCTTTGCAGAAACTTTCCCTTTTGTCGATTTTTCTTCAGTACATACAAAATATACACCTTCGGAGTTCTTCCAATACCTTACACACTTTGCACTCACATGGCAGAAAAAATAAAAGTACTTCTATAAGGAAGACAGTTATACGCAGGTCTATTAAGGAAATATCTAAAGTTGCACATCTGTCAGCAGTCAGAAAAGGGAGAACATTTACACAGTTTACATCTCCTTCAGCTCTTCCAGTTTTGCACAGAGTTTTTTCTCAAGTTTTGACACTTCTTCAGTCTTTTCCTTGGCAGACCTCATTGCGTTGGACTTGGCTATACACCTCAGCAGTTAGGACATCGTTCTTGGTGCACGATTCGTCGATCGTTTTCTGTTTAGAAAAGCTGCTTGAAGACCCTGCAGCTGCTGATGTGGAAGGTGGATCTTGAGACCCCCCCTGTCACTGCAGTAAAACTTGAAGTTGAAGGCAGTTGACTGCCAGTCTCCTGCCTTGCACCCGTGGTTCAGATCTTGGTGAGGAGTTTCGGTTTCCAAGAGTGAATCCATGCATGGTCAGCTGTGTGGCACCACCGGCATTTCTCTTATTCTCATGTTCATGTTCCACCAACCGTTTGTGTTTCACTCCATCAGCATGACTCTTCACAGCACTGATGCCCATACCCGAGATACTAAAACTCTTCTTGCACAATGTGCACCTTGCTGAGTGTTCATTTTCTCCACGAGCTAACCAACCTTTGAAAGCATCTTTTTCTGCCCACATATCATTGAAAACGCAGTCTCCTTTCCCCATCTTGCAGGCTCAGTAGCACTATTTGGCGCAAAACATCGACCGTCGACACAACCCGATGGTAACCAAAGGGAAAGAACTCTGTTGGCTTCTACACTTACGTCTATAGTAAGTCAAACACTAGTCACTGACGAGTTACTTCCCTTCTGCTTCAGCTAGGCTGTTGTCGGTTGCTACGGGATCGGCGATCACGAAGCCACATGGAGTGACAGAAATTGTGATTTATTTCGTATAAAAAACATTTTCTTGAGTGACAGTCACTTCCTTGCTTTGAGAGGACAGATTGTGACCGATTTTGAAATTTCAAGGACTTTTCCAGGGGGTTAGGCCTTCAGCTTATTTTTAAGTACTTTTCCAGGCCTTGAAATGGTCATGTCAAATCTCAAGCACTTTTCAAGAAAATAAGGGGGTGTACGAACCCTGTCACACACAAACACATTCTCTCTCTCACACACATTCTTGTGCACTTATTTCTTAAGACACCCCAGGGGTGGGAGCAGAAAATCATAGCTATACTGAAAAGGCCGGGGTCAAGCGGGACACTTTAGGCTCCTGGTGGGGTGCAGGGGCAATGCCTTGGGGTTTGGGGGGAAAATGCCTCCCAGACACTAAAGAAAATTGTTGCCAAGACACTTTTGTGGCCTCTCCTTGAAAACAAAGTTCATAATTAACTTCTGTACAAAGAGACTCCAAATATGACAAAATACGACTTATGGCTTAGTATCAAACTGAAAATGTTACGCAAAGTACTTAGATTCAGTAAACCATCAAAACAATACAGGATGCAATGTATATATTACTCACCAGTGATGTTAATTGAAAATAGCGGCCAAATTTCAATCACTTAATTTATAAGTTCAAGAATGAGGATTCCTGTTTTAGTTGTTTTTTTTTTTTTTTTTAAAGTCTTACATAGCTTAAATTCAGCAGAGTCAATGTCTGCACTAGCACTGAATTGGAACAAACACTAAGCAAAATCAAAAGCTGAAGTGGGCCAAGTCTTACGACAGAGATCAGTGGCTGGTGGCACTGGGGTATCTGAAAAATGGAAACCAAAGGTTAGGTTAGGTTTAATCTCTCCACATGTTTTGACTCCTGGGAATGCACTTCGATCGACTTTTTTCCATTTGACTTGTACACAAGCTTCCGACTGCACAGTATACACCAAGCAACGCCCACTTCATTTGTTTTCCGCAGCCATTTTCGGAACGGACGAATCAATTCGTCCATCTCATCCATCCATTCATTTCTCCACTTGCTTTTCTTCAGGTCACTGTCAATCTTGCATGCCTCTGCTTCGTCATTAATCAGCTCCATTTCTGACAAATATAAAGCACAACGATATGGTCTTCGCACACGACTGGCACAAAAACCTGAATCGGAACACGGACCGCGCACACAGGGAATAAAAAGGAAAAATATGGAATTCCGCATCAATACGGAAGGTTTCCCACCCCTGTCACCTTTCAGCCAAGGAAATGTTTTGTTCTGTTGGCTGGGCTATAATCAACATTACCTTGTTCTAGAGCTACCTGCCCCCTTACCTCCCTTGATTGATGAATCCTGTTCATTTTATGTAAAATCTTTAAAATGTGACTGCCTCAGAACCTTAAATTTCAAAACACATACGTCACTAATGTCATAAAAGTTAATGTGTTTTATTTGTTGCAACTATGCTCGACTGGAACACCCATGTTTTCTTTCTCTAACCTGTTATTTTACACAGTTAAATATTGGTACCATTTTTTCAATCTGCCCCTCAAACCTTGCACAATTCTTTATTTCGTTTCACTTTCTTCCGAAGACCTGGTTGTCCTGGCAAGAGACCCCTCCATCCTGGAACAGACACTCTCTTCTCTGGGGCTGTTGGTGAACTTGGAATAGTCAGACAGGATTCCATCTCTGTGTATCATACACGTGGGGATGCCCTTCCAAATGGACTTGAGTGTTACGAATGGTGTGCAGCGCATGTTTTGCTGTCTGACTCTCATCTGAAGAAGTTTGGACGAGTGTACGTCTTTTTCTCCACACACACCCACACCACACAAACACAGATATCCTGGCAACAAGTTAAGGTGCTTCTTTTTTGTCTTTTGCTGCCTAAACCATCAAAATCATAAGCACATATTACACAATAAGGACAAGCAGGGACATCAATAATTCATACCATCACCATTAGGGGTGTGCAACAAAACAAAGGTGCTATACTGACATATTAGATATATTTATTCTTTTTCTTCGGCACTGGCTTCGCTGGCACCCACAGCAGTGTCATCAGACAGTTTATGCACTTGGCGGCATCAGGCCCAAGTTGCACAGTCTTCACACAGTTCAGAAGCCGCTCGCCAAAGCAGTTCACAGAGTCCTTCAAGGGACTCCCACACTACAGAAGAAATACACGTCGTCGTCCCGATGGAAAACTCTAAAGCCCTTGAACACACACGATGTCTACTGACCACTCGGGCAGCTTCTCCACATCCCTCTGGATGGAGACAGCGGCTGGGTTCGTGCTGCACCCCACACCCGGTTGGCAGTCAGCTCCAGGTCGGACACGGGGTTCACCGACACCTGGGGAAACCGACAACCAGCAAGGACCTGCCTTCAGTCTCTCTTCAGCACTCTAGGGGTGTTTCTGTGCCAGCAGCTCTGTTGAGAATGAAGGGAAATCCTCGCTCACCCGACTGACATAAAACGTGGGTGAGCAGCTGTCAGGTAAACGGGTCAACCGTGAACAGGTAAACTTGTGCCTGTCCCGAAGTGTCCCCACAATTTCGGACCAGACAAAATGGTCCGTCACATCGAGCTGGGTGTGTCTTCCAGATGCACAGGCAGAGAACAAACGCTCCTTCACTCTGGCCCTTCTCTTCGGTCTCAGTTGGCCAGTCCACGCTGCTTTCAGACCATAATAGGTCTTGCTTCTTTGGCTGCAGAGCTCCGTCCCCTGGGACGCTTCCACCTGCACCCCCTTCCCTGGGGAAGCAGATGCAAGCATCCCTTCAGCCAGTGATCCAGTCGGTCTGGGCATGCAGCATGCTAGCTATGACCAGGCCCCCCCCCCCCCCCCCCCCCCCCCCCCCGCACCTCTGAATGAGCAAAACTGTTCAAAAGCCTGGCCACAAAACACAAGGTCAAAAAGTGACAATCGTTATTTCTGTCAGGCCTGTGGTGCTCCAAAACACTTTGGGAGAACGATACCTCTGATGAAACATTCGCTTGTGTGAAACGTTTCGGAGACCAGCTGGTTCCGTAAATTGTAAGCTATACTTTGATTAACTGGTTCCCAGGTGTTGAGCATGAAGCAAAAAGGAAATTTTCATTCTAAAATTACGTTTAATCTAACATACTTACCGTGGCTCACTAATGCAATAAGCGGCAGCAATTTGCTATCCCTGCCCCGTATACAATAAAGTCCGTACGGACAACAAAACCCCTGAAAGGGCCTCGTGCCTCGCGCATGCTCAGAACAGTCCTCTTTTCGAGGTATATTAAAACCTGACTGAGAACTCCTGATGGAACCAGGAAGGCGGGAGGTAGGGAGGGTCTCTGCGTGAGCCACGGTAAGTATGTTAGATTAAACGTAATTTTAGAATGAAAATTTCCTTTTAATTACACATACTATACCGTGGCTCACTAATGCAGAGTCGCACTACCTGGAAGGAGGGCTCACCTGGTTACCGCCTGGAGGAGCAAGAAGGGCCGGATCGTGTGGCGGAGATGGAATGTTGCGCCACCACAGCTGATGCGATGCCCCTAGACCCATCATCACGCAGACGAGAAACGTCGCGCAGGTAGAATTGGATTGAAGGTGCCAGGGGACCACCAATATGCGGCATCTAGCACACCCTGAATGCTGGCATTATGAGCTACTGCCAGCGAAGACGCCCATGCCCTAATCTCATGAGGTCTAGGTGAGAAAACAGCCAAATCCCCCTCAGGTCTCGCGTACGCAGCTTTAATGACTTCTCTCAGCCATCGAGAGATTGAAGAGCGCCTGATGTCCTCCTTATAACCTTCGTTGTAAGAGAGAAACAGGTGGCGCTGCTTGGAACGAGAAGATTTCGTGCGTTTCCTATACTCCGCAAAGCGCGAACCGGACAGAGAGTGCGGTCTTCGTCGTCCGGGGCGAGAGAATAGAAGTGAGAGGAAGAATGGAGATGGTCGGGGAAGAAGAACCTGGCAACTGGTTTTTCGCTAAAAACTCTGGGAGGAGGCGAAGAGATATCGAGCCATCCGGTTCGGAAGCGACGTCCCTAGGCAGGCCACTAAGGGCGTGGACCTCACTGCAGCGCCTCCCTGAGGCCAGGGAAACGAGAAAGGCTGTTTTGAAGGAAAGGAATTTCAGAGAACACTCCCGGATGGGCTCGTAAGGGGGAAGCCTGAGGGAGGAGAGGACTAAGAAAAGATCCCACGCCGGGGCATCGGGCCTCCTGTAGGGCCGCTCCTCTGACCAGATCCCGCAGAAGAGGGTCGTCCCCGAAGGAGGGGCCCCCCTAACTGGCGGATAGTGGTGGAAATAGCCGCCCTGTGAACCTTAACAGAGGAGGCTGAAAGATTTCTCTCCGATGACAGAAAGGCTAGGTAGTTCGCCAATTGGCATTGAGAAGGAGAATGAGGTGATACTGCAGGGTTCCACTTCTTCACAGGAAAAAAATTCAAGGGTTTTTCAAGGGTTTCTAAAGGGGATATTTTAATTTTTAAAGGGGCAAATTTAGCCGTACGATTGAAAAAAAAAAGTGAATAATTACCTTACACATGTAATCCAGCCATGATGATAAGGTGATTACACTTCTGTAGTCTTTTCCTTGCTCAATATCATATACAAAAATAAAAAATGAGTCTTTATACAGAAAATGAGAAATCAGAAAAAGAAAACTTTCAATCTGCTTTCTGGACCAGTATCTGACATGGGATGTCCAGCTGCTTCTGTTTCAAGTCCTTATTCAATGATTCATCAAAAAGCATGACATATTCATTAATTCTCTTCCGGCAGCTGCAGCGGAGGCCCCCTCTCTGGCACATTTCAGGAGGGAGCTCTGCAAACTTTACTTTTTAAAATACAGCCACTGTATGTGTTGTGTGGAAGTGTGTGTGAATGGTTGGCGGGCCTGGACTAGCCTAATGCTTGTTCTGGGGCAGGATCGGGAGCGGGATAACCCCTCTTGAAAAGGTGAACGTGGGTAGCCTTCCTGCAGCTCCACACTGAACTTTTTTTTTGTTTGTTTGTTTTTTTAAACTTTTTTTTAATTGCTTTAAACAAAATGACAATAACAAATACACAAAAGAAATCATATTCATTATAAGTGAATTAAATATAAAGCTAGAAAAAAGTATGAGAGAGAGAGAGAAGAGAGAGGGAGGGAGGGAGTGGGGGAGTGAAGAGAGAGAGAGAGAGATTGGGTGGGTTGGGTTTGTGCGTGACTTCAAATGCTTTCAGTAACATGCTTTAAATCAAGTTTTGGATGTTGGACAAACAAGCTGTAAAACACAGTATGGGCAAACAAGACCTATATCAATCATATGTAGTGTACACAAAAATACTAAATACTTGATTACATGCGGGAGCAAAAGTGGCCTTTTGAACTGTTTTTTTTAGTTTGGTGTGTGTGTGTGTGTGTGTGTGTGTGTGTGTGTGTGTGTGGTGTGTGTGTGTGTGTGTCGTGTGTGTGTATCTGTGTGTGTGTGTTTGTCTCTCTCTCTCTCTCTCTCTGTCTCTTTCTGGTGTGTGTGTTGTGTGGTTGTGTGTGTCTCTCTCTCTCTTTGTGTGTGTGTGTGTGTGTGTGTGTGTGTGTGCGCGCGTCTTTCTGTGTGTGTGTGTGTGGTGTGTGTGTGTGTGTGTGTGTGTGTGTGTGTGTGTTGTGTGTGTGTGTGCCTCTATGTGTGTGTGTATGTGTGTTGTGTGTGTGTGTGTGTGTGTGTGTGTGTGTGTGTGTGTGTGTTGTGTTGTGTGTGTGTGTCATGTGTGTGTGTGTGTGTGTGTGGTGTGTGTGTGTGTGTGTGTGTGTGTGTGAAGGCTAGCTGGTAAGTAAGTTGGGGGGGGGGGGGGGGATAGGGCTAGGGTGTGGTATGAATGCTGTCTTTTTAAACAAGAAAGTAGGATTTTTTTTTTTAATTACAAATGTGCCACACGAGTCAGTGTCTATGGAGACGACGTGACGATTGATTTGAAGATTCAGTATATGATTTCACTCATTTTTCAGTTCTAACAGAAAAAAGGAGCAATGCCAAAAGTTGCAAAATATCTAATTTTAGTTTCCCCACGCCGATAGTTCGTCGCAATCGAGTAATATGTTAACATTGCTGCAAACAGTTTCGTGTCGTCTTCAGCAGATCGGAAACTGTGATGATTGTTGATGGCATGAATCGTCCACAACACTTCAGCTTTTAACTTTTAACACATCTGTCCCACTTGCTGTTATTGTGGATTGGCTGACGATTCTTACTGAGGAAAGGGTCTGACCTGATGTTGATGAATTTGATGATTGCCGAACGAAGTCCGTAAGACTAACTACCAGCTACTCGCGTTTTCCAATTCCACATATTTTTCCTCTTTCCGTGACTTGCAACCGCGATTCGCCCACTGCCCGAACATCAACGGTCTTTTTGCACACTTTACGGAAAAACGCATGTTTGTTGTCTCTGCATTCAGTGATCCAGCTTCGATATTCTTCCTTCTGTAACCACAACGGATCAATGCGCAATTTCCCTTAGGCATGATGACAGACGCAACAGTGTTCGCATTCACCGAAGATTAGGGAGCATGGCGCACTTTGTCGGAAGTCGAACTGCGCATGCGCAAACGATAACCAACTATTGAATTGCTTCCCTTTGCTTGAAAAGCAGACGACACACAGAACGATTCGAGAGGCGAAAATCGATGTCCGAAGTCTTGTTCGCGTTTGTTCTCCGATTCGTCTTCAAATGTTACGGTCAGTTTTGGTCCGAAAACGATTTTTAAGGGGATTTCAAGGGATGGTAGGGATATCTGCAGTATTCAAGGTTTTCAAGGGCCTTTTTGACCAGTTGTATTTTAAAGGGTTTTCAAGGGTCTTCAAGGGGCGTACGAACCCTGTACTGCGTGGCTGGAGCACCAAGATAGCCAGCCATTCCAGTGGACACTATAGACACTTTGGGTGCCTGACCTGTGGGCATGTTCCACAAGGCCGATTACCGCTGGGGAGGCGCCTCGTGCAGACAGCGCGTCCTGCACAGTAGCCAGGCGTGAAGATGCAGCACGTTTGGATTGCCGGTGTGGAATGCCTGACCGCGGCTGGAGCAGGGACCTTGCCTTTAAGGCGAGCGGTATCGGGGGCACGTGCGACAGGTGTAACAGTTCCGGAAACCACGCTTGGGCCGGCCAGCGTGGAGCCACCAGAATAAGCGTGGCTGCATCTTCCCTTGCCTTGCGGAGAACTTTTCCCAGAATGGGGAACGGGGGAAAGGCATAGCCCGTCAGGCCGGACCAAGGGATGGACAGGGCGTCCACAGCCCACGCTGCCGGATCCGGAACTGGGGAGACATACAGCTGGAGACGGTGGTTGAACCGGGGTGGCGAACAGGTCCACCTGTGGTTTGAACCATACAGTCCAGAGAGGTTCTAGGATCGAGTGGACGAGAGTCCATTCTGAGGGAAGAACCATGTGCGACCTGCTGAGGGAGTCCGCGAGAATGTTGATCTTCCCAGGAACATGCTTGGCCGAGATCCGGATTGATTGTGTCTCGCACCAAAGAAGAAGCTGTTCCGCCCTCAGGGACAGGGAGTGAGAACGCGCCCCCCCCTGCTTGTTGATATAACACGCCACGTCGTGTTGTCGGTGTTGAGGAGAATGTGTTTTCCTTTCAGGAAGGGAAGAAACTCCTTGAGGGCTTGGAACACGGCTTCTAGCTCCAGCCGATTGATATGCCAGGACCCCATCTCGGGGACCATTGCCCGGAGGCCGTCAGAGAGCTGACGTGGGCACCCCACCCGGACTGGGACGCGTCCGTGAACAGGTCCTCCTGTGGAGGAGGGGGAGAGATGGGGACTCCTGAGCTAGCCAGGACTGGGAGTGCCATTGTACCACCGATGACTGGAACCACTGCCCGAGAGGGATCGGAAGGTCCACGACTGCAGTGCCTGAGACCAACGCTTGCGAAAGAGGCGTTGAAAACGGTGTTTGTGCAGACGTCCGAGGGGCACTAAGGGGGCCAAGGACTCCATCAGACCCAGAAGAGAGGCCAGCTTTCTGGCTGGCGCCTGATCCAAGGAAAGGAGGTGGGCCAGAGGTGCTGGAGGCGAACCAGGCGCTGGCGGGTTGGAGAGACCAGCCAGTCGGTGGTGTGGAAGGACATGCCCAGAAACTGAAACTGCTGCGACGGGGTGAGATCGGACTTCTCCTCGTTGCGAACGAATCCCAGCTGCTGACAGAGGCTTAAAACCTGTAGGGCTTGCTGGGAACACAGAGTGCTGGATGAGGCAAGGAGAAGCCAATCGTCTAGATAGGCCTTCAAACGAATTCCTTTCTCCGAACGTGCAAGCGAAGTTCCCGAGCCACCTTCGTGAAAACCCAGGGGGCCGGGGCTAGTCCAAAGGGAAGAGCCCTGAACTGAAAAACACGGCCTCTCCACGCGAAGCGGAGGTACTTCCTGTCCCTTGGGTGGATCAAGAGATGGAAGTACGCATCCTTCAAGTCGATGGATACCACCCAGTCACGGGATGCATGGCATCGCGGACTGACATGGGGGTTTCCATCCGAAAACGGAGGACGATAAGAAACCTGTTCAGGGCGAAAGATCTAGAACCGGTCTCCATCCTCCAGAAGCTTTGGGGACCACAAAAAATGCGGCCATAAAATCCCGGAGAGGAATGGAAGAGAACTTCCTCTGTGGCTCCCTTGGCTAACAGCGAAAGGACCTCCTGGTCTAAGGCCTGAGAGGCAGCCAGATCCCGAGGAGGAGCGAAAGGGGGAGGGGAAGGCGTGAGAGGAGCCTTCACTGCACCCCAAGGAAGACGAAACCCCGACCTGATCACCCGCAGAGCCCAAGGGCTTGCGGGAAGCCGCTCCCAGGCACTGAGGTGCCTGGACAGACTGCCCACAGGACTGCCCTGGGGTGAAGTACCCAGGTCGGGGGCAAGTCATTGGGGGGGGGCCGTCGGAGGCGTGGGAGCTTTCGGACCCGCCGGCCGAGCCAGAGGCCGACCCCTGCTTGGTTGCCTGCCTCTGATCCCCCGGGGTCCAAATGACCGTCGTCCCTTGGGTTGAGAGGGACCCGGTGACGAGAAAGGCGCTGGCGCCTTGCGTTTTGAACCAGGGCGTGGGGGATGGGGGCCTGACTGAAAGGCGAGGTCACGCCTAATCTCGGCCTGGCTCTTGATGGTGGCCTGCACGTGATTCCCGAACAGAGACCCTGACTTGACAGGCAGGCTCTTAGGGAAGCGCGGGCAGATGGAGAACGGGTCACAGAAGATGCCAAAAGGACCGCATCTCTCCTAGCCAGAACTGAGTTCAGATGGAGCCTAGAGAAGGCCCCAGCCGAATACTTAAGCCCTTCAGCCATTGACTGGATACAGGCTACCACAGCAGTTGGGTCCGCGGACTGGCGGATGGCTAAGGAACCAGATCAGGATCCTTAAGGGCAGACACTAGTCCCCCTAGAAAGGAATCCATAACAGATATGGCCTCCAAACCCCTCCTCGCAGACTCTTCCCACTCCGCAAGGCAGCGCTCTGAGAGGGACACCTGCCTAGCGTGCGATTTTGACCTCTCCTGGACCAGGAGGAGGTCCTCCTGGGAGAGGGGAAGAGTGGCTTCGGGGATAGTGTCATTTGCCAAGAAGGCCTCCTGAGAGGATGACACTGCCTCCGGAACCAGGGAAGCCAGAACAGCCACGAGTCTTGGAAAGAATAAGAACCGGGTGACTGGTCCTCATCCTCTGACTCAGAGTCCGCCAGGTCGGACCCACAGACCGATGGGGTGGCCGCCCCCGGCGAAGCGGTGCGCGGCGAGAGCCCTGAGTGGCCTGGGATGGCTGGTTCCCCAGACATACCGGGGGAGGGGTCAGACCCCGGAAGGGCAGAGGGAGCCTGGGAGGCAGATGCCTGCACTGGTGGAGGGCTGGGCATAAAACCCGGCCACCAGGGAAACCCCGGAGCAGGGGGCTGTGGAAAGCCCATGGTCGGGGGATATTGCCATTGGGCCCATGGCGCCCAAGGCAAAGGGCCCTGACCCCATGATAGGGGGGCTGAGAATGTGGCTGCTGGCCCAACCCTGAAAGTGGGGGGCCGAATGCGCCGGTCCCCTGAGGGGTGCTCGGGAAAGAGGGCGACACCCCGGTGGTCTGCCCAAAAGCAGAGGCAGACACATGAGGCGGGGGGAAGGGAAACAACCGGGGGCGAACTAGATTCGAGCCCTTGAGCAGGAGTTGCTTCCCTTGGATCGCCTACCGGGCGAGGGGAGGGTGACGCATAGTCCACCTCATTGCCCGGCGCCTCCGTAGAGGGCCCGTACACCTTCGATTCTGCCATGGGAATCGAACTGTGAGCAGTAGAACCGCAGCTGAACTGAACACAGGGTGCACTAACGGATGCGACAGAACCGCGGCTGAGTCGCTCACCGTTATGGGCAAAGGGGCGAGATCAGCAGAACCGCAGCTGAGCTGATCACCGCCACAAAATGAGGGTTGCGAGAAATGACTCGCTGTCACGACAACAGAACCGAAGCTGAGTTGAGGTGAACCCTCGGGAGAAAGTGACGCTGAAGGGAGAGGAGGAATTGGCGGGGCTAGAGACAAAGAAGCCTGCGGCGAGATGTGGGAATCGAAAGACGAAACCTTCTTAATTCTCGCCTTACCACCAATCGCTTCACGTACGTTTCTCCCTTAAGTGAAAACATAAGCAAGGACACCAACGAACAGCAACAACAATCGATCGATTGCGAGAAAAGTCAAAAATACTTAGCTGTCCGTGTACACGCGGCTTAACGGGAAAATGGCTGCCGAGAAAAGAGGACTGTTCTGAGCATGCGCGAGGGCACGAGGCCCTTTCAGGGGTTTGTTGTCCGTACGGACTTTATTGTATACGGGGCAGGGATAGCAAATTGCTGCCGCTTATTGCATTAGTGAGCCACGGTATAGTATGTGTAATTAAACAAGGACCTTTAAAGGACTTATCAGGACCTCAGGTCACTTTAAAAGGACTTTCGCCTGAATGACTTGATAGTAGAAACTGCAGAAAGAAATTCTTCTATCTTCCACCAGTTGCTTCACAGCCTGTGCAAAAGGCATTGTGCACAGTGTGTAGGCCACAGCTTATAACATGCAGCAAGGAAACCTCATGGTTGTCTTTGAGGTCACAACTGATGGTGTTACAGACTGTCCAAATCACTTTGGGCCCATCTATGCAATGCTGTAAAAAAAAAAAGTCACTCTTTTTTCAGATTGAAATCTTTGCAAACAGACTGAAACTTGTCTGTCATGTTCTTTCTGGCCCAAAGACTCTGATGTCAAATAATGTGTTTTCACAACATAATCCTGCCAGATGCAGATCATAAAGTCCATTTGCTTCATGTGGTTCTGCTTGTACAAAGACTTGTCGAAGAGCAAAACATGTCCAAGTTGAGAGGAAGCCTTGACATTCTTTTGCAGCAGTTAAGAAAATCGGGAATCAAACTCAAATGTTGTCAGGTATCAGCATCTTGTTTCCCCACATTTAAATCTGACAGCTATGTCACTGTCTGGGAACACTGATCTAAACAATTCTCCGCTCTGTTCAGATGATTTATAACTGTAGTGGCAGTCAACAACTTTCAATGCCCGCATCACCTCAGACTTTACCTGATCGTTGTCAAGATTGCTACTAACCCTCTCTCTTGTGGCTGGACTTGAGCTGCTGGACATTTACTGCTTGCACTACACTGCTACAGGTACTGGAAGTGGCTGTACTTAATATGCTACTTTTTTTGTTGTAACAGACGTAGAAGGAATGACAAAGTCAGTCATGCTGCATCTGGTATCTGCCTTGAATTTTCATTCATTTTACTAATGTCTGTCACTCTCAGCGTGCTGCCTAAGAACACTCTCGCAGGCATGCCTACCCCAAAATTTGCTTTCAGGAACAATACAGACAAAAATCAGGGACAAATCTGTAAAATCAGGGACAGAACAGTGTCAAGATAGACAAAACTCCTTTCCTCCCTTGTTGTAGACAAGGCCACTTTTCCGAGAATGCTTTTTTGAAGACACAACCTCGCTTCAGGGTCGTTTTCTTCTTCTTTTCACTCCTTTCTGACCCATCCGAAGAGTCAGAAGCCGACTCTGTGTCGACATCATGTCTCCTCTTCGACGCCATGGTCTGACTTGAAAGTGAAAGCGAGATGGGTTTTTTTGCGCACATGCAATTTACGTCTACTCACTCCAGCAGACGATATTCTTGGCTCAATTCTGTGCAGCAAGATAAGAACAGCCTTTTAACTCCCTTTTTTTTTTTCCCGGGACGCCCGATTTTTTTCCCCGGGACGCGTGTTGCAAATCCGGGATTTCCAGGACAGTGGCTTCTAAAATCAACTTTCTGGGACAAATCCCCGATGGTCAGGGATGGTAGGCATGCCTGCTCTCGCCCAATGATGCCAGTTTTAATGAAACTCCACAAAGAAGGCTGCATGCAGTATGCTTGTCAGTCGCATCCTTCCCAACCCACTCACAAAAATCCTTCGAAGTTAACCATGCGTCTTGAAAGGAACACTTCGATGGCATTTTGAAATTTCAGTGCAGCATATGAACACAATCTTCCAGACAGTAAGATACACATCTATTAGTGCAGCATATGAACACAATCTTCCAGACAATACGATATGCATCTAACAATAGCAGGCCAACCACAATGCAGGAGGATGGCAAAGTCAAAACTTTCTTTCTGAGTGCTGAGACACGCAGCATGTAACTTTTGTCTGATGCCATTCATTACAATTATTGGCAAGCTCAGAAGCCACCATGTTCTATACCTATATCAATCGTAAATAGTTTTTTTTTTCTTATCTTAAAAAAATTTCTGTACACTGAACATGACATTTTCACGATTGAATTTTTTTAACAAAAATGGACTCGGCAACATGCCGTGAATGTTAGCACCGTGACTTCGCGCCAAAAGAGGCTACATCAGCCTCAGAGAAATGTCCCAGCCTGTGAGTGACGTCAGCCACTTTGCAACATCATGCCTGGCTAGCTTTTTCGTCTGCTGCAGCACTATATCGCGCAGGCTGTAACTTGCTGAATTACGTTTTTAATTGTCAGATTTTTTCTTAGTTTCTTTCTCTCATTTTTCAATTTAAAAGGACTGAACAGTACCTTTCACAAATCAAAAGGACCTCTGATAACCTAAAAGGACCTACTTGTTAAATTAAAGCACTTAAAAGGCCTGTTGACCAAAATCCAATTCATAAGGCCCGTACGAACCCTAATTAAGGATGCAGCTTGTTGAGGCCATTGATGTGAGTGTATTATTATTTTGTGTGCGTGTGTGTACGCGCGCGTGCGCGAGCACGTGTGCACCTGCAAGCATGTATGCATGTGTGTGGCATTAGGATATCAGAGAGACAGAGTTACTGTACCTTTGTGAACATGCCAGTTCCAAGTATTAATGCGAGTGTGTTAGATCATATGCGTGATCTATTACAGTTACAGTAAACAGTTGGGACCCTGGTTATCGACCTGATCCCTTCTTTTTGCATTTTTAACCTTCATTTTTGCGTATCTTACTGTGAGTGTTGTGGTCGTGTGGATGGGAATGCATGCACCTCCAATTCTTAACACCAGTGCTCTACTCCAGACCACTACTCTACTCCAGACAGCTGACTGATTACCTGTGCCACTGAAGTGGTGGATGTGACAGGAGGTGAACGGTTGGTCGGGATCACGGGGGGACAGCTGAGCCTTGTAGGCCCCCTTGACCATCAGCATGGACACAGGCAGTTTAGCCAGGACCTGGTCAGTCAGCTGACCCACCAGACTGAAGTTGCAGCTGGACATGCAGTCTGGCTTGTCTGCCTCCTCTGTAGGCCAGTGACACTCGAGCACTGTATCTGTGGAAGACATGAGGAGATTGTGAATGTGAGGGGAAGAGGTTGGGGAATGACGTGGGGGGAAGTACAACATAAAAATGAGTATTAGAAAAGAGGAATCGACCAGCACAGAGCTGCCTCAACGTGGGGATTCACACAGACAACTGATGCTTTTAGGATAAAGCATTACTCCTGAAAAAAAAAAAAAAAAAAACCCATCAAAGAAGACATGGATAAAACTAACCAACAGAAACTCCAGAAAAGAAACGATGTAAACACAGTTGGCAACAAATTGTCCCTTCTCTAGGCACCTCCTTCACGTCCCTTGGACCAGGACACCATCACTGGACAGAAAACAAACCAAACAAAAGAGGAGCGGACGGGCTGGAGGGCAAACAAACGCAATAATACAGCAGATCAGACCAACCAGCACATATGGACAATACTGTCACACACACAAATATATAACAGACAGACCAACCAGAACATATGGATGACACTGTCAGCAGTGAAAATGTCCATATGAAACCTGCAGAGACATCACCACCCACAGCTTGCTGACATGAACCCCTCAGGTGACTGTACCAGATGATGTGGAGGATGTGAAGCAGCAGCCGTTCTCAAACAGAAGTCTGTAGGGATTAGTACAAGAGGATAGCTGAAAGCTGAATGCTCTTCACATGACCACAGATGAAGAGAGAAATAGAGAGAAAGGGAGAACAGCATGAGACATATGAAGCAAGCCAGAGAGAGAGAGAGAGAGAGAG
>CM031628.1:3726715-3759887 GCA_018398815.1 Conus ventricosus | reverse complement strand
CTGAATTAACATCCAATCATGCTTGGGATGGCGTTAAACCACATGGGAACTCACCTCTATCCCAGTATTTCCTAGATTTTTTTAAAATGACTTCCGAGGAAAAAAAAATCTCCGAGGGAAAAAAAAATCCGCCGAGAAAAAAAAAAATTCGCGAAGGACTGATCACTCCCGAGTCCATTACCGTGCCAATCATAGTTCCATCCATTTATAGTATAAGTGCAGTTCCCCCGCGGGTTTGTTAGGGAATTTTCCGCGAGCTTTAGGAACCATTGCCGAGCGCGCATCATCTCGAACGCAATATTTCGCAGCCATTTTCTGCTCCTTTTCACAGGTCAAAATTTCGTTGTAACACGCATCGGAAATCGTGCGAGTCGATTGATGAGAGGATCATTGGCCCAACAAAGGAAGGACTGACGAAAAATCCACGAAAGTGGCGGGTTACGATCAGCGAGTTCAACTTGGCATTCGCAAAGTGAAACAAGGCTGGAGTTCTCGTTCCTACTTGCTGTGTGCAAAGGATTTGAACTAATTCCAATCGTGGACTGACAGCGCTCTTTGACACATGCATTCCCCATCATCATTAGGGCAACGAGCACAAAGTACCACAAGAGAGCCAAGATGTGGCAAGTTATCTGATCTGGCCGATACCCCCACTACCAATACCAAACAGGCTCAATTGCTCTTTTTTTTTAAAATAGTGTCCCCTTTTGTCTTATACCATGCTGTGTAAAGAGCTATTAGTCCCCTGAGTGTTAACTATGAAATATATATATATATATTTTTTTTTTTGGCATTAAAAATTTCCATTAATTTTACTTGAAAGAAGTTTGACTTTGAGGTTGATGCATCATTAGTTAGAACTACCTTTTTATGGCCACTCGGGTGTGTGAAGACTGAACAGTTAAAAGCAGTCGCTTCATTAAAACTAAGAAAGTGGAGTGAGTGGTTGACTATCACTAACAGAATCACGGCGCGCCGCCACACTCAGAGCCAAGCTGCATTCAGTGCCTCAACGCTTTGGCTTGACTCTTTGGCGAGGCCGAAGCATCAGCCAACCGCACTGCCAACGCTTGTGGGTGTATTGGACCTTCGTGACTGTTGAGCTACATCTTAAGTTATAGACTGTACAGATTTTTTTAACTATAATTTCTGTATGAAAACAATGCGCAGGTGAGTGACATAGAGTGTACAAAAGCTGGCATTTCAGTTTTCTCTGTGAGTTACCATAATAAATTCGTGTGTTATTAAACTTTCTTACAAACTTTGCGACCGCTGTGCGCGCGCCGCCGTGCGTGCCTGGTAAGCCGTAGTCAAAGACGGGGGGGGGGAGGGCGCGCGTACTATCTTGGCCGAATTAGCCACCAGGCCGTTTGGCAAAAATCTTGTGAAGAATAGTTATTATCAATTGTAAAGTGCCGTATATACAACAAGCCCGTTGTAATATACAATGACTTCATTGTTGCTGCATTTTATATGTACTATGGTTGCACGAAGATCAATGTGCCTAATTAAAGGAAACTAATAGAATAACATATTTACTACAAGCAAAAAAAATCTACTGATAACATAATGTATAGGCATAACAATAATAAAGTGAAAATATTATTAATACTTAAAATAATACTTCATTTCCAGCACTACTACTAATTCAAATCGGCAAATTCCAATAAATTGTCTTTTTGGAAGTACCATTAGGGTGCTTTGTGTGTGTGTGTGTGTTGTGGTGTGTGTGTTTTGTGTGTGTGAGTGTGTGTTTGTGTGCGCTGTGATTGCGTGTGTGTGGCATGCGTGCTGGTGCGTGCGTGCGTGCGTGCGTTGTGTGTGAGTGTGTGGTGAGAAAGAGAGAGAGAGAGAAGGGGGGGGGGGGAATAGGGCCGAAAGGGATTATGAACAAAACATCCACTCTCTCACTAGAAACATTTTGAACGTTTAAGGTCTTTGTGAGACTGTGTGGGAAAAGTCTAAGAGATCAAAGAAAGATAAAATCAAATCAGTAGTAAACGTGTTTGGGTGTTGCTTCTGAAATATACGTAATCTTCAATGTGTATTTCTTAAGAAAGGGAGAAGTACATTCAAAAATAGTTTGTGTGTTTTGTCAAACACTTTGAAAAATCTGACAAACCTCAAAACATTCAACTACAGCAAAAGCCGTTCATTGGCAAATTTGAAAAAGCCTCAATATTATGGCACCTTTGTTTTGACCCCCAGTTTATCTGCATTCTTGTGGCGCTATGCACTCACTTTCAACAGCAGAGTAAAAGTGGGAGACCAAGAAATAGATAAACGATCTGCTTTTCTCATACATTATTCCCCAACCAGCAAAACGAAAGTGCCCAATCACTCCTCAGATCTTGATAGTGAAATTTCATTTTCTTCTCAATCCTGAAGCCCCATCAACTCCGGCAAAAGTCCCTAAGAACGTAATCATGCAACTGTCCCACTGGCATCTTGAAGACAGTATCCCAGTCTAAAAAACAAGTTTCCTTTTGTGTCACATCTATGCCACATCAACTCCACCCAAAGATTCAAGAGCGCATCAGTGCAGACCGTTTCCACTGGCAGTGACAAGCAGTCTCCATTCAGAAAAAGAATCCTCAGCCTTTGAGTCCCTGAAGGCAACCACTGGACATACACAGAATGAGACTGAATGCCCTCTTCCTCTGATGTTCACGCGCATAATCGCATCAAAGAGCCATCTGTATGAATGAGATAATGATATTGAAAACATCCATTGGGGTGGGGGGGGTGGGGGGGGGGGGGGGTGGGGGGGAGGCGGTACATGCCTTTTACCAGAGAAAAGATTCCCAAACTGCCATCATCCAAAACAACATCGGTTGAACATCACTGTCTTCCCTGATACAACACTGGGGACAGGAGTGGCACTGCAGGAGACCACGGAGGCCGAGGAGACACACGCCACAATCATTGCACTGTGTGAATCAAGAGTCCGGGGCTTGAAAAACAAACACAACAGCTCAAAAGTCCCTGCTCACAGAGCAACTGACATGGTGGCACCCAGTTTCATGGACGATACTGCCACCACTTTAAGAAACAAACACTAAGGCACTACCTGATTAGCGGAAGACCTTTTGTAATTGTCAGTGTTGTTAAATTCTCTTTCCCCTAAGCATCTTTAATTTGTCATCTGGAACAAATTCTAAGTAATATGTTTCCCGGTAACAACTTTTGCAGATCATCCATTTCAGAGCGAGAGAGAGACAGTGATGAAAATTCAAATACGTAAATTTGTTTGAAAATGAAAAAGAATAACTCCCAATAACCTAAAACTCCAAAAATATACTTATGTACTATCCCCAAATTGACACAAATAATGGGGTGTACATAATCAGCCTATAGAACGAAGTATCATTATTATGGTACTTTCCAGTTGACCATATGTTCACTGATACAATTGAATTGCATGTTTTAATATGGTGGATATAATACTAGCAATATTGACCTTTGTTTCCCAAATTAATGCATATATTGATAAATATTGGTTTTAAATTTACATGAAGTGAGATAACACTGAACCTCACTTAGTTTTTTTTAGTTTTTTTTTCAAAACGGGCAAAGTGTACTTTCCTGGTACATGTGGGGGTTGGGAATGGGGTTGGGGGTGGGGGCGGTTTTGAGAGAGGGAGAGGGGACAACAGCAAAACCCTGTCCGTGTCACACTATTCTGTAACACAAGCCGCTGATCTGAGAGTGTATGACACCCCCACGAGACATGTCCAACAAGAAATTTGTGTTGTGTTAAAATGATTAGTGAACCAGTTTATGTGATGAGAAGTGGATATTGACACACAACCAGCGTTACCCTACAAGGTCGTGAGTACACAGTGTGTGTGTGTGCGTGCGTGCGTGCGTGCGTGCGTGCAGCGTGCGTGTGTTTGTTGTGTGTGCTTTGTTGTGTGGTGTGTGGTGTGTGTGTGTGTGTGTGTGTGTTGTGTGTGTTGGTGAGTCTGGTGTGTGTGTTGTGGTTTGGTGTGTGTGTTTGTTTGTGTGGATCTGGTTTGTTCTGTTAAGTCTGCATCACTCAGTTTCATTCAGCGTCGCTCTCTCTCTCACTTCTCTCTCCTCTTCTCTCTATCCTCTCTCTCTCCTCTCTCTCTCTCTCTTTCCTCCCCCCCCTCTCTCTCGCTGTCACTCACCCTCTCCCCCCCTTCCCTTCCCCCGACCCACCTCAGTCCTCTATGCCGTGTGCCGTGTATATGTTGTGTGGTGTGTGTGTGTGTGTGTGTGTGTGTGTGTGTGTGTGGATTTCTGTGTTGGGCTGTAGTTCATGCATCACGTCATTTACATGCATTTTCTCTCTCTCATCGCTCTCATCTTCCTCTATCTCCCCTCTCTCTCTCTCCTCTCTTCTCTCCTTCCCTCTCTCCTCTCTCTCTCTCCTCTCTCACTTCTCTTCCTCCCCCCCCCTCAACTCTCTCTGTCTCTCCTCCCTCTCCCTCCTCCCTTCCCCGACCCACCTCAGTCTTGTAAGCCGTGTGCCGTGTCATATTGTTGTGTGTGGGGTTGTTGTATGTGTGGGTGTGTGATATCTGTATTTTGTTTCTGTAAGGTCATGCAGCACGTCCATTTCATATCCTTTCTCTCCTCTCTCTCCTCTCCTCTCCTCCTCTCTCTCTCTCCCCACTCTCTCTCCTCTCATCTCTCTCATCTCTCCGCGTCTCCCGCTCTCTCCCCCTCTCGGGCCTCTCTCTCTCTCTCTCGCTCTCTCGAGACTCTATGCCGTGTGCCGTGTAAAGTCATTATTTTAGTGTTTGGTTTGTGTGTGTGTGTGTGTGTGTGGTGTTTGTGAGAGAGATAGAGAGAGAGAGTGTGTGTGTGGGTGTTTGAAGAGAGAGAGATAGAGAGATGTGTGTGTTGGATGTGTAGAGAGAGAGAGAAGAAAGAGAGAGAGAGAGAGAAAGATTGTTCAGTTATGAGTGCAAACCATTGTCATGTAAACATTGTCTCTCTGATCATGCTTTTATTGAGTTGATACTTGTACAAAGCTATCTGGTGCAGTCAAGTTCTTCATATATTGTATATTAATCAGATCCTTCCCTCCCACCGTCCAATCTCCTACCTCTCTCTCGCTCTCTCTGGCATGCTTTTATTGATTTGTTTAAAAGTGTATCCGTGCATGTCGTTTTCTTATGTTTGTAATTCTCATCAGTCTCCCCCCACCCCCAATCTCCCCCTCCCCTCTCTTCACTATGCAGACTCTCTCCCATCGTCCTCTCTCTCTCTCTTTCTCACGTCCGGGGGTGGGTGGGGGGGTTCACGCTCTCTCTCTCTCTCTCTCTCTCTCTCTCTCCTCACTCCTCTCTCTCTCCTCTCTCCTCAGTTTTTTGCATGCGCGCCGGTGTACACCTGTGGCATGTTTCTTTTCTTTCCCTATTGGATTTTATAATGGTAAATTTTCGTGGCTGTGTCTTGTGTAGTCATGTTTACTCAACCATTCCTCCTCTCACTCTCTATTCTCGTTCTCTCTCTCTTCTCCTCTCCTCTCTCTCTCTCTCTCTTTCTCACTCACAGACCACAGCACACACCCACACGCCACACACACCCACACACACTCACATCCCACACACCACACACAGCACTCACAACACACACCCACACTCGACTTTGGTGCAGCTGCTTTCGCAAGCGCTGTCCTTGTTTTGGTTTTGTTTTTTTTTTTCCATGAGTCAGGGCTGTTAAAAGTTCATACTAAACCCACATCGTAAGGTTAATAATCATAATGAGGAATGACGGTAATGTTTCTTGCATTTAAGGTACATATTGTGATGCGCCGCATGGTCATGGCGTGTGCTCCATGTGTGTGTGTGGTGTGTGTGTGTGTGTGTGTGCGCATGTGCGCCGCGCCCGTGCGCACGCGTACGTGCGTGCCTGCGTGTATGGTAAAGAATTCGTGTATGTGTAACCTAACCGTCCGCAGAAAAGAAGCGCTCACAGTGTGGTGTGGACAAAGAAAAACCCCTGTTCTCTGTGTACATCGCCTCCCAGTGTGCAAGGCCGTTGTTGTAAACAATGGTCTGCTTTTGGCGCGATAAAGACATCCAAAGCAGTGTGTAGTTCGCTATTCTCCACGCTTTCAGTACTAGCGCCTTGGGTCCCTTTATCTCCAACACACTAAGGTTTCAGATACCCAAACCGCTAGGCCTAACATTAACAGACCCGCTTGTGGCCTGCGCGCGAACAATATTGTTACTTCTGTTTTCCCGTCCTCACATTTTGAAGAATTTGACTCAAGCGACTAAGGCGCATTCAGAACTGCCGGTGATGTCAGTATTGACTTTGAATTTATCCATGGGTGATGCTTCATTTAGCAGAACAACACTGAACAACTGGGACTCCATATGTGAAGACGGAATTATGAACTTATGAAAGCAAGGCTCTACAGCACTCAAGAAAATTAAATAATGGAAGTTTTTTTTTTTTAAAATTTCATTGCATGGCTGCATGTAAATAAGATTTTTTAGTTTGGGTTTCTTTGGCATGCCACAGGGTAATTTGCCCTAACTCTCGAGAAAGCCACGAAAGGGTCTTCCCAAAAGTGCTCAAAATCATTTTCGCCGGGCTTTGCCCCCCTGAGACCCTCCCCCAACGGGGCTTGCCCCTGTTCCCCACCGGCCTACGCCCCTGTACCCCCCAATTTTAGTCAGTTTCAGAGATGTTTTGATCAGCTGATCCCCACCTGATGACATAACTGGATCATGGAAGACTTTAACATATTGAATGGACTTGGGCATTGTACCTCACACACACATCAGAGTGTGGAGACTTCTATCACTGAAGCTGAAATGAGAAATCCAGTGCCATCTTCTACAACAGTCTCAGTATATGAACACTGTTTGGGACAACATGACTTCATAAATAAACTATGAATGGACAAAACACAACACACTGGTGTATGGGATTGCAAAGTCAGTGTGGACAACATCCTTGGCCAGCTACATTTGGTGAAAATGCCCACTACCCATAACTCTAACATCCACGCAAATTCCAGGAAAAGAGGAACTGAAGTGGTGTTTGAACTAACATGATGTATTTCTGTAAAAGAGGAGACAGATCCTCAGTTTTGCAGAGCTAGGATTTCTACTGATGCTGCACAACAAAAGCCAAAGTACCACTGTTAAACAAGAACATGCTGAGTCTTTTGTGGCTCAGTGACCACCTGTAAAACAGACAGGTTTGGATTGTGTGCTCAGTGACCACAGTAAAACAAGACTTGCTGTATTCTGTGCTCAGTGTACACTGTAAACAAGACACTGTCTTCCATGTGCTCAGTACCACTGTAAAAACAAGACATGTTGTATTTTGTGCCTCAGTGACCCACTGTAAAACAAACATGTGTATTCTGGGCTCAGGACCTACTGTAAAACAAGACATGTTGTATTTTGGTGCTCAGAGACCACTGTTAAACAATACATGGTGTTATCTGGTGCGCCATGACCCACTGTAAAACAAACATGTGTATTCCGGTGCTCATTGACCACTGTTAAAACAAGAACTGCTTATTGGTGTGCTCAGTGACCACTGGTAGAACAAACAGGTTGTTTTCTGTGTGCTCATGACCATGTAAAAACAAGGGACATGCTGTATTTTGGTGCTCAGTGACCTCTTTAAAACTATACATGCTGTATTCTGTGCTCAGTGACCACTGTAAAACAAACATGCTGTCTTCTGTGCTCAGTGACCACTGTATAACAAGACATGCTGTATTTTGTGCTCATTGACCACTGTAAAACAAGACATTTGTATTTTTGGTGCTCAGTGACCACTGGTTAACCAAGACTATGTATTTTGTGCTCAGTGACCACTGTAAAGACAAGACATTTTTTATTTTTGCTCAAGCTATTTGCGCCCATCGCTAAAGCCTTCCTTTGTGTTTGGCCACCCTGGACTGGAGTTAATGCAGTGCTTTAGGAAGGAAGATGCCAGCCTGTGCTCCAGTGACCATGTCTTCCCAGTCATTGGATGGCAGTGCTACAGACATGTCAACAGTCAACACAATCCTCAGCAGAAGCATGGACTTTGCTGAATTCATTAGACCAGAAAACATTCATCTATTGTTTGGATCAAGCAATATAGGCCAAAATTTTATATTTTCATCAGTGGACATCCATCTAAAGTGACAACAAAAAATAAAAATGTAAAATAATTCAGTGAATATTTGTGCTATGCTTGACTTGAACTGTCTTAATTTGGCTGATTTCCTATGGAATATTATAGTGTGCACATAAGGACTGCATCAGTTTCAACAAAGGACATAAGTCTTTCTCAGAATCAGGTAAATTGAAAACTATCTCTTATTTTCTTTTTTTAGCATTTTTGTGCCTGTTAAGAACCCCAATACCTCAGACCTTAGATTATTTATTACCTGAGGGTGTCCCGAAAAGTTGTTGGAGTATGTCCATATGCCTTTTTTTTTTCAGATTTTGCTTGTTTAAATAATACTTGCTTTTTGACTGAAATTATCACTTTTAAATGCATATTTCTCAACAACAAGATTGAGTTCAAAGTTCTAGTCTGTCAAAAAGTAATACACTACTGACGCCTCTTTCCAAATCAATCATAATTTTCAATGCGGTCCTAGCCGACACTTTCATTTTCTTGGCCTTTTTTGGGTTGTGTGGCCCTTGGACTAATGCAATACCTATGTTAAATTGTATTAATAACCTACTACATACAGTGTTATTCCTATGGGTGTGGTGTGTAGGTCTTACCTGGTTTATTTTTGACCTACTACACAGGTTATTCAGACAGGCTGTCTCTGTAGTCAGGAACAGATCATTAGTTTTGGAAGGAAGCAGGGGAAAGGTGCAGTTGGAAGTTTAAAATATTCAACAAAGTTGCAAGCATTTAAAATTTGCTTTAGATGATGGAAGGGGGGGGGGGGTAGGCAGACCTTCACTCCCTACCCCTCCATCCATTACCTAGAATTTTGTGTCTGTAATGGTACAGATTTGGCATGTCTGCAATACTGCATTATCTTAGTGTGGAATGATCATGAGTGATAAATGGAAGTTGAGGGAGGAAAGTGGAGAAGGGGTAGTACTCGTGTACTCATGACCCCCTCCACCCCCCATCGCCTCTTCAATCACACACATCACCCATGTCCACTCCTGAGTCTCTACCAGGATTAAAATGATACCCCAGTCATTTTTTTCCCCGTTGTTTGACTTACATTTTTTGTGTAATACTCTCCTTTTTTTGTTACTGAGTTTTACGCCCTTGTCAGATTGTACATGATCTATCATTAGATCTATTGGACAAGGTGGTCTTCATGACCAGTGGACCTAGGAAGAAGTAAGCCTAACTGCTTTTAAAGCCTTGGCTAGACTTTTTTATCGTTTTAAATCACAGCACAAGATGATTTCTTCAGTATTTTAATGATTAAAGAAAGCAAAAACAATATTGTGGGGAGGAAAAAAAAAAAGCATAGGCTTTGCAACTACTTCTTTCTTTAAGTGGTCCGCCTCATCAAGTTGAAAGAAGTGACCCAGTAGTAGGGGTTTCCCGATAACGTAGAACAAAATAAACGCTGCCTGGATCATCAGCTTAAGAGAATAATGGGCTCTTATACTGAGTGCGGGTGACTGAACTGCGTGAGGGAGGGAGGGATAGGTGGGGGGGGGGGGGGGGGTGAGGGCGAGGGAGCGAGGGATGGGAGCTCTTGGGGGTGGGGGGGGGGGGGGGGTGTGTTATATCCAGGTCTGAAGTCCTCCAGCAGGCCGATGCCCACCTGCCTCGCTGGAAAGATTGTTCCACACCCGCCCAGTGCGTGGGAAGAAGCTGTTTTATTTCTTTCTGTAGTTTCTGCAGCAGGTGTCTACATGGTACTGCTGCTCGTTGAAGTTCCTGGTGTGTAACTGATTGTTGTAACGCGTAGGGAATGTGCGCAGAGTTGAGATCTTGAAATCGCCGTGGTGAAAACTGTAAAAGGGGCTTAGCCCTATTTGCTGCGTCATTGTTTCTAGAGGAGGCCCCGTGCAACTGCTTGTACCTAGCAACCTAAGCTGATGTCTGACGGTAGCGATTTACAACCCACGCGCCGCCCGGGTGATGAACCTTTTCACGTGCTAACTTTGTCCCCTTCTATGAATGGGAAATCCCACACCTGGCAGGCGTACTCTAATTTGGGCGCACAAGGGCTTTGAATCTCTCTGTGATTTGTAAGAACTAATATTCAGGTTTCCTTCACAAAGCCGATGGTCTTAGAAGCCTTTGTTGACGCAGTTGTTATTGTGGGGTTCCCAATTTTATATCAGGACAGGGTAAACCCCTAGGTATTTTTTCCTCCTTGGTGGGCTGGAGGTTGTGACCATGCAGATGGTACGTGGTCTTGTGACAAAAAGGAGAGAGACACTTGTCCCAGATGGAAGACCTGAGCAAGTTTGTTCCCATTTAGCAATTTGCAAGGTCTCTCTGTTGCGTGGCTTGGTCACTGGCCTTCCTGATGTCTTGTGGCCAGCAGTGTCATCAGCGCAAAGGTCGTACGGTTTGATAGAGGCACATTGGGATGTCGTTAATTAAGAACAGGAAGAGGTAGGGTCACCATACATAGCCTTGGGGGACTCCAACCTTCAGACCCCTACAAAGCAAAATGCCGACGAACTCCTTCACCACCACTCGGCTTGGGCTCCTGTTTGTCAGGAATTCCTTACCACCTGTACAGAGTGCCCCGGATTCCATAGTGGGTGGAGCTTGGTGAACCAGAAGCGAGGTGAGATTACCTGGTCCAAAAGCCTTGGAGAAGTCCTCATGGCCCAGGACGTTCATGCTGTCTTCCCTTCTCTATCAGGTGTGATTTCCTTCACGTCTCCTAGCATGTGACTCGCACAAGAAAGCCCTCGACGGAATCCATGTTGTTTGCCGGCCGATGATTTGTTTTTTCCTCTGCGATGCCAATCACCGTGTGACCAATGTTCTAGGACTGCCAGAACTCTCCGTCAGTTAGCAGCGGTCGGTTAATGTTCAGGCCTATAGCGCTCTCCCCTTCTTAAAGATGGGCGTTCTTCGCGGTCCCTCCAATCGGTCGGTACTGTCCCCGTGTTGATAGACGACGTGGTAGAGCAGGGGAGGGCTGGGGCAGTTCTTCTGCCATTCCCTTCAGGTTAACAAGGGATGACAATTTCTCACTTTACAGATAGGTCACAAAATAGAACATTTTCTCTAAAACTGTACTCATCCTAGGTTGTCTTTACTAAATGGCATACTCACTATTCTCTTAGGGTGTTGCAAAGTCATTGTGAGGAGTACATATTTTGCTTGGAACAATAAAAAGCTAACCATATTATAGAGATTAGAAACAGATTTGAATATAACCATCTCTATCATGTCGGGTTTTTCTTGAGATTAGCATTACTTGTTCATTGATAAGCATCCATGGCCAATACTGCATACATAAGTAATGTACAACTGTTTTGTTATTTGACATTGGGTATAAGAAACACTGCTCTTTTTCACTACTGAAACAATTGCTTTTAATGAGAATGATATGTATATACCCACCTTATATTTTATTTCATCTTTAAAGAGGTAGGTTGGAGGGTCTGTATTACTTGAGTATTAGGGGTTTGACAAATAAATGAATGGTGGGTGGTGAAGAATTTTTTACTGGGATTGAAATATTATCTTTGTTGAGTTGTGGGCTGGTGTGTGATAATGGAAATTTGTTATATTAGGATCTGGTGTTTGTAAATTGTGTGTTTGAATTGTAGGTCCGGGGTTGGGGGATTAGAAGAACTATGGTGGGTTTTATATTTAATTTTGATATGGGTGTTGAAGGTGGTTGTTTAGAAATTTCTTTTGGAAGGTGGGTTGCTGTGTGATG
This sequence comes from Conus ventricosus, assembly GCA_018398815.1. NCBI lineage: Eukaryota > Metazoa > Mollusca > Gastropoda > Neogastropoda > Conidae > Conus > Conus ventricosus. Next base: position 3,748,051 of record CM031628.1, on the reverse strand, counting down.
TTTTAATTTTTGTTGGGCTATAAATATTTAATTAAGTATTGAGTTTTGGAATAAATGATTAAGTATTGGTTAATGGGAATATGGATTTAGGTTTAGGGTATTGTTTAAATAAATTATGTTATTTGGTGTTTTTTATTGGGTTTGTTTACAGTGTGTTTTTTTATATTAAATTGCATTTTGATGGATGGGGAAGTTTCGAGGGGTTGTGTTTATTGTTTTTGAGTTAGGTTGAAGGTTTATATTAGATGGTGTGAAAATGTTATGTTTTGATTTATGTTAATAGAATTTAGAGTTGAAGGAGAATATTTGGGAGGGTAGATTGTTAGTGTAAGGGGATTGTGGAATTTTCGATTTTGGATTTGTTGATTGTCTGGGGTGGAAGAGGATGGTAATGTTGGATGTTGTTGTGTTATGGTATAGAATTGAGTACGTATCGAATTGGGGGTTGGTAAGATGGGGGTGGTGGGGCGAGTTAGGGGATATTCAGGTAGTTTAAAATACCATTTCGGTCTTTGTGAAGCATGTTAAGCTTTTGTGGATGCCGTTTTTCTTTGATCAGCGACTTTCGATATGTTCTATGTTTATAGGTTTTCTCTGTGATGTGAGCAAATTTGTGGGGTGTTCATGTGATGTTCCAGTTATTTCAGTGGTTTTAGTTTTAAATGCGTTTGTAAAGTGGCTGTCGTTTACACATAGAATGAAGGACCTGCAGTCTATTATATTGATCGCCTTCTGTCTCTGGCCTTTGACTGTTCTCTCTGCATCCGCTCTGTTCTTTTCTACCATCTTTCATTCCGTTTACTGTCATTGCTCCCTGTGTGTGTGTGGGAGGGGGGGGGGGGGGGGAGGAAAAATGGAGGGGGGAGATGGGGGGGGGGGAACAAACCTAAAAAAACAAATCCTGATCTTTATTACAAATCCACATTTTCTAATTTGAGCACCGCATTCTGTTATTCAATGCATAGTTTGCAGCGCCATTCCCTGTAATAAGTAGTGCTATGAGTACACTTTCACCAATGCCCAGTCCATAAGGAGGCAGTCGCCACCTACCACCTTCGTCCCCAGGGATGACTAAATTGTCTTCGAGAGGAACACGGGCTTTGCAACATGAATTGGCTGACGTCCCAAAACCGAAGTTTCCATGCCGCTGACACCAGTATGACTGTGTTAAACAGTCAGCAGCAACTAGTTGGATCATGAATGGCCCCACTGTGCGCGACTCTTCCCGCCGGGCCCCCCCGGAAGTATCGCACTGAGGGAGCTGACAAGCGAGCTGTCTTGAGGTCCCCTCCCAGTCGATGTCATGACACATTTCAGGCAAATCATCGCCAAGCACTTCCCCGAGACGGATTCAGATTCCAGGTAAATAAAACAAAGGTAACTACCAGAGAGGTACGGAAAGGGAAAAAAGGGTTAGGGGTGGAGGGGGGGAAGGTGAGTTGCAACATGCCGGAACATTCCTTCGCTGGATCTTCCAACCACATGGTCACTAACCCCAGACAAGCACACAATCCAAGTCAATCAAACTGCTCAGAGATCCCCTGATTGTGTGACAGGATGCCATTCACAAGCAGTGCCGCCATTTGAGTTCTGTGTTCGCCTGCACGGTACACCACACATTGCTCGAGCTGATAGATTGATAGTGAAAGACAAAAATTAGTATTCAGTTTTTTCGGCTGACCATTAATCTCCCTGCCATGTATATCCACCTTGGGTGTTCTCCACAGAAAACTTGTTGAATCGTATCTTCAGAGCTAGGACTACCAAAACGATCTTCCCCACTATTCCACCATCCTCCACAATGTCATGTTGTACCTTAGAACTACACACTACTAGGACAGGCTCTCCCGCCTCCATCCAAGACTTGCTGTCTTCCACCGATGACTTATTGTAATGTTTAGAGTTATACACTAACAATGGACCTCAATCTCCCCCACCATTCACCAGCACTTGGATGGCTTCCAAGTTGACAGTGTGTGTTCAAGTTTATACGCTACAAGGACAGTATTCAAATCTCCCCCCCCTTCACCAGCACATGGATGTCCTTCCACAGGTGACATAAAATTTTTGGGTTTTTATTTCTGATTATACGCTACAAGGACATCGTTCAATCTCCCCCCACCATTCCCACACCTACGTGCTGTCCGCCACAGAATGGTGTTGTAGCGTTGGACCTACAAAAGGATGCAACGAGCCAAAGTGTCGAGTCCTTTGACGCTTCATCTGTGGGTCACTGACTGACCAGGTGGGCCGAAGTCCTGTGTCCAGGCTAAGGACAGCGGGGCTACAAGGTTCACCTCTACCCCCTTGTGACCACCCGGTATTCATTCCCAGTCTACATTCACCCGCTTCAGTGACAATGGAAATCATGACCTGCCTGGTTGACTGGTTGTAACAGTGGTGCTTGTATTGTGAAACCCAATTGTTGTGTGTTAGAGAGATGTAGTGATGAGAGAGAACAGAAGAGAGAACGAGAGAAATTTTTGTCCTGTGAATGTGTGAAAAAAATTTTGTGCATGTGTTCTAATTGAATGGGATCTCGTGGATTTTTCTGTGTGTGAAAATGAAAGTGAATTCCCTATTATTAAATGCAAAAACCAGAGAGTTATAGCATAGCTGTTTTTTTTTTTCTCTGTCCTGCCTGTCCTCTCTATGATGGAAAAACTGCAGATGACATTCTTGATACAGATGAAGTCCCACACTCTGCTTGTCCACACCAACCACACCTGTGGTTCCTTCCACTGCTCACAGACGCAGCACCCCTTGTCCCAGGATTCATCCGACAGGGAGGCCCCCACCCTTAAAACAAAAGGCTAACAGTGGCTGAAAGTAAGATGCACACACTGCACACGTGATGTCATATTACAATGGCTAAAGTAAACACAAACGCTGCATGTTTTGATTTCATTTTACAACGGTTGAAATAGAACACAAACACTTTGCACCCTTTTTGTCATTTTACAAACGGTTTGTAAGTAAACACAAACACTGCAATCACTTTGAATTAAGTCATTTTACAATGGTTTCAAGTAGAACACCACACACTGCCCACTTTGAGGTCATTTTACAGTGGTTGAAAGTAGAACCCGCTAACCCTGCACACTTTCATTCATGTTACAGTGTTTGAAAGCTAGAACAACAAACACGCACACTTCATGACATTTTACAGTGGCTGAAAGTAAAACACAAACACTTGCTCACTTTCATGTTTTTTAATAAACAGTGGCTGAAAGAAAACGCAAACACTTCACACTTTCATGTCCATTTTAAACAGAGCTGAAAGTATAACACAAACGCTGCATGTTTTGATGTCATTTTACACCGTTAATCAGAACACAAACACTGCACACTTTTATGATCATTTTACAACGTTGACATCAGAACACAAACACAAGCACACTTTTATGACATTTTTACAACGGTTGAAACAGACACAAACACAGCACACTTTTAAGTCATTTTACAACGTTTGAAAGTAACCGCAAACACTGCACCCTTTTATGTGCTTTTAAACAACGGTTAAATAGAACACTAAACACTGGCAACACATTATAAAAGTCATATACAGGGCTGAAAGTAGAATCAGCAAACACTGCACACTTGGATTCATTTTAATCAGTGGTTTGAAAGTAGAACACAAACACTGCACACTTGAAATGTCATTTTAAAAACATGGTTGATAAGTAAACGCAAAACTGCACACTGCATGTCATATTAATGAACAGTGTTGAAAGTAAGACACAAACACTCCCACATTCATGTCATTTCGTGGCCTGTAAGTAAAACGACAAAACGCAGCATGTTGATGTCATTTTACAACGTTAAACAGAACACAAACAACTGCTCTACACTTTTATGACATTTTAACACAACGGTTGACACAGAACACAAACATTCAACACTTTATGCATTTTCAACAAACGTTTGAAAGTAGAACACAATCACTGCATCACAACTTTGAATTCAATGTCATTGTAAACCGAGGCTGAACGTAGAAACACAAACACAGCACACTTTGATGTCCATTTACAGTGTTTGACAGTAGACACAAACACTGCACACTTTCATGACATTTTACAGTGGTTGAAAGTAAGCACAAACACTGCACACATTCATGTCATTTTACAGTGGCGTAAAGTAAAACACAACACTGCTCACTTTCATTTATTTTTACATGGCTGAAAGTAAAACACAAACCTGCAATTTTTTGATGTCCATTTTACAACGTTTGAAACAGAACACAAACACTGCAGCACTTTTATGTCATATTACAACGTTGAAAACAGAACACAAACACTCGAGTGCAGCACACTATTCTGTCATTGTAACAACGTTTGAAAGGTAGAACACACACACGCACACTTTGAATTAAATTCCTTTTACAGTGGCTGAACGATAACCCTATCAATGCACACTTTGATGTCATTTTACAGGGTTGAAAGTAGACGCAAACACCTGCACACTTTCATGTCATTTACAGTGGTTGAAAGTAATAGCACAAACACTGCACACTTTCAGGTCATTTTACAGTGGCTTAAAGTAAAACACAAACACTGAACCCTTTCATGTCATTTTACAGGCTGAAAGGTAAAACACAAACTGCATGTATTTGATGTCATTTTACAACGGTTGATACATAACACAAACACTGCCCACTTTATGTCATTTTACAACGGTTGTAACAGAACACAAAACACTGCACACTTTTAATGTCATTTTCAACGGTTAAAGTAATAAAGACACAAACACTGGGCACTCTTTGAATTAAATCATTTTACAGTGGCTGAAAGAGAACACAAAACACTGCACACTTTCATGTCATTTTAAACATGTGGTTGAAAGGTGAACACAAACACTGTCACACTTTCATGTCATTTTAAACAGTGCTTAAGTATAACACAAACAACTGAAAACACTTTCATTTCATTTTAACATGGCTGAAAGTAGACACACCAACGCTGCATGTTTTGATGTCATTTTACAACGGTTGAAACAGAACACAAACACTGGCACAACCTTGTATGTCATTTGTAGGGGTGGGGGGTGGGGGGTTGGGGGGGGGCAACGGTTGAAACAGAACACAACCACTTGCACACCTTTATGTCATGTTACAACGTTTGAAAAGAACTCAAACACTGCACACTTTATGTCATTTTACAAAACGGTTGGATAGTAAACACAAACCTGCTACAATTTTGGAGTTATTGTCCATTTTACAGTGCTGTAAGTAAACACAAACACTGCACACTTCGATGTCATTTTACAGTGGTTGAAAGTAGACGCAAACACTGCAAAACACTTCATGCAATTTTACAGTGGTTTGAAAGTAGAACACAAACACTGCACACTTTTCAGGTCCATTTTACGTGGGTCTGAAAGTCAACACAACACTGCACGAATTTAATGGTCCATTTTACAGTGGTAAAGTAGAAACACAATACCCTGCACACTTTAATGTCATTTTAAGAGCGGCCTGAAAGTAGAACATCCAACACTGCAACACTTTCATGTCATTTTTATTCGGCTGAAAATGCACAACAAATACTGCAATATTTTAACGCATTCTGACTCAGGCTGAAAGTAAATGCAAAAATTGTGCACATTTATGTCGCTCTACATTGGCTGAATCATAATGTAAGACAGTAAGTACAGCACATTGTAATGTTATAGTACTACAGCTGAAAGAAGGGTATCAACACTGCACACTAACTGCCATTCCCTGCACAAAGGTAGAAATAAAAAGCTTCCTGCCAGGGCGTTTAGTGGATGTCCCTCATTTTTAGTGATATCACGCCAATGCGTCTGACTCGGCTTTATCTCCTCCTGGCCTTCTCCACCACCCTCAAACGCCTTGAACACAAACTAGTTGGCGAGATGTGTGTTGGGTGTGTGTTTAATTGTAATGTTAAGAGAAATAAAGAGAGAGAGGTGAGTGTGTTGGAGAGTGTGTGTTTCGTTTTTTGGGCTTTTTAACAATGTGTGTAGTTTCGAAATGGAGGGAATCTAATGTCGTTTAATTAAATGTTCTCATTAGTGGCCACTGTTAAAGATCCACATTGAAAGTCTGCCGTTTAGAGGTCCCCCATTTGTTTGTAGTCATGTAATTTATAGAGACAGTGGAATACAGCTGGAATTTGATTAAAGTCTTAATCAGATTTTGGGGCTTTATGATTGATTGATCTTCATCGGTGCAAAGAAATCTTTTGTTGCAAACATTTTTTTTTCATATTTGGATACATGTTTTGTAAACAAATTCATTTTTTATTTTTTTCAGATTGAATAGAAGCTTTCTGTCAGTTCATTGTGGCTGTAACCCTGTCTGAATTAAAGAATGCTTTCATTCAGTTGATTGTGGCTGGTACCCTGTCCTGTAGTAATAGAAAGGCTTTCAGTCAGTTTTAGTGGCTTGTACCCGTCCTGTAGTAGATAGAAATGCTTTCATTCAGTTCTTGGTGGATGTACCCTGTCCCTGTAGTAATAACTGCTTTCGTTGATTGTGGCTGTACCCTGTCTAGTTATAGAATCTTTCAATTCAGTTGATTGTGGCTGTTAACCCGTCTGTAGTATAGAATGCTATCATCAGTTCATTGTTGCTGTAACCCTGGTACTGTAAATAGACTGCTTTCAGTTGATTTGGGGGTGGCTGTACCCTGTCTGAAGTAATAGACTGCTTTCTTTCATTGTGGGCTGTACCCTGTCTGTAGTAATAGAATTGCTTTCAGTTATTGTGGCCCCTGACCCTGTCTGTAGTAAATAAATGCCTTTTCCATTCTGTTGAATTGTGGCAGTACCCTGCTGTAGTATAGAATGCTTTCCATTCAGTTGATTGGCAGTACGCCTGTCTGTAGTAATAGAATGCTTTTCCATTCATTTGGATTAGACTGTACCCTGTCTGGTAAGTAATAGAAACTGCATTCATTCAGTTCATGTGGCTGTACCCTGTCTGTAGTAATAGACATGCGTTTTTCTTTCAGTTGAATTTGGCTGTAACCCTGTCTGTAGTAACAGAATGCCTTTCAGTTCATGTGTGCTGTACCTGTCAGTAATAATTGGCATTCCAGTTGATTGTGGCTGTACCAATGTCCTGTAATATTAACACTTCCACTCCCCTCACTCCACCTGTCCCCCATCCACAGCCACATATCAGTTTGTTCTGATCTGCTGGCAGGTCCTCATGCCAGCATTCTCTGGAACTATCAGCTTTAAGATATCTGATGACAGTGCCCCCATGGTCAGGACAACACCCTCGCAATTGCTCAATTCCTTTCCTCCCCATCCACAGCCACACCCTGGCCTTTCCCATCACAGCTCACCCTGCCTAGTCCCCATACAGCCACACCCTGCCTTGTCCCTTCCACAACAGCCCCAACCCTGCCTTGTCCCTCCACAGCCCCACCCCTCTGCCATGGTCCCATCACAGCCACAACCCTGCCCTTGTCACCATCACAGGCCACACCCTGCCGTTGACCCATCACAGCCCCAGCACTGGCACCACAGAATGGCGCTCTGCGTCTATTCGTGAGTGGCCAACCTGGGGCAAGATGGGGTCATAAAATTGTAAAGTTTGGTTTTCAAATGATGTTCAGTAGATGACCTATGGAGACATTGTGGTCTGGCTGCATGACAGAGTTTGTATCTTATAGCCTGCATGTATGTTAGAGAGGACATGGTGCCGGACACTCAGACCCCTGCAGGGATGATCGGTCAGTTTGAACAACACTGTTACAGACACATCCCTATAGAGATGACATGGTCCAAGAACAAAACGGACACCTGCATTGACAGAGTTGTACTTTGTGCCTAGCCAGTTATGTCAAGTGGACATGGTGCAAGAGACACAGCCTCTTCAGAAAGAGTTTACTTTGTGCCTGCATGTATGTTAGAGTGACAGGTGCAGGGACACAACAGACATCTGCAGTGATGATCAGTCGGTTTGAACAAGCACTGTAACAGTCACATCCCTATAGAGATGACATGGTCAAAAGGCAGTCACCTGCATGGAGATCAGTCCAGTTTGAAACAACACAGTAATAAGACACATCCCTATAGAGTTACATGGTGCAAAAAACACAGACACCTGCAGTGCTGATCAGTCGGTTTGAGAAACAACACTGTAATAGACACATCCCTATTAAGTTGACGTTGGTGCAAAAAACTCAGACACCTGCAGTGAGATCTGTCGGTTTTGACAACCTGTAAACATACACATCCCTATATAGTGGACATGGTGCACAAAACCCAGACACCTGCAGTGATGACTCAGTTTGAACAACACTTGTAATTAACACATCCCTATAATTTGACATGGTGTAATAGACAGACAACCTGCTGTGGTGATCATTCGTTTTGAACAACACTGTTAATAGAACACATCCCTATAGATTTACATGGTGTTCAAAGACACAGACCCCTCTGAGATGACAGTTTTGTTTGAACAAAACTGAAATTGACACATCCCTATTGAGTGGACATAGTGCAAGAACACAGAACACCTGCAGTGATGATCATCTGAACAAACTGTAAACTACACATCCCTATATAAGAGTGACATGGTGCAAGAGAACACGGATCCGGCTGTGATGATCGTCAGTTTGAACAACACTCTAATAGACACAACCCTATAGAGTGGATGAAGCTTCAATGCTGGTGTCGGTTCCTCCGCTCAGTGACCACAACTATGGCTGAAAAAAACACATCCATGTAGTGGAATGAAGCGCAGTGTGTGGCATAACGTCGGTACAACACTATGTGTTACAGACAGTAAATGGTTTCAGTCATTTCGGTGTCTAGGCTTTCAGGTTTAAAGTTCATAACATGCTCAACAGCATGGAAATCCTAGGGAACCAGCGGGATGGAAAGTGTCCTCAGTGCACACCACTAACAGCTACCCACAACCACCCAAACCCAGACCACAACCAACAGCCTAACCACTCACCACCGGACCACACCAGAACAACGATCCCGACCACCACCAACAACCACCAGTAACAACAAAATCAAACAACCAACAATCCCACCAACGCTTACAGAACCAGCACACACCAACAACCCAACCCTACTGCGTTGTGGGTTTAACCATTTCAACCTGCAGGTCACATCCCATGAGATTGCCACTCCCTCTGTATGCTGGTCAACATTATAAAAACGTAAACACTCTGTGCATTGAAGAAATTGTACTTTAAAAAAAGTAATTTTTCGGTTCGATTGTTTTTGCAATAGCAAAAGTTATCATGGTGTTAGATTTTAAAGCTAACATGTGTTGAAGTGGGAGACCGTGATACTGTGGTGATGACTGGACATTGCATGTGGTTGACGGAGGGAGACAGTATCTGTGGTGATGACTGGCCATGACATGTGTTTGAAGGAGGTGACCGTGATCCCTGTGTTGATGACTGGACCTGACATGTGTTGTAGGGGGGAGACAGAGTGATCCTGTGGAATGACGGGATCAGACTGTTGAAGGAGGGAGACCAGTGAGCCGGGAGATGACTGACATGACTGTTTTAAGGAGGAGACAGTGGAGCCTGTGGAAGGACAGGACATGACATGTGTGTGAAAGGTGGGAGACAGTGATCCTGTGGAGATGACTGACAATGTCTGTTAAGGAGGGAGACAGTGAACCTGTGGAGGATGACTGGGACCTGACATGGTGTTTAAGGTGGGTTGACAGTGACCCTGTGGGAGATGACTGGACATGACCATGTGTTAGGAGGGAGCGGGTGATCCGTGGAGAAGGACTGGACAAACAAAATGGACATGGTGTTGAATGTGAGAGACCCACGGTGGTTCCTGAGGAGATACTGACATGCCATCAGTGATCCTGTGAGATGAGCTGGACATGACATGTGTGATGGAGGAGAAAGTGACCTGTGGAGATGACGTGGACATGACATGTTTAAGGTGGGAGACGTGATCCTGTGAAATGAGGTCATGACATGTGTGAATGTGGGAACAGTGAACGCGTGGGGTGAGATGACTGGACATGACATGTGTTGAAGGAGGGAGACAGGGATCCTGTGGAGAGGACTGGACAGGACAGTTTTGAGGATGGAACAGTGATCCTGTGGAGATGAACTGACAACATGTGTTTTGAAGGTGGAGACAGTGTTCCTTGAATGACACTGGACCATGACATGTTTTGAAGGTGGGAACAGGTGATCCTGGGATATGACTGACATGACATGTGGTTTTGAAGAGGAGACAGTATCCTGTGGAGATGACTGGACATACAGTGTTGAAGGAGTGAGACAGTGATCCCGGTGGAGATGAATGGACATGACTTTGAAGGAGGGAGAACTGTGATCCTGGGAGATGACTGGACATTACATTGTTGAAGGTGGGGTGACGGTGATCCTGTGGAGATACTGGACATGACATTCAAGGTGGGTGACAGTGTTCCTGAGAGATGACTGACATGACAGGGTGGTGAAGGTGGAAGACAGTTCTTGTGGAGATGGACTGGACATGCCCGCTTGAAGGAGGGAGAACGGTGAGCCGGTGAGATGACTGGACATGATATTTTTGAAGAGGAGACCGTGATCCATGGAGAATGGAGTGGACATGACATGTGTTGATGGATGAGACAGTGATCCTGTGGGGGGAGATGACTGGACATGACTGTTGTAGGAGGGAGAAACAAGTGATTCTTGGAGATGACGGACTGACATGTGTCGGAAGGTGGGGTGACAGTGACCAGTGGAATGACTGGACATGACATGTGTTGAAGGCAGGAGACAGATTCTTGTGTGATATACTGGACATGAACTGGTTGAAGGAGGGGAGACAGATTCCTGTGGAGATGACTGGACTTGACATTGGTTTGAAGGAGGGTGACAGAGATCCTGTAGGAGATACTGACATGACATGTGTTGAAGGAGGGGAGACTGTGTGCCTGTGGAGATGACTGACAGGACTGATGAAGGAGGGAGACCGGGATCCTTGGAGATGACTGGACATGACATGTTTGAAGGTGGGAGACAGTGATACCTGTGGAGATGAACTGGAATGACATTGTTTGAAGGAGGGAGACAGGAGTGGATCCTGGTGAGATGAATGGCCAGACAGGTGTTGAAGGTGGGAGACAGAGTGATACCTGTGGAGATGACTGGACCATGACATGTTTGAAGGTGGGAGACAGTGATCCTGTGGAGATACTGGTCATGACATGGGTTGAAGGTGGTGACAGTGGACCTGTGTAGAAGACTGGGAACATGACGATGTGCTGAAAGGAAGACGGTGATCCTGTGGCGATGACTGGACATGAACACGTGGTGAATGGTGGGAGACCACGGTATCCCTGGGGATGACTGACATGACATCATTGATCCTGTGGAGATGACGGGACAAGGACATGTGTTGAAGGAGGGAGAACGGTGATCCCGGTGGAGGTTGACTGACATGACATGAGTTGAAGGAGGGAGACAGTGACCGGTGGGAATTACTGGACATGACATGTGTTGAGGTTGGGTAGACAGGATCTGTGGGGAGATGGACTGACTTGACAATGTGTGAAGGAGGAGGACAGTGATCCCTGTGGAATGGACTGGACATGACTTGTTTTTAAGAGGAGACAGTATCCTGTGAGATGTCTGGACATGACATGTGGTGAAGGAGGAGACAGTGATCCTGTGGTAGGACTGGACATGAACATGTGTTTGAAGGTGGGAGACAGGAGCCTGTGGAGATGACTGGACTGGACATGTGGTGGAAGGTGGGAGACTGTGATCCGGTGGAAGACTGGACATGACATGGTTTGAAGATGGGAGAACAGGGTTCCTGTGGGAGATGACTGGAACATGACATGTGTTGAGGAGGGGACAGTAATCCGTGAGAATGACTGGACATGCATGTGTTGAAGGTGGGAGACGGGATCCTGTGGAAGGACTGGACAGGACATGTGTTGAAGGAGGGAGACAGGATCCTGAGGGGAGGGATGACGGACATACATGTGTTGAAGGTGGGTCTGGTGATCCGGTGGAGAGACTGACAGGACTTGTGTTAAGGGAGGCAGACAGTGACCTGTGGAGATGACGGACAGAAATGTGTTGAAGGAGGGAGGACACAGTGATCCGTGGAAGTGACTGGACATGACAATGTTGAAGGGAGGAGACGGAGTGATCCTGTGGAGATGACTGGACAGGACATATGTTGATGGAGTGATGACAGTGATCATGTGAATGACTGGACAGGACATTTGTTGAAGGAGGGAACTTAGTGATCCTGTGAGATGACTGGACATGACATTCTGTGAAGAGGGAGACAGAGTGATCCTGTGGAGATGACTGGGACATACATGAGGTGAAGGGGGTAGACAGTGATCCTGTGGAGGAGATCGGTCATGAACTGTGTTGAAGGTGGGAGTACAGTGATTCCTGTGGAGATGACTGACATGGGACATGCTTGAAAGGTGGAGATAGTGATTCCTGTGGAGATGTCGGACATGACTTGTGTTGAAGGGTGGAGACAGGGTGGATCCGGGAGATGACTGACATAACATGTGTGAAGAGGGAGACAGGATTCCTGTGGAGAGACGGGACCATGACATGTGTGTGAGGAGGGAGACACAATGACCCTGTGGAGATGACCTGACAAGACATGTTTGAAGGTGGGAGACGTTAACCTGTGGAGATGTCTGACATGACATGTTTGTATGAAGGTGGGGGTACGGCGATCCTGTGGAGATGAATGGGACATGACATAGTGTGAATGGAGGAGACAGTGATTCCTGTGAAGTATGACTGACATGACATGTGTAGAAGGAGGGAGACCAGTATCCTGGGAGAATGAACTGGACATGACATGTGTTGAAAGGTGGGAGACAGTAATCCCTGTGTAGGTACTGGGACTTACATGTGTTGGAAGGGAGGGGAGACAGTGATCCGGTGAAGATGAACCTGACATGACGTGTTTGAAGGTGGAGACGGTGATCCTGTGAAGATGACTGGACAGGACAGGTGGTTGAAGGTGCGACTCGTGATCCCTGTGGAGATGACAGGGGCCATTCGGGTCGGCAGTCATCATCCGGCTCCGGCTGTCAACGTCCTCATCATATCTTACGCCAGAACTAACTGTAAGCTGTGTGAAAGTTGTCCCTGAAAGTGGGCCAGTGATTCCCGTTTTAAATCGGCCTCTTGAAAAAGTAAAATATTGGATTAGCTGTCTGGTTGGCATACACCACGTTTTCAGTACCGTAATTGATACTTACCTTGTTCAAGATTGTGAAGGAGAGTCTGAGCACCTATAAATCTGTAGTAAAGTCATTGTAACCACGATCCTCATTCACTGAACTGTGGTACCTGGATACCCATGATCTAATAAGCATTTGCTAATTCACCTCATTTTTTGGACTGATGACTAGTCAGGCGCCCATATTCAGTGCATGGGGCCGTTTGCATATGTACCCTCAATTCCCAGCAGTGGGAGAAGCTGGGACTGGCATGATCTATAGCATGCAGTTTTATTATCTTTTCCTTTATTCACCAAACCAAACCCTCTCATTGGACCTCATCTTTATATTAGGCTTGTTTCTATACGCATCAGTCCTTATGTGCATGGGTTGTTAAAACATAGGGAATCGCTAATACAGGAATTCCTCCCGCTTGTCCCTCATTCATGGGACAGTGTGTGCCAGACACCCACCTCTCTCGCTGTCTCTGTCATGGGCTGCAATTCTTGCCTTGTCCTCAATTCATGGACAGTGTGGGTTCAGAAACCCACCTTCGCCTGTTCATCTGTCATGGGATCATTTCTTGCCTTGATTGATCCATCATGTTTGGCACATCCCCTTCCCTCATTTTTTTGTTTTTGGTTTTGATTGTAAATTGGTGGTGTGCTCTTTCCCTTTTGTTAGTTGTGACATACTCTTTCCCCTTGTTGAATCATTTGTTTGGTGTTTTACTGTTCCTTAAAGTCATCTATGTGTTATTACCTGGTATCCTTTCTGTGTGAATCATGTTCTTTGGCTTATACTTTTCCTTAAAGTCATCTTGTGAGACACCTTGTTTTCCTATCTGTGTGAATCATGTTGTTTTGGTTTACTGTTTCCTAACCCCTGCCACCGCATCACTTGTGCTATATGACTATTGAATACCAGCCAAGAGAGGTAACTCCGCAACACATACTCACTTGCCATAAAGACCTCAATAGAAAATTTGGTTTTTAACTTAATCTATTCTGTAATAATAATGAAAAAAATTCAAAGACATCCACTCCATCCAAAACAGCCATTTCCCCCCCACTATAGTGAACTGGTACCGAGGAAAAAAAAACAAACGAACAGACTAACTGGACGTTGGTATTCTCAGTTCTTAAACATTTCCCTAAATTCACTGTACCCACATAACATATGGCTTAGAGCACAGAGTGATTTTCCAATTCTAAACAAAGTATGAAACCTTCAGGAAACAAAATAAATCCATTCTGTATGGTATGCACACTAACAAATCAACTTTTATTTAGTGAAGCAAAAAACAACCCAAACTTTCAACAATTTGTTAAACTGGATGGCATCAACATCAAGAAGTATTGTCTTCTAACTACTGAGGGGAAAAATAATATCAGAAAACAGATTACTGAATACTGGGCTTTAGATTGTGATGGAATTCTACAAAAATGTGCTTTGTTCACAAGGTGCACTGACATACCCCCCCCCCCGCCCCCCCCCGCTCCTCCCCCCAACACACACACTGTGGTGAAATGACCTCTTGTCCGCTCCTCTTTGGCATTTGTTGAATAAACCGGCAGTTTTTTATTTCAGGGCCATAGTTTATGTGCATTCCTTTTCTGCTTGCTTTTGTGCAGCAAATAAATTTGTTTCTACCGTTTAAAAGTCTCACCCAAATTCTTCCGAAATCAAAAGCTAAAGTTGAATGCTCCACCGGCAAATTGTGGGACACACCCACACGACTGACCCGTTTTCCTGGCTACAAAACAAAGGAAACTTTTGGGGCTTCACTTCTTGTAGCCAACCACTCCAGACTCGCAGTCAAGAATTAAAGTATCCTCTACAAGTTTTTGTTTTTCGAATGTTCTTTTTTTGGTGGGGTCTGGCCCAGCAGCAAATGGGCTATTATCGACCATCGTCAGTATCATCGCCTGAATCATTATTGATTCCCCGGGGAGCGGCGAGCGCGTCAGTCAGCAGTCGATCTTATTCATAACAGTCAAGATTGACGTCCGAATCGCCTTGCTTTCAAATCTTCTTTAAGATGTTACCCGCAAATACGCTCTCTTCATCAATAACACTTTCAGAAAATGAATTCTGCAAGTTGCCCATAGTTACATGAACCGCCATTTTCCCAGAAAATCTTCGCTGAAAAAAAGCCGAACTTTGAAAATTTTCACAGCAGCGAAACTACTCCACACACCAAAACTCATGCTACAAAAACCAATATGGCGTCCAAAACGGAAGTACCCCCGGAAAATCTTCTGTCCGCAATTGCAATCTGAATATGCGATGGTGACAGCGAAAGTCCGTTGACCGAGTATTCAGCGTCGATCTCGGTCGATCCGGTATTCAGAAGAGAAATCTCGCGGTCGATCTTGCGTCGATCCGTAGGCATTGGGTTAAAGACATCTTGTGAGACACCTGTTTCCCTTCTGGGTGAATCATGTTTTTTGGTTTTTAAACTGATTCCTTAAAGGTCATCTAGTGTGGACACCAGTGTTTCCTTCTGTTGAATCATGTGTTGGTTTTGAATCTGGTTTCCTTTAAGTCATCTATTGAGACACCTGTTCCTTCGTGTGGAATGTGTGGTTTTCCTGTTTCCTTAAAGACATCCAGTGTGATACCTGTTCCTTCTGTGTGAATCATGTTTGTTGTTTTAACTGTTTCCTTAAAGTCATCCAGTGTGATACCTGTTTCCTTCTTTGTGAATCATGTGTGGTTTTCCTGTTTCTTTAAAGTCATCCAGTGAGATACCTGTTTATCCTTTCTGTGTGAATGTTTTGGTTTTATTGTTTCCTTAAAGTCATCCAGTTGTACCTGTTTCTTCTGTGTTAACATTGTGGTTTACCTGTTTCTTTAAAGTCCGATCATCCCTGATATACCTGTCTTCCTTCTGTTGAATCAAGGTTGTGTGGTTTGCCATTTCCTTAACATCATCTTGTGACAAGCCCCTTACCGTTCTAATCTTGTTGTTTAATGTGTTGCCTTGAAACCAAGTTTGGCATACCTCTTACTTTTCGTGAAACATGTTGCTTGGTTGTGCTTTTTCCTTCCCCAAAGCCATCCTTAACAGACTTCTTTCCGTCCCGTGCATTGCCATCATATTGTCTATGTAACACCGTAGCCTGACCTTCTTCTGTACAACGCTGTTGACACTTTGACTGTACCAGCTTTATTCTTCATCAGTAGGCTGTGAGACCAAGGAGTGAGGGCAGAGTTGAATGGTCATGTCGATCTTGGTCAGGGTGGATGTAGACCTGCCATGCAGGCCCTGAAGGTGTGGAGTTGATGGTCGGTGTCCTGGTAGGGGGATGTAGAACTGCCATGCAGCCCTGAAGGTGGAATTGATGGTCGAGTCTGTGGTTCAGGGTGGATGGTAGAACTGCCATGCAAGCCCAGAAGTGTGGAGGTTGACTGGGTCATGTCAGGGTCCGGTGGATGTAGAACTGCCATGCAGCCCAGAAGGGTGTAGAGTTGGATGGTCAGTGTCAGTGTCAGGTGGATGTGAACAGCCGTGCATCCCTGAAGTGTGTAGAGTTGCTGGCATGGGTCAGAGAGGAGTAGAACAGGCCATGCAGCCCTGAAAGTGTAGAGTTGATGGTCCAGGTCAGTGGTCAGGGTTTGATGTAGAACTGCCATGCTGGCCCTGAAGGTGAAGAGCTTGATGTCAAGTGTCAGTGTCAGGTGGATGTTTAGACTTGTCCATGCAGCCCAGAAGTTGGTGGTCAGTACCAGTTGGTCAGGTGGGATGTAGAACTTGCCATGCAGCCCGAAGGTTGTCAGTGCCAGTGTCAGTGGATGTAGAACTGCCATGCAAGCCCTGAAGTTATTTTCAGTGGTCCCGAGGTCCAGGGTGGATGTAGAACTGCCAATGCAGCCCTGAATTGATGTCAGTGCGTGGTCAGGTGGATGTCGAACGCCATCTGCCCTTAAGTGTAAGTTGAGGGTCAAGTGTCGGTGATCAGGTGGATGTATAACTGCCATGCAGCCCTGAAGGTGCGGCAGCCACTCACTGTTCTCCCACATCAAGGAACAATCTCCACCCTGGCATCTCTAGGCAGTACTGTCTCTGGAGATTGGGAGCTTCCAGGGGCACCTTGTTGTGACAGTGGCCAAGGTCAAGACACTCTGAGGGTTTTTTTCCCCTGCACATATCTTTATGGTCCATGTCAGGACAGCATCCCCTGCACTGCCCTCATTACCTCCTTCCCCATCCACAGCCACACCCTTCCTTGTCCCACCACAGCCCCAGCACTGTGCAGTTGAAAGAGAGGCACTTGGTGTCAATCGTCATGAGACAACCAGTCAGAGACACAGGGCGTTGCAGTCCCTGACTCTTTGGGTGGCGGTCAGTGATGCCTCAATTCGGATCCAGCTGAACATCACTCCTGTGCCGAGCTAGCTGTTCTGGTGAGAGTTTTTGTCAGCAGGGAACGGTGAGCGTCGAGTCAGAGTGGGCTTAGGCAGTGGAAAGATCATGGAAGAACTGGAAAATAGGGCGGTTGTCCTATCTGAGTTTTCCAAGTTTTGATTTGGTAAATGCTGGGCAAAGTTTGTCCATGGTGGAAACTTCATCTCCCTTGATGAATTTGTAGAAAGTGACTATGTATCTTAAGGAAGACCCATTTCTAGCGCTGCAGACCAGCGCTGCCCATTCCAGCCTGCTTTGCCCCCTCATAATGTATAGTCCGTCATGACGTAGAGAAGTCTGACGTCCTGTTCCTGGGAGACAGACTTGATGCGAATTTGTCGGAGAATTGTGTGCAGTGGCAGAGTTCCCAAACAGCCAGTCTGCACTTCTGGAACATTTCAAGCCAGGCTCAGGTCAGTCAGTAAGACCGCCCGCTGAAGGTGTGTATCCCCAGTGAGGGAAAAAGGTCCTTCCCGCTCGGTTCCGTGTGAGAACAGGTCATCAGTGACTGGCCTGCCTTGGAACTGACAAAGGACCTCATCCTCAGGCTGTCAGTGTGCTGGCTCCTGTGAACACTCTCACTGTTTCCATGGCAGCAGTTTTCTAGGAAGAGCGCTTTGGTTGATTGGGTTCGGACCCTCCCACCTTCCCCACCCCCCACCCCCACCAGACTGTAAGAACGAATCGATTTTTTTATTTAATTTTTTTTTTTTAACTGTATAAAAGTAAAGAAGTGTGGAACTTCACAGAGGCTGAAAAAATGAGTGGTAATTTCACTTCTAGTGTGATTCTGAGAAGGGCCCACAGTCTGTGAATTCGACCCCATGAATCGTGTCTTTTTTCTTCTCTAAAAAGATTTGTTTTGTAACTAGCAACAATCGCTGGAAAGGGACTGATGTGATTAATTCAGTAAAAGTATGGCTCTCTGAAACTCTCATATGAAGCAGACAATTCTGTTGTTGTTGGTTTTCTTGTTGTTGTTTTGTTGGGGGAGAG
Source organism: Conus ventricosus (assembly GCA_018398815.1). Lineage (NCBI taxonomy): Eukaryota > Metazoa > Mollusca > Gastropoda > Neogastropoda > Conidae > Conus > Conus ventricosus. The sequence goes on along the minus strand of CM031628.1, from coordinate 3,729,479 downwards.
CGGTGTTTTGTTTATTGTTCTTTACTAGTTTCTGTAGTTTATGCTGCCTGTTTTATACTCCTTCCCTGGAAATTCCAAAGTTGAGGAAAATGTATCTCTTGGTTGGGGTTGAAGGAAAGTATTGGCGGCTTCAGAGAACAACATGAGGTGTCTCTGTACACATCCATGAAAATGTAGAGACAATAGAAATAATCTGCTATTAGAAACTTGTACAGCCATGATTGCAGGTTTGGTGTGAATAAGATGAGTTAATTCATAAATTTAAAGAGAGAGGAGATGATCATCGTTATCAGATGATGTAGACGGAATTGAGAGGTTGAAAGAGAGGTATAGCATGGCATTTTCAGTCAAACAATATATATCTTCATTCTGTGTGTTATGGTGTGATGGTTGTGTGTGTGTTACTGAAGTGTTGTGTGTGTGGAGTGTTTCTGTGTATAATGCGTGTGTGGTTGTTCTGTGTGTGTGTGTGTTGTGTGCATCGTTCTGTATGTGTGTTGTTCGTATGTGTGTGTAGTTGCGCATCTTCTCTTGTTTGTGTGTGTGTGTGTGACTTTCAGTACTGAGGTATGACTGAAATTAATCTGAAAACAATTCCTATTGATACTGCGTGAAAGTGGATAGGGAGGAGAATCGGCAGTCTGCAGGTAGAACCCTGTCCAAGAGGGTTCACAATTGTCTTTGTGCGGGTTTTAGTAGCTTAAAAGTGGACTTGGAGCTGTCCGCATTTCATTGGGCGATTTCCTCTGACACTGCCTCCACCTGCATATTTCAGGCCCGCAGGACATAGAACATCCCTGATTGGTGTCCCCATGGCCCATGGTATCGCTGATTGTACAACACAAGACTTGAACTGAAGAACACCAGAGAGAAAAGGTTTTCCTTTAATGTGATAAAAGAATGAATACTTGTACAGAATGACGGATTGATTATTTTTAATTGATTGATTTTTAAACAAAAGTCAGCAATTGTGGGAGTTGTTGGGCCGAGAATGATGGTGGGAAGAGGAGTCATCCTTCTGAAAGAGACCTGACACATGCCCGTCGAAGCTTCCTCTGGCAGTTTCTTTGCTGGAATCGGAAATCAAAAGATTCCTTCACTGCTATTGCTGATGGGCGAAATATTTTCGTTTATCAGTCCACTATTCCCTGGCCTTCATAATCGAAAAATATTTCCTGGTTTTATGAATATAACAAGCGTTGCAATAACGTCGATCGCATGGATGCTGATTTTTTCGAGTGAAGCGACCGACCAAAGCAAAGCCCAGTGATTTCCATTGAGCTAGATGCTAATGAAAGGCAGCTCTCTGCTGTTAACACTGAATTACTAAGGCCATTTTGGTAGTTGATTGCTGAATTGGTTGAGGGCTTTTCATTTTTATGTACGACTTTTGAATAACCTCCTAAAGGCCTTCTGATTGGTTTTTTTAGAAAACAGTGTACGACTCAAAAATAACCCACTGAGCTTCCGAATGATGTGCAACTCGCCAGGTCACTGAGAGGGGAATGTGCACTCGAATATCTATTGGAAAATGAGTCCACTTTTTCCCGCAATTCGGTGCCCTTTTTGTTTCTGACTGTCTAAAATAAAATAAAAAGTTGACCATGAATTCATTGGGGGAACTCCACAATGGCAGTCAGCATGTGCACTGAAATGGACAATTATAAAAGTTTGTCACAATGCAAAGTAATTAGGGAGTAAAGAGATAATGAGATTAAAACAGATATTTGCACAATCTAGTTTCTATTCAGCTCCCTTCCGTGTAAGATCCACTGTATACAATCAAGGTAAATTTCGTCTTTTACAGATTAGAGGGTTTTTTTGTTTTGTTTGTTTTTTAAATGTCATCTCTAATTTGCAACTAGGACCAATTGTTTTTTTTTTTCATGCAACAGGAATAGGAATGTACCTGATAGTAGACAGAATACTTGTTTTCGTCTCAAAACGGCCAAGTTTGATGCCTTACAGCCATTGGAACTGAGACTTTGTGTGTTTGACTCTGTCAGCGATAAGAGAATCTCTCTCCACTATGAAATGTTCAGGAAGGACCAGAATAGTTAGAGGAGGTGTGCTTGTTGTTAATGACTCTGTCAGCGATAGAGAGATCTTCTCTCTCCACTATGAAATGTTCAGGAGAGACCAGTATAGAGTTAGAGGAGGTGTATGCTTATTGTTGATGACTCTGTCAGCAATAGAGAGATCTTCCCACTCCACTGCAAAATGTTCAGGAGAGACCAGTATAGAGTCAGGAGGTGTGCTTATTGTTGACGACTCTGTCAGCGATAGAGAGATCTTCCTTCTCCACTACAAAAGTTCCAGCAATTTCAGATGGTCTTCGGATGGCCTTTCTTTTTTTTTTCTTTTTTTTTTTAAAGATTAATACAGCTTTAGTGTGTTTGTGTGCGTGCGCGCGCGCTTGTGTGTTTTGTGTGTGTGTGTGTGTGTTACATGTGTGCAAGCGCAGTGCATGTGTATGTGTGCATGTTTCTTAGTACGAGTGTATCACTAGGCAAAAAAAATAAAAAGGGGCCATTTTTTTATTTCCCATTTCCTTTTTCATCTGAATGTCATTGTTAACTATTCATTCTGCCATGTATTGTACTTTATACACTGACAATGCATTTAGCCAGAGGAAGAGAGAGGTTTTATTGTGATGCTCTCTCTCTCTCTCTCTCTCTCTCTCTCTCTCTCTCTCCTCCTCTCTCTCTCTCTCTGTGCACATGTGAATGTGTGTATGTCTGTGTGTGTATATGGTGTGTAATGT
>CM031628.1:3721715-3724215 GCA_018398815.1 Conus ventricosus | reverse complement strand
GGCTACATTCTAGTGTAACGTTCAGAACCCAGAAAGAGGATGTGCATGGCAGACCAGCATCAGCATCGCAGCAGAGTGAGGGCTGGCACCTCTCTGACTTGAGACTTCCACCAGAACGACAACATGAGAAGACGGGCTGCGAACATTGTAAGTTGTGTGTTCAGCTGCAATGCGATTTGAACCCTCAACTTCCGACCATTCAAACGGCTCGTGTATGCCACCCCTCTCCCTCTGATCTGATCACTACACCACCACCACCCACCCACCCCTGCCGCTTCAACACTCCTTATTCACTGTACCTCCTCCTCCTCCTCTCTCTCTCTCTCTCTCTCTCTCTCCCCTCTCTCTCTCTCTCTCTCTCCTCACTCCTCACCTCCTCTCTCTCCCCTCTCTCTCTCTCTCTTCTCTCTCCTCTCTCTGCCTTTTCCTCTTGTGTTGGGCATTGTCCCAGGAATTCTGTGTGGTGTAGAATGTTCTTTTCATATCAGATCGCGGGTGAGCATAGCTGAGAACGAATGTTCTCCTCTTCTTCTTCCCAGGAATGACGTTTTAATGGTTAAAAGCAGCAACAACAACAAACAAACAAAACAAAACTAGCACAGGTCAAAGCGATCGTTCTGATCTATTTTCTGCGCAAAGAAATCTGACAGTAAACAGACCTACAAAAAGTATGTCGGAAGTAATGATCATGCAAAAAAAAAAAGGCATTTATTAAGATTAGATTTACTGGCAAGAAACTTCCGACATATTCTCCACTTTCCCGCCTTACCCCCTCCCCCCCCCCCCCCTTACCTCCCCCCGCCCCCCCACCCCCCCCCCCAAAAAAAAAAAAAGAAGAAAAAAAAGAAAGAAAAACTGTATAATTTGTGGATATGTTCACTAGCACACTCCTATCAGAAATACGCAACATGTTGAGCACATGTATATGTATACGTGCATATATCTCTGTGTGTGCACCTGTGCGTGCATGTGCACGCGTGTAAGTTCAGTGTGTGTGTGAGAGAGAGAGAGAGAGAGAGAGAGAGAGAGAGAGAGAGAGAGAGAGAGAGAGAGACGGTGAAAGGTAATCACAGGGTCTTGATGTGTTGTTTTGTTTGTGTTTTGTGTGATTGTTGTTTAATTGTGTTTTGTTTGTGTTTTGTGTGATTGTTGTTTAATTGTTTGTTTATCGGCTGCCTAAGTCGTCAGGCGCAGGCAATTCCAGGACAGGGGGGATTTTCCCAGCAATCCTCCCCATCCCCATCCCCACCCCCACCCCCACTCCCCCTTCATCTTCTGTCCAATCAAGTCAAAAGCATTGGAAGTGAGACTAAATAATTCAGTTTGAATGCTCTCTCCTCTGTGTGTGTGTGTGTGTGTGTGTGTGTGTGTGTGTGTGTGTGTGTGTGTGTGTGTGTGTGTTTACTCCTGCTTCACGCACGCACACACACACACACACACACACACACACACACACAGGCACACACATTCGCGCTCGCGCGCCCGCACATGCAATCACGTACACACTACACACTCATTTCTTACCCCCCCCCCCAAACACACACATTAACTCTCTCTCTCTCTCTCTCTCTCTCCTCTCTCTCTCTCTCTCTCTCTCTCTCTCTCTCTCTTCTCCTCTCTCTCACGCACGAACGCACGCACGCGCGCTCGCACGTTCATACACATCCTTCCCTCAATCATAGAAAGTCTTTTTCTATACTCTTCTAATATCACCCTCAGTGAAAGACGTTAGATTGAACAACAAAAACCAACACACACACACACGCACGCACGCACGCACACTCATTCACACACACACACACGCACGCGTGCACACGCACACACACGCACGCACGCACGCACGCACACTCATTCACACACACACACGCGCACGCACACACACACGCACGCGCACGCACGCACACACACACACGCGCGCACGCACACGCAGGCACACACACACACACACACACACACACACACACACACACACACACGCACACACCTACACACACACACACACACGCATACACCTACACACAAACACACACACACACCACACACCTACACACACACACCTACACACACACACACACACACCTACAAAACACCCCACACACACACACACCACACACACACACACACACACACACCTACACACACACACACAAAACACACAACACACACACACACACACACACACACACATAAAACACACACTTATTCAAATGTAGAGACAGAGAGCACAGCTTTACAATGTCTGACAGACATGCAGACAGACCGACAGACACATACAGAAAGTGCAGAAATATTTGAAGTGTCACTGATCTTGGCCTGGATGTGAGCCGTGACACGAGACGCTATTCCCCCAGAAACCAGCGTGTTCATCACCAGTCAAATGCCTGTGACCTGACGTATGTGGACAAACCCAGCTGCCCCCTACCCCCCCCCCCCCCCTGCCCTCCCCTCCCCCCTCGCTCTCTCTCTCTCTCTCTCTCTCTCTCTCTCTCTCTCTCTCTCT
>CM031628.1:3701715-3716715 GCA_018398815.1 Conus ventricosus | reverse complement strand
TTGTGTCAAATTATCAAGTGATAACTTTCACATGTCGTTTTATCGGGAAAACAGTGTCAAATTATCAGGTGACAGTGTCAAATTATGCACGTGACCATGTCAAATCATCAGTGATGGTGCTAAACATCAGACGATAGTGCCCAAATCATCAAGTTTGAAGTAGCTGCACGGTTTTGGGCAAGCTCAGTGCGGCAGTAGGCCGCCCTCACCAGATAGCAGACCGCAATAGGCTGGCATACCTGGCTACCTGAGCGGGCGGCCAGCCAACTGTACCATTCTCTCACTCAGAAGAGGTTTGTGGCCTGTTGAGCGAGTGGGAGTCGGACGGGGTGGAAGCGGGGGAAAGGAGAACCATGGTAAATTCCTCCATTAGATCTTTGATTGCATGAAATGATTTCTTAGTGACTGGTCTCCATATTGAAACGGGCCCACACGCCACAATTAGGATTGTGTGCTAAAACCCATATATACTCCATGAAGCGTTTTGACACCTACCATACATTTGAGCCAGCCTTTAATGTTAACTGATAATTGATGATGAGAATATCTCCTCACCTATTATTTTCCCTTGTTTTGGGGGGGTTGGGGGGGGGGGGGGATTACCGATGAATCACAACAGTCTTAAAATAATGAGCCCCTCTTAGTTGACACTTTAGTTAGGCCTTTGCACTCACCGTGCCCTGTCTTTGTCACCAGCTCCAAGAGCCCAAAATAATGCCACCTCCTTTCATTTTCATCTCTCTGTTGGCACCCCCCTGGCTTGTACCTTGAGGGCTATATGAAAAAAATGAGGAGAATCAAACTTTCAGACACAATGAAAATTCTCAAAAAATCCATTTGCGCCAGTCTATGAATACCCGACTCCTTATTAGCATGCCTTGGCGCTCAATTTTTTTGGTGTGGCAGCCAGATTTTGGTTGCGCAAACGTTTTGTTTGAACTCGACCAGTCTCTCTCTCTCTCTCTCTCTCCCCTCTCTCTCTCCTCTCTCCTCTCTTCTCTCTCTCTCTCTCTTTTTTCTCATGCTTCCTTCTCCCTCTTATCTCTCATTCCCAGACAAACCCCACTTTCCTGGTTTTCCAGGACTCAGGATGTCGACCAGCCCATTTTCTCGAAAACGGATTCTGGTGAAGTGACGAAACTTATGAAGATTGCTCAGTTCAATAGGTTATGATTACTGTCTTCACCATTGTCATAAAGAAAATAAGGCTGTCCCCACTACTGCTGCGTAAGGAATGTGTGATGTTATTTACCACGAAAATGAACGAACTATCACTTATCTTCATCCAATTAGGCGCAAGACGGACGTTGACAAAAAGTGACGGCTCGTTCATTTTCGTTGTCCTGAGAGTTGTTTATCTTGCATGAAGAAGGCCTAAGAGGTCGAAACGCGTTGTATTTTGTCTTGTTATTCGTTTAACGTTTTTCGGCGCAGCTTTATCAATAATTTGTAAAATTTATTTAGATTTCCGCCTGCAGTCGCCTCCCTTTGCAACTAGATTTACTTTTTTTGTTGTTCCGTCAACTATCTGCGTGTCTTCCATAACTTTCATCTCTGTCTTGTAACCCAGGGGAGTTCCCCCCATGTATTTTTGGTTATTTACCTGAACAGCAAAGCATATTACCTGAACAGCAAAAGCATTTTACCTGAACAGCAAAGCATAATCCTGAACGGCAAAGCATATTACCTGAACAGAAAAGCAGCCATTTCTGGGCTATTGGTAGATTTGAGAATGTTCTTTGAGGCAGAGTGATCATTTTGGCGTGGTGCACAGCAAGGTTCAGACTGTTGTATGCGAAGTACCATGGGGTCAGTGAGTGGACGGCGTGAAGTGCAGGCCCCCAACTGCCATCAGGAGTCTGACGATTTAAGCAGCAAGCAGCCGAGGTATCATCTTCTCTGTCTCTCTCTCTGTCTGCTCTGTCTGTCTGTCTGTCTCTCCCCTACTCTCTCTCTCTCTCTCTTCTCTCTACCCCTCTCTCTCTTCCCCTCTCCATATATATATATTATATATATATATATATATTTATATATATATATATATAATATATATATATATATAATGGTGTGTGTGCGCGCGCGGTGCGCGTGTCTATGGACGGTGTGTTTAAATTATATAAAAATATAATGTGTATATATATATATATATATATATAATGTATTATATATATATATATATATATGTATACACACACACACACACACACACACACAACACATAAATATATATATAATATATATATATTTTATTATATTATATATATGAGTATTATATATATATATGTGTGTGTGTGTGTGCGCGCGCGCGGCGCGCCGGTTTTGGTGTGTGTGTGTGTGTGTGTGTGTGTGTGTAGATAGACAGACAGACGACAGATAAAATAGATGGATATAGATATATACGGTAAGACGTTCCCCACCCCCCCCCCCCAAAATCAGGGATTCCTTGCCAATACCTCCCGCGTCGTTAGCACATGTCATACAGAGGAAACCTGAGAGTCGGGTCAGCTTTATCCAGGAGTTTTGTGCTTGTGTCAGTTGTGTAGAATAATGTCAGTCATCTGCAGACACGACTGATGCTCAGGGAACAGGTCTTGCTTCGCAGAGCCTGGGTTTGTTCGGCTGGGGCGTGGCCTTGACCTTCTTCACAGTGCCTGACTCCTCTCTGAAGACCTCTGTATGTTTGCCCGTTCTTGACTGCATTCAGCGTCCATGAACCACATCTTGCTGACAGGACAGGAACAACTTGCCAGTCCCTTCGTATTGCTGGGCGGGCCAGCCCTTCGTACTGCTCATAGCCAGTCCTGGCCCAATGTTGCTGGGCGGCCAGTGGTTGGGGGAAAAAACCTTTTAGGGAGAGCTTGACAGCAAAAGGTCTCCAAAGAAGAACCCCCCTCAGACAAGTGTTTCAGCCCTGAACTCCTTACACACTATGGGGGCCCGGGGCCGCATCCGGTCATGACCCCAAGATGCCCTTCTACTGCCAACTTTTTTTTTTTTTCTGGCACTGCGGGATTTGGAACCCAGTGACTTCTGCTATCAGGAGTTCCAGGTTTGCCTTCCCTTGATTGGAATCTGCTGCATCTTCGAAAGCCCTGCAAAGATGAGTGGTCAGCTTGACAGTCGCGTTCTTGAGTGGTCAGCTTGACAGTCGTGTTCTTGAGTGGCTCCTGGCTGGGCTTTTTCATTGAAGATGTCGTTCCTCATGACGCTTTGGGCTGATCATCATCTGTCTCAAGGTAGGACTCGGGTTGTCTCCCTTCATAGTGCTGTGCATGGTTTCTTCCTTCCTGGCAATGGTGAAAATAACCTCCTTCCTCATCTTCCCCCCCCCCCCCCCCCCCCCCCCCTCTGTCAGTATCATGATGCTGTTCACCTTGGATGTCCCAAAAAAAGGTTCGGATTCATGTGTGAAGTTCTGCCACCTACTGCGAAAATGACCTTTCTTGTGGATAACATGGCCCCAATACGTTCTGAACTCGCATGTATGCGCATCATGTTGTCTTTCACATGTGGAACAACTTCTAAAGGGTGTGGCTGCACCCTTTCTCCTTTCTGCCTGCGAGTTAGAAAAATGTCACAAAGTTTGTTGAATTAATTCAGAGACATGTAATTCGTCTCCTGCGCTTCTACTGAAAGCCCAGCTCTAGCTCTGATCCTAACGTGACCTATCCATAATCTCATCCAATACTGTCCCTAACCTTTTACCACTCCGAAAACGTTTTTTTTTTTTTTAACCCCAAACCCAACTGCTTTGTAACATATCATGAGAGTGACTTCCCCTAATCGCGACGTATGACATCCCGACAAACTTTGATATTTTTGCTCTTGCATTGCCAAGGTACTTTTCATTGTCTAGTTACAATTCCACTCTGCCCTTTTGGTGGCAGACGGGCCACACTATTTCCTAAGTTTCCTCTTGTGTGTGCCGCTGCTCAGAGTTGCAGGAAATGGCTTTGCCAGCATGGGCTATTTCAACTGTTTTGGTGTAACCGTTCTTTCACTTTTTTTTTCTGGAGTCTTTCAGTCCTGTGACAAACGTTTCTGTCAAGCGTTTCGATTGGAAGTTTCCCTAATTCACATTATGGGGCTATCTTTTGGATTTGATACAGTTAAACTTGTGACTGACTGATTCTCAGTGTCCTTTCTTGAGTAAAACTTAGCTTTTCCACGAATGATTTGACTCAACGGCTGAATGTTCTCTTTCAATTAAAAAAAAAAGTTTTGCCTGTGGGGAGTGTAGGTGCTAGCTTTGGGATTCTCAACAGTTTATAACTATGTATTTGTTTGATCTTTTTTTAAACTGGTAATTTGAATAAATAATGAGATTATGCTCGAATCTGCTGACAAATGCATGCACACGCATGTGAGTGATTTTTGTGTGTATGTGTGTGTGTGAGAGAGAGAGAGAGGGGGAGCGAGAAAGAGAGAGCACATTTTTTTTATAAGCCAAAGAAATTAAAAAAGGGAAGATAACACACACACACACACACACACACACACACACACACACTGTTCTTTATGATTACTGGGAATCAAGCCCATTCATTTGACTGTCAATTATGCTTGATACTGCAGAAAGAGACGAAAAAAAATAAAGAAAAAAACAAGGGATGTATTTTATTATCGCCCATGTGTGTCTGTGCGTATGTGTGTGTGTGTGTGTGTGTGTGTGTGTGTGTGTGTGTGTCTGTGTGTGTGTGTGTGTGTGTGTGTGTGTGACACACACACACCCCCACCACACAACACACACACACACACAAACACACACCACTCAACAACACACACACACACACACCACACCACACCACACACACACACCCACACCACAGAGGCATTTTCCAAAAATTCGTCTAGTTGATGATGTACTTGGCAGTATCAACCCAAATTATGTGAGGGAAATGTTAAGTAAGCCAACACTCACTCTCGGGGAACACGATTTCTGAGAAACAAACGCTTTAAATGGATTGAGTTAAACACCCATACTTACTACGTAGGCCCATTGTTCTTGCCAGAGCATAGGCCATCAACAACTGCCCGCCAACGACCCCGGTCCCGGGCAATCTTTTTTATTTCCCCCGCTGTAGCCCCTCCCCCTGGTATCCGCCTCCAGGTGTTTCTTAGTCTTCCTCGCCAAGATAAAACACCCATAGGACCTGTATATTTTTGTGTGTGGATGCACGCATAACATCGTGCACATGCGTAAAACCCCATCACCCAAATTTCTGAAGAGAAGGCCAGGTTGGCCGTTGGTATGGATGACACGTTAAAACACAGCATGCACCCTGCGTGCGAAATGGAAAAAATGAAGGAAGTAAGGAAAGTGGGTGAAAAGATGTTGATTGGATGACACAGGATACTACTGAATGAAAGCACGGGCAAGCAGCTCCTCAGTCGGCACTGCCCAGGTAGGCATTCCCCTGTGTTTCACGAGAGTGTGGATTGTCAGCGCCAAGAACCTTTGGCAAGGCGCTTTATAATGCTATGCTGTTAGTATTATCAAGATTGGGGGGGGGGAGGGGGGGGCTGTGTGCAGCATGCACGCCCATTTCAAGAACATCTGGTTCAGAGTGTAGTGGGCGTTGCTATTTAGGGCGCATGGGAGAACGTTGTCATTAGCAGTGCGTGGTGTGGACGGATGTTCTTTCCTTCTTGCCCTTCGAATCAACGCTTACCATTGTTTTTTGCGACAAGTCAAGTGGATTATAGAGCAGAGCCTGAATCGCACAGTCAAACATGCTTGGCCGTTTGTGTGTGTGTGTGTGTGTGTGGTGTGTGTGTGTGTTGTGGTGTGTGTGTGTGTCTGTGTGTCTGTGTGTGTGTCTTTTGTGGTGTGTGTGTGTCTGTGTGTGTGCACATCCTTCACACACACACACTCACAACAACACACACACACACACACACAACACACAGAAGCATGTCTGAATGATTCATACAGCCCGGCTGTGTGCATCTGGCCGGGCCAACCGCTTCCTGAAAACAGACAGATAACGAATTTCTGAAAAACACGGGTTCTGGCGCATGCCCCATACTGCAGCCCCCATGTTGGCCTTCATGCATCACTGTCAATGGAAACTGATCGACTTTTGGTCATGTAGTCCGCTTTAACATGGCGCCGATCAGAAAGGCAGCCAGGGTGGGTGGAATGGGGAAAGGGGGGAGGCGAGTGTTATTGTGACTGGGGTTTTTTTTACTTGGGGTTGTGTTACTAATGATAGTTCAAGGTTCGTCTAGTTTTTGTACTTATGTAGGTCAGCGACGTAGTACAGCTGCTTGTGCGCAGCCCGTTAATCTCGCTCGTTGTCTGTCTGTCTGTCTGTCTCTCTCTCTCTCTCTCTCTTCTCTCTCTCCCCTCTCTTCTCTCTCCCTCACACACACACGCACACAAACACACACACACACACACACACACACACACACCAAAAACGCGCGCGCCCCGCGCGCGCATGCACGCACACACACACATGCATGCACAACCGCACCATTACATGCGCGCGCGCACACACACACACACACACACACAACCAATCACACACACACACACCACGCGCGCGCGCCACACACACACAAACACACACACACACACACACACACACACACACACACACACAGAGTGCAACATAAGTACACATGCGGTGCCCCTTATCTTATCTTCTCCTTTTTTGGCTTTCTTCCCCTTCCCCAACCCATTTCTGTCCTGTGCTCTCTCTCTCTTCTTCCTCTAAAAAACCACCAAACCCTCCACCTCCCATCCCAGTAGCCTACTAACGGAGACGAAGAAACAACCACGCCGTGAGAAAAGTATGGAAGCATAATGGCATCACAATCCGATATTAACCCTTTTTTCCCCTATTGTCCACGAGGAAAGAATGTTATCTCGGGAGTTCAGGGGGGAACTCAAGTAATGTTTGTTACATCTATCTCTAATAAAGAATACAGTTATTTTCCGGGGGAAAGTATGGAAAGGGCAAAATGGGTCACAACCCGATTTTAAAACCCTTTTTTTCCTATCGGTCCACGAGGGAAAGAATGTCTCTCAGAGTTCATGGGGAATCAAGTAATGCTGTTATTATCTCTAATAAAAAATTTACAGTTATTTTCCAGGTGAAATGTGATTACCCTACGAGAAAACAGCGAGAACGAGGGAAAAATGGTTATTATCTTTCCTATCCTAAAGATGCCTTCCATGTTTCCCTCATTCCCGTTTGAAAACCCTCTGCAAAAACAGCAGATCGCGCGCACGTGTCAAGGATTACCGGCAAAAAGGAAGGTAATAACTGATATCCAGTTCTCGTTTTTTTCCCTCGGGATGATTACTTTTTTCCCTATTAAACAAAAAAAAAAAAAAAAAAAGAAAAAAAAGAAGGAAGGAACAGGAAAGCAGTTCATTTCTTAGAAAAAAACATGGAGACAGACCTTTCCCTAAGGAAAACAAGGAACCAGTCGTGATTCTTAGAGGAAAAGGCAAATGATCATCTTGAGGAAAAACGGGCGGAACAATACAATCTTTTGCAAAACAGGGAAAGCAATTATTTCCCCTAAAAGAGAAAAGGGAAAAATACGAGAGAGAGAGAGGAGAGAGAAGCGAGAGAGAGAGATCCGTAGCAAATACAGCGATACTAATCAATGTCCATGATATCGGGATTAGTTTTCGTGCAGTTTTTAAAACCAAATTGTCTTCCTCAGGAAAATGGGTAAAAAATGCTGTTGCCGGCTTTGATGCAAGCATGTTACTATAGGAACAAGGTGACATTGAAAGTGATATTGGTAGTCACACTTAAGTCTCTCGGGAAACTCAAGACAAAACTGACATCCAGATTTACGTGTCCTTGTTCATCGGGACTCCCCCCCCACCCCCCCCCAGCTACCCCCCCCCTCGCCTACCCCCCCACCCCCCCCCGCCAGCGACAAATGTATACGCTTCCCTGGCTGTAAATCTTTGTGCTTGTTACATCCATTTTGTCTGTCATTGGTACAGATACAAAACAAGTCCATCGTTCTTTAATCGGCTCTGCAATATCAAGTTTTTGCTTTTTTTTAAACTTGCATTACAACGAACGATTAGCCTATGACTTAACTAATATCATGTAAGTGTATTGGTGTCAATTGTTTTAGTTTTTGATGATAGTATATTAAAGGATTTCACATGGATTGTACTTTTCAATGTGGGCAACTGAATAACCCAGAATACTTTCGACCTCTCATAAATTTGCCAAACAGTATGTAAATGAACGTGTGATAGAAAAAACGTCCACCAAACTTACTGTCCTTCAGAAACAGTTAAAACAGAAGTTTACAAGATAAAACGATATAAGGAAAATATTAATAGTAACGTGTCAAGGTTTACTACAAAAAGGAGTTTTCAAAAAGTGATGATAATAACTCCGCCGAGTCACGTGGAAAACGAATCACAAGACAAAACACAAAGCGTTTCGACCTCTTAGGTTTCTTCAGGCAAGAGAACACAAATCGTTTGTCCATGTTATTAGATGGAGTCATTTAACACTTTTAAACGTCTGAAATGGGATCTCCCCCTGCAGTCGTTTCACTTTGCAAGTACAGAAAAGGAGCGTGTATAAAACCATGCTTTTCCCCAATACAACTGATTGTAGATAAAAACTATCTGTTGTAACACTGATATATGTACATCAACTATCTGTTGTGGCACTGATATATGTACATCAAACTATTGTTGTAACACTGATTATGTAGCTCAAATATCTATTGTAACACTGATTTATGTAGCTCAAACTATCTGTTGTAACACTGATATATGTACATCAAACTATCTGTTGTAACCCCTGATATATGTAGCTCAAACTATCTGTTGTAACACTGATATACGTAGCTAAAAAACTATCTGTTGTAACACTGATATATATACATCAAAACTTCTGTTGTAACACTGATATATGTAGCTCAAACTATCTATTGAAAACACTGATTTGTAGCTCAAATCTATTGTTGTAAAAACTGATATACGTAGCTCAAACTGTTTGTTGTAACAATGAATATGTACATCAAACTATCTGTTGTAACACTGAGATATTTTGATAAAAACTATCTGTTGTAACACTGCTATATGTACATCAAACTATTGTTGTAACATGATATATGTACATAAACTATTGTTGTGGCACTGATATTTGTACATCAAATTATCTGTTGGGACTGATTTTATGTACATCAAACATCTGTTGTAACACTGATATATGTAGCTCAAAACTATCTTTTGTAACACTAAATTATGTAGCTCAAACTATCTGTTGTAACACTGGTATATGTAGCTCAAGTATCTGTTGTAACACTGATATATGTAGCTCAAACTATCTGTTGTAACACTGATATATGTAGCTCAAACTATCTGTTGTAACACTGTTATATGTAGCTCAAACTATCTGTTTTTAACACTGATATATGTAGCTCAAACTATCTGTTGTAACATGATATATGTAGCCCAACTATCTGTTGTAACATGATTATATTTTACATCAAAACTATCTTTTTGTAACACTGATATATCCCAATCAAACGATCTGTTGTACACTGATATATGTACCCTCAAAACTATCTGTTGTAAAAATGATTATGCACATCAAACGATCTGTTGTAACACTGATTTATGTAGCTCAAACTATCTGTTGTAACACTGATTATGTAGTTTCAAACTATTGTTGTAACATTTATATTGTACATCAAGCTATCTGTTGTAACATGTATATGTACATCAAACTATCTGTTGTAGAAACTGATTTCAAAAGGTTTGTGCTACGCCCAGGTGTATCCCTACATTTTTCTTTTTTTCGTCGTTTATTTTGTTACTTGCTTGTCAAGTTGTTATTGTGCAATGTTGTAGTTATTTCGTTACTTGCTTGTCAAGTTGTTATTGTGAAATGTTGTAGTTATTTCGTTACTTGCTTGTCAAGTTGTTATTGTGACAATGTTGTATTTTATTTCGTTATTTGCTTGTCAAGTTGTTATTGTGACAATGTTGTAGTTATTTCGTTTATTTGCTTGTCAAGTTGTTATTGTGACAATGTTGTAGTTATTTCGTTACTTGCTTGTCAAGTTGTTATTGTGACAATGTTGTAGTTATTTTACTTGCTATTGTGTTGTTGTTTTTCTTTCAGGGTTAATTAATCCTGACTTTCCTTTCCAAGTACTCACCACCCCCACCCCACCCCCACCCCCACCACCCCCGCCTTCTTCCCCTCCTCATACCTCTCCCCCTTTTTTTCTTCTCTCTTGTTCATTGCATGTGCTGGTGTGTGTTTTCTTGAAAATTGGAATCAAAATATTCATTACGAAAAAAAAAAAGTATCCCAATGAGGAGAAGTAGATTCACCCTCAGTCTTGTTTCCGCTATATTTCATGCGACACTTTTAATTATGGGAAGCGTGCTGTCGCCCAACGAGATGTCCCGACGCTGACGTAAGGTGCAGACTAACGTACTAGTAGTCCGTACGTAAGAAAGCCTCCTGTTTGCGGACACTGAAACCAATTTTTCCCAGTGAGGGATGTAAATTCATCCTTGTTCTTGTTGCTGCTTTTATTTTATTTTATTTTATTTTTCATTATACTGACTCTGTTGTATACGGAAGCACGCTGTCCCTGCGAGACGTGCTGGGGAGAGAGGGGGAGGGAGGCTGGGTGTCTGTCACCATGGTCATTCAACCCCTCACGTGTTTCGGAAAAAATTTCCAACTCGGTGTCTGTGTTGGTGTGTCGACATTTCCGAGAAAAAAGAAAAGAATCGAGTGCACCACTTGATGACATTTCTGTTCCTCTCTCCATCACAAACTTTCCCTTGTACATTTCGGGCTGAAAACTGTGTTAGTCTCCGTGGTTATTTCTGTTGTATATTTGCGTTGTTTTTGTTGACCACAAAATTAATGACAAGCTAAAAGATCATCTTGGACTGGCACCTGTCTTTGAGTGCGCGTGCACGCATACACACACACACACACAACACACACACACACACGCGGCGCGCGCACACACACAAACACACAACACAACACACAACACACACACACACAACACACACAACAACACACCAGTTTTGGCTAAACAGTACATAATGAAAAAAAATATTTATATGACAATAACTCAGAACTCTGTGTGTGTGTGTTTTATGTGTGTGTGTGGGGTTTTGTGTGGTGTGTGGTGTGTGTGTGTGTGTGTGTGTGTGTGGTGTGTGTGTGTGTGTGTGTGTGTGTTAGGTCTTCAATTTAAGTCTATACACATTATGTGTGTGCGCGCGCGCGCGCGCGCGGCGCGCGCGCGTGTGTGTGTGTGTGTGTGTGTGTGTGTGTGGGTGTGTGTGTGTGTGGTTTGGGGCGCGCGCGCGCGCGCGTGTGTGTGTGTGTGTACAGGACGATCGCGCATGAGAGGTTTACCCAGTGATGTCACTTCCCCATTACTATTGTCGTAGCGCCTACGCCCACATTGAACCGATAGGCCTACCATGAGTCTCTTCTAAATTAAAGGCGGCTATTTTTACCACGGTAGGAATTCCTGTTTCACTCGTCAAGGAAGAACATTGTTGTGAAAATCATCAGGGCTTGGCGAAAGGGAAAGACTACCCAAGCCTTGTTCGTAGCTAAAGAAAGAAAAAGAAAGAAATGACCCCTACACCTTAATCAAGCCTTGCTCACAGCTAAAAAAAGAAATGACGCCTTAAAAAACCTAATTATAGAATGTTAAATATGTGAGCTCTAAGAACATGATTCACTCTACTCTGGTGCAGACAACGAGGAACTTTAAAAGCGTGAAGTGGGCAGGTGAGGTGTTCTATTTTCATAGGCTTATTTCGTTTCTCTCTGTTACTGTTCCATAGAGGTTGGACCGTGTATGATGTGATACAAGCTGAACTCTGAGAAATGACATTATACTGTGGTACAAGCTGGAACCTACGATCTGGCATTATACTTGATACAGGCTGACCCTGAGGTCTGGCATTATACTGTGATACAGGCTGCACCCTGAGGTCTGGCATTATACTGTGATACAGGCTGCACCCTGAGGTCTGGCATTATACTGTGATACAGCCTGCACCCTGATGTCTGGCATTATATTGTGATACAGGCTGGACACGCAGACACAGATAGAGGACACACAAACACATATGACACTCAGACCCAAACATCTGACCACAGACAGAGACGACACACAGCACAGACAGACAGGCAGAGATGACTCACGGACACACATACATGAACAGACACAGACATATGACACACAAACATGACACACACACACAGATAGATGACTCACGGACACACATACATGAACAGACACAGACATATGACACACAAACATGACACACACACACAGATAGATGACTCACGAACACACATACATGAACAGACACAGACATATGACTTACAGACTAACATGACACACACACAGATATCTACACACATACATGACACACAGGCATAGATAGTGACACACAGACATAGATGACACACAGACACAGACAGACGGCATACAGACATAGATAATGACACACAGATATAGGTAATGACACATAGACACCGACAGATAACACACAGAAATAGATAATACACAGACACAGATAGATGACACGCAGACACAGATCGATTGCACACAGACACAGATAGATGACACACAGACACAGATCGATAACACACACACACAGGTAAATGATACACCAACATAGATAACACACAGACACAGATCAATAACATACAGACATAGATAGATTACACACAGACACAGATAGATTACACACAAACAAGATGACACACAGACAGATGACACACAGACATGGATAGATGACACACATGCATACATAAATGACTCAAAAGCACAGATAAATGACTCGACTGACACAAATAAATGACACAGACATAAAATGATCACAAGACAATAAATGACCACAGACACAAAAAAATGACACACAGACAAGACAGATGACACACAGACAAGACAGATGACACCAGACACAACAGATGACACACAGACACAGACATGACACACAGCAGATGACACACAGACACAGACAGATGACACGCAGACACAGACAGATGACACAACACAGACAGATGACACACAGACAGATGACACACAGACACAGACAGATGACACCAGACACAGACAGATGACACACAGACACAGACAGATGACACACAGACACAGACAGTGACACAGACACAGACAGATGACACAGACACAGACAGATGAACACAGACACAGACAGATGACACGCAGACACAGACAGCTGACACGCAGACAACAGACAGCATGACACGCAGACACAGACAGTGACCGAACACAGACAGTGACACGCAGACACAGACAGATGACACGCAGACACAGACAGATGACACAGCAGACACAGACAGATGACACACAGACACAGACAGATGACACCAGACACAGACAGATGACACACAGACACAGACAGGTGACACACAGACACAGACAGATGACACCAGACACAGACAGATGACACACAGACACAGACAGATGACACACAGACACAGACAATTTACACACAAACACACAAACTAAACAAGAAAGCAGGTAGGCTACCTGCACACGCTGTCGTATTTACACATCAACTCCGAAGGCGAAATGTGGCTACCTTCATGGAGGGATTAAATCGTACGCATTCACCTCAACAGTGATGAACATCAGTCTTCTCGCCAAGGTGCGTGGAAGAAGGAATAAGATAATGAGAAGGCGGAGAGGGGAGGAGGGGGTAAGGGGCAAAGAGGGGGGGGGGGAGGGGGGGGTGGAGGGTGTCCGACACTTAAATCCGGTGAGTGTGTTCACCAGTGGGAAGGAAGTTGACAGAATTCAGCCAATCACGTAAGCCGGTATATACAGTGATATCTACGAATAACAGAGACTGAGATGGGGAAAACAAGTATTAAAAAAAAAAAAAAAGATAAATAACGAAGACGAAGTTTCAACGATGTAGTCTCTAAATCGGCTTCTTTGCTTAAATATAGCCTTGAAAATAAGTTAAGTTTTGCTACTTACGCATCTCTCTCTCTCTCTCTCTCTCTCTCTCTCTCTCTCTCTCTCTCTTTGTTTATATATATATATATATATATATATATATAATAACATATATATATATATCCCCTCCATCCACCCCACCCCTCCTCCCTACCCCCTCCCCAGTACCCGCCATGCATCGACTGGTAGGAAGCTAGGTTGCTCTCCCGTTTTTCTTCCGAAAGGGGAGATCACTTCTCTGCAAACTGCACTGTCTATACAGGGAGGCGACTCAACATGGTTCAATAATCGATTGATTGTTTCTGATTAAGTGCAGTGATTCGCTGATTGTTTGCTAGTTAGCGTTGATCGACGGTCTGGGGACTTGTACCCCTTGGGGATCTTCGAGCGGGAAAGGTCTTGCGCTGCATGGTACGTTTTCAGCTGCACGTAGGGAAATACCGAGAAAATAACACATGCATTCACACACACACACAACACACACACACACACACACACCACGCGCCCACCACCGCGCATGTCCCCCTCCCCCTAGAAAGACAGACAGACAGGCAGGCAGGCAGACAGAAAGAGACAGATAGACAGAGATAACAATGTTACATCCCCAAGCCTAGCCCCCACCCCAGAGACAGACAGACAGAACAGACAGACAGACAGATAGACAGAGATAAACAAAGTTACATCCCAAAGCCTAGCCCCACCACAGAGACAGGGACAGACAGAACAGACGAGACAGATGCGAGATCTACAGAGAAAGAGAGGTGGGGGTGCGGAACTGTAAATGGAAACAAAACGGCATTGATGTCGCCAGGAAGTGTCGCTAAATACCCCGTTCAACAACCAGTTGGCCAATGCAATACATATGATTATAGATCATGTCGTTGTCATTTTTTGGGAAAGGCCTAAAGTGAGAAAAAGAATAGCAGACCAACGGAGCGGGTAAGGTCTCACACTGGGAAAACTTCAAACAGGGAAAGGCCAAACGTGATTAAAACCAGTCATACTATGACC
>CM031628.1:3666715-3696715 GCA_018398815.1 Conus ventricosus | reverse complement strand
TGTTTTTTAATATAGAGGGAATTACTACCACTTTTCGTACTAATGTGTTGATAGTACTTGTAGTGTTAATAATAACTATACTGACAGAAGGAGAGGAAGGAGAGAGGGTAGAGGATAGTTGAACAACATGATTACAGTGACAACAAAGCTTACCATGTTCAATGGCTCTGTACTGACCCCAGATGGGGAAACGGTGCTAGATGTATCAAACCCACGAACAATGTCCAGTGCTCCTGTACGCCTCACTGTAGTAACGGACAGTCTCACATGTCTTCGGGGTGTGGAGACCATCCAGGAACTGGACCTGACAACAGTAAACAAAAGTGCCTTTATAGGGACAGTTGCATCTCCAGAGTGCACAAAAGACACGAACGTAGGTGACTTGGGAGAAGCAAAACTGACACTGAGACCAGAGGCAAAATCCAGGGTGCTACCTTGTCGACGCATTCCTTTTGCCCTACAAGATGAAGTCTGTCAGAAGATAGAAGAGCTGGAAAAAAAAAGGGGTGTACTGGCGCGTGTACAGGAACCAACGCCTGGGGTCAGTCAGATGGCCGTGACCAGAAAAAAGTCGGATGGATCGCTACGGATCTGTATAGACCTCCAGCCTCTGAATGAAGCACTGAAGCTTGAACATTTCAAAATGCCCACGCTGGATGATGTATTGCCACATTTCACAACGCCAACGTGTTCACAAAGCTCGACGTGAAAGATGCTTTCTGGCCTATTCGCCTGGATGAAGAGTCGAGCATGCTGACGATGATGATCACACCCTTTGGACGATATAGATGGTGCAGACTCCCTTCGGGCTGTCTGTCAGCAGCAAAATTTTTACAGCTAAGACTCACAGATGCACTGAGTGATCTCCAAGGCATAGTCTGTGTTGCTGATGACATAACTGTTGTTGCTCGTGGGGACACAGAGGAAGAGTGTGCAAGAGACCACAGAGAGAATCTAAACCGCCTTCAAGAACGATGCAGAGAGCACAACATCAAGCTGAACGAGAAGAAAGCAGTGATGAAGCAAGAAGAAGTTACGTTCATGGGACACAAGATTTCTGCGGCAGGCGTGAAGCCGGATGAAGCGAAGATAGCAGCAATCCTGAACATGCCACCTCCTACTGATGTACATGGGGTTCGTAGACTCTGTGGAATGATCCAGCACTTGGCGAAATTCGTCTCCAATCTGGCAAATGACCTTGAACCCATCCGAGCCCTCGCGAAGAAAAGCGCCGACTGGAACTGGTCCCCGAGTGTGACAGTGCACTGAAAACAGTGAAACAGATTACACAGGCGTCGGTGCTAGCATTCTTCGATCGCAACGAAAAACTCGTCCATTAGGTAGACAGCACCAAGGACAGTCTTGGAGCAGTGATCATGCAGAACGGACGCCCTTTGGAGTATGCATCAAGAGCGCTTACCACTGCAGAGAGAAGATGAGCACAAATCGAGACAGAAACCCTGTCCCTTCTGTTTGGTCTGGAGCGGTTCGACCAGTATACATTTGGGTGTTCTGTACACGTACACAATGATCACAACCCTCTAGCTACCATCCTGAAGAAACCGATCAGCCAAGCCTTCATGTGGCATTCAGGCGTTGATGATGAGACTGTACAGATACGACATCAAGTTCCAGTAAAGACTGGGTACCCAACTTTTCATTGCAGACACGTTGAGCCGTGCTTTCCTCGTACACCCTGGGGATGATGTGCGTGTACTGACCCTAAGCTCCCTGACTGACATGCCTGACAAGACAAAGGCAGAGGTGCGGGAAGCCACTCAAAAGGACCCGGGACTAAGGGCTCTCCTTTCAGTCATCACTGAAGGATGGCCAGAGAGGAAAAGTGACGTTCCAGAGAATATTCGCATGTACTTTGACATCTGCGACACTTTAAGTGAACAGGATGACATCATACTGAAAGGGGAAATAATCTTGGTGCCACCTGCACTATGGACGGAAATGAAGAAGAAACTGCACGCAGCCCATCTATGCCATGACAGCATGCTACGAGGAGCACGAGAACTACTTTGCTGGCCTGGAATGGCAAAGGCCATCAAACAGGTGGCTGAAAACTGTGAGGCGTGCCAGCACTTCAAACCGCAGAATCAGAAGGAAACCCTCAAACAGCATGCTGAGAGTCAGGAACCATGGGTGAAAATTGGGGTTGACCTATTCGAACTGAATGGGCAACAGTACCTCGTAACCGTCGACTACTTCTCAACCTTCATTGAGGTGGATTTTCTCAGGAGCACATCGGCTACAGAGGTCATCAACAAGCTACAGGCACACTTTGCACAGCATGGTACCCCTGCTGAGGTTGTCTCTGACCAAGGGCCCCAATTCACCTCCACACCATTCAGGCAAATGGCAGAAGAATGGGGGATTACGCATGCAATGTCCTCACCACATCATCACCAATCGAATGGCAAGGCAGAAGCGGCAGTAAAGACGATCAAGCATGTGATGTATAAGTGCTTAGAGAACGGTAACAATCAGTACGCAACCCTCCTAGAGCTTCGCAACACTCCACGGCTGGACACAGGTCTGAGTCCAACGCAAATGATGTATGGTTGGCTGACCAGGAGCAAGACACCAGCAATCACCAGTAAACCCATCTCAAGAAAGAGGATGACAAAAGCAAAACAGCAGAGGCAAAACCAGCAGAGGTTGGTGAAGTGCTCCTACGACAAACAAGCGATATACCCTGTTCCTCTCAGTGCGGGTCACCCAGTTTTCTACAGACACATACCGGGACGACCTTGGAAAAAAAAAAAGACAAGTGAGGAGCAGAGAGGACGAACGGGAGTATACCATTAGAGGAGACAATGGGGGAGTATATAAGAGGAACAGAAGGTTTCTCCAGCCCACGCGAATCCCAAACCAAGACCAGCTGATTCCTTACCTCAATCCACTGACCCCCATGCCACAGACCCCTATCCTGGCTCCCTCCAGACCCCTCAAGGATACAACCGAAGACGAGTGGCTGACCTCTACGCATGCTGAGACGGCTGAAGAACGTGACCTGCCTGGCACATCTCCGCACTCCCCTGAGGTGCAACACAGTCCCGCTCCAACTCCAACGCCTCGACCTCATCGCGCCCGACGACGGCCGGCTTGGATGGATGAATGCGACACAGGGTGTTAAAACAATGTATCTTTTGAACAGAAGCAAACCAATTGCGTTATCAGTACTGAGCAGACAAGAAGACTTATTTCTTATTCAAATCAGTGAATCGTAAACTATATGTTGTTAAGATACCAGGAGAACAAGTTTTTTTCGTGAAAGACTGGAAAAGAAAACTTTTGATCTGATTAATTTCTTTAGTTAATTTGGTGAATGATGTTTTGTGTTTGATAAGATACCAAGAGAACAGTTGTTTGGGAAAGACTGGAAAAGAAAAGACTAGAAAAGAAACCTTTTGATCCTATTGATTTTTGTTTTAGTTCATTTGATGATTGATGTTTGTCTCATTTCTTATACGAAGGGGTATGTTGATAGCGTGAGCGTATCCTGTTGCTATGACCACGGAGTGATCTCCCTTCCGTGAATGACGTACAGAGTGAAAAAAAAACAACCCGTATTTTGAGAAAGATTGCGGACTGCTCAGTACGTAAACAATAAAGTTACGAACACGCAAGGTCGGCTGGCCTGCAGTATGGTACGCAGAGGACTTTATTAACAGTTTGTCTTGTTATTTGTTTGTATGTTTGCATGTTTGTTTTCGTTCGGTGGCATAGTAATTTGTCTTTTCATACGTTAAAATGCTTTCTCAGAAAAGTTTCAGTTTCATCAAGGAGGCGTCACTGCGTGCGGATTAGTCCATATACGCTACACCACATCCACTAAGTTTTGAGACCACACTACGCATGATTTGAAGCTGATGGATAAATGAATTAACAACAAAGATGAGACAACTGAAGAAGAGGGTCTCCTGGCTACGACTCAGCGGATGTCTGACCTACGCATTAGCCCAGTGCGCTGGTCAGACCTTGAGTGCCTACCTACCATTTGTGTGTGTGTGTGTGTGTGTGTTTTTGTGTGTGTGTGTGTGTGTGTGTGTGTGTGTGTGTGTGTGTGTGTAGTTAGTAGTAGTAGTAGTAGTAGTAGTAGTAGTAGCAGTAGATATACACGTGTGTGTATGATGTGTGGGCATGGGCCCATGTGTGTGCGTGGGCGCATTATGTGTGTGTGTGTGTGTGTGTGTGTGTGGTGGTGTGTCGCGCGCGCACACCTGTAGACCTATGTGTGTGCGCGCGCAGGTATGTGTGCACGTTTGTGTGTGTGTGTGTGTGTGTGTGTGTGTGTGTGTGTGTGTGTGTGTGTAGTAGTGTAGTGTAGTGTAGTAGTAGTAGTAGTAGTAGTAGTACTTTCTTTTCTTTTTTTTAACGTCTTTTCACAAAATTGTGTGATATTAGACGACATTTTGTGTGTGTGTGTGTGTGTGTGTGTGTGTGTGTGTGTGTGTGTATGTGTGTGTGTGTGTGTTGTAGTAGTAGTAGTAGTAGTAGTAGTAGTTGATGTACACGTGTGTGTATGATATGCGGGCATGGGCCCATGTGTGTGTGTGCCTGCATGTATGTGTGTGTGCGTGTGCAGAAGTGCGTGTGCATTTGTGTGTGTGTGTGTGTGTGTGTGTGTGTGTGTGTGTGTGTGTGTGTGTGTGTGTGTGTGTGTGTGTGTGTGTAATTTGTGGGTTTGTGTGAGCACACGTATCTGCATATAGGCTATATGTGTACATATTTGTGTGTATGTGTGTCTTTGTATGTGCGCGTGTGTGTGTGCATTGGTGCGCTTATGTGTATGCGTGTGTGGACGTGCACATGCACACATGTGTATATGTGTGTGGGTAAGATCGAGCGAGCAAACGTATGCGCACACGTTCGTATGTATGTGTGTGTGAGTGCGCGCGCGTGTGTATGTGTGTGTGTGTGTGTGTGTGTGTGTGTGTGTGTGTGTGTGTGTGTGTGCGCGCGCGCGCGCGCGCGCGTGCTGTGACTGCGTGCGTGAATGTTCAGAAGAAGACTTAGGAACAAGAAGAAGACCATCAAATACAGCATATAAGTGCACTCGCACACAATACAATAAGAACAACTCCTCCCCTCAAATACATCACACACACACACACACACACACACACACACACGCTCGCACGCACGCACCACGCACACACACACACACACACACACACACACACACACAACTCGTACACCAACGCTTCCATACACACGTCTGTGGACTCTCAACCAATCAGAGAGCCGCAATTTAATCCAATCACAAATGAGAAGCCATCGTCAAGTTTAACGGCAGCGAGGGGAAATCACAGGGGAAGTAAGTGTGGATTTTTCAAGTACTACAATATTTCGTAGACATTTGGTTGACGAACTTTACATGATTTGGATTATTGTAAGCTTTTGTTTTATATATTTAGTGTGTGTGTGTTAGGGCGTATCGCCAGAGAAGGGAGAATGTTCACTCTGCCTGTAGGTTTCGAGGCATGACGTCACGCGCAATGATTTGTTGGATCGCTTGCTATAGGCCTATAGGCTACTCGGGAGCAGGAAGTAAGACAGCGAGTGGTAGATTAACACAGTGAAACACTGTTGTGTTATCGGCTGTCATAGCTCTTCTCACACATACTAGGGTGCAAAACGAGAACATGAATTGCAATTTTTTAGAATTCCGAGGGTTAAATGCCATTGCGGAAGATTAATGGAAGGACTGACAACACGGAGAAGAAGAGCGTGGATTGCCGCGATCAGGCGTACGGACATCATGTTTGAGCACAGTGAAGAATGCGCTCGAGTCTGTTCCAAACATTTTCATGGATGTAATTAGATACCCCTCGATTCTGTATGCAACATGCATTAAGATTTTAAGTGGATGGAAGGGGCACAGAGTTTTAAAAATGCCCAAAATGAATGTGAGTGAGTGAGTGTGCGTTCAAGTCCAACTTCCTTACCGCAAGTGCGGGCCCATTCATTGATTCAGCTTGTCAATATGGTTCTTCCTTTAGCCAACAATGTCATTAGTGTTATAATGTAGTACCGTTTTAGTTACCATTGTATGTATACATCCTGATCGATCACACTGATAAATGTGATAAACACTGCGTTGAACAATTTGATGTTGTTGTTTTTTTTTAATGGAGCCGTTGATGGTCCATCTCCAAGAGACCTTCAAGGGAGGTTACTTTCCCATAACAATATAAACAAATCATTACTTCCCTTAGATTGCAGACTACTCAATACATTACATCACCCCCTTCCTTGGATGAAAAGTGAAATTAAAATTAGATGGACAAATATCTCAAAGTTTCCATTTAACTTTTCACAAGTATCAGACTTACTTTTGAAAGTAAAATAGTGTAAAAATGTTTTAAGAGTTTTTCGGTTTCACTGAAAAGGAATTCAAGTTAACAAAGTGAGGTATAAAAGATGAAGTGAATTGTTCAACTTTTTATTGTTGATTAATTATGTTTAACTGTTCAGACATTAAACTCTTCTTTTTCTATATCAGTTACATTTTTTTCTCTTCTCTCCCTCTCAAATCAATAATGTAGAGAATAATTCTACATATGTGAATAATGGTTGTGAATACATTGTTAAACCAACATAATAACAAATAACAAATGTTAATCTTGTAAGTGCAGAGAGAACACTAGGTATGGGCACCTAAAGAAATGCAACAGAAATAACAGTCATGTGCACTGCAACGTCTCCTATCAGGAAATGTGGATGCAATTAGATGTGAACATTATATTTTCACTTCACTAAATTAGACAAGGTCACATGATGAAGTCGTCAAATTTTGGGGCATTCGGATTGTGCATTTGGATTTTCTGGGTTCAGCTACAGGCGTGTGAGTGTTATGAGAGTAATTGTTGGGTGCGGTGTGCGCCTGCGGAGTGTCTGAGGTTGTGGGGAATTCAGCTTCATCTTCATTCAGCTCAGGAGGAGGGTCAGGTTCAGTCTCTGCAGTAGACGGAAGTCGTGGAGACTTTTTGTAGAAACTGCTGTTTCTGGTGACAGTCTGTTGTCCTCGCTGGGCTGTGATCATTGATCCTTTCTTACCGATGACCACAAGAGGGGTTGGCTGGTAGGGAATGTCAGCTTTAGAAGGATGGGGATTCTTCAGGAGTCAGCATCACCTACGTTTATGGATGAAGGCTTGATGTATGCCTTATCGTCAGCGTAGCGCTTCATATAAAATTGCTTTTTGCTGTGCATCTCTGAGGCGCATTTCCTGGTCATCATCATGGCATTGTGCTGGGAGGTGGGGTAGTTTGGTCTTCAGGTTGCGATTAAAGAGGGCGGTAGCAGGGGGAACACCGGTGGGGCAGTGAGGGGTAGTTTGGTCTTCAGGTTGCGATTAAAGAGGGCGGTAGCAGGGGGAACACCGGTGGTGCAGTGAGGGATAGTTTGGTCTTCAGGTTGCAATTAAAGAGGGCGGTAGCAGGGGGAACACCGGTGGTGCAGTGAGGGGTAGTTTGGTCTTCAGGTTGCGATTAAAGAGGGCAGTAGCAGGAGAAACACCGGTGGTGCAGTGAGGGGTAGTTTGGTCTTCAGGTTGCGATTAAAGAGGGCGGTAGCAGGGGGAAACACCGGTGGTGCAGTGAGGGGTAGTTTGATCTTCAGGTTGCGATTAAAGAGGGCGGTATGCAGGGCAAACACCGGTGGTGCAGTGAGGGGTAGTTTGGTCTTCAGGTTGCGATTAAGAGGGCGGTAGCAGGGGAAAACACCGGTGGTGCAGTGAGGGGTAGTTTGGTCTTCAGGTTGCGATTTAAAGAGGGCGGGTAGCAGGGGGAACACCGGTGTGTGCAGTGAGGGGTAGTTTGGTCTTCAGGTTGCGATTTAAGAGGGCGGTAGGGTTAGCAGGGGAAACACGGTGGTGCAGTGAGGGGTAGTGCGGTAGTCAAGTAGAAATTTGTACATTTCCTGCTTGAAGTTGGGAAGGTTGGATGATTTGATGACTTTCTTGATGGTTACCCATGAAACGTTCAGTCTCTGTATTTGCACAGGGCCACAGGGGGGTGATTTTGCGATTGCTTGATGCCCATGTGTTGGCAGTATTGAGCAAACTGGTGGGAATTGAAGGGAGGTCCATTGTCAGTTTTGAGACTTTCCGGGATTCCAAATTCAGCGAAGATTTTGTCCAGATGTGGAATGACGGTGTTCGCTGATGTTGAATCGAGCACGTCGACAATGGGGTACCTGGAATACTCATCGGTAACGACAAGAATGTATTTGCCATTGGGAAGATGTCCGAAATCACAGGAAAGTTCGGTCCATGGTGCGCTGGGTAGATCAGACATCTGGAGTGGTTCACGTACCGTTTTTAACTGTACGCTCAACGAGAGGTTGCATGCCTTTTGAACCAAACTTTCTCACGCAGAAGTGCGGTTGTCTTGATAACGCCTTGATGCCCAGTGTGTGCGATGTTCACAGCTTTCTGGTGTAGCGAGGCAGGTAGGACAATCTGGCGGTTTTTCAGAATGATACATGAGTCGTGAGCAAGTGAGAGTTCTGCACGGGAAATGTAGAGACTGTGGAAGTTTTGTGTCCACTTCTTTTCCTTTGTTGTACCACTTATTGGAGAGTATTGCTTCAATCGCAGCATTCAGCGTGGTGTCTTCGTTGTTTCGTCAGCAACTTTATCAATGGTCATTGCTTTCGGTGTTGAAGTGGTAACAATGTAGTGCAGATATTCTTCGGCATCTTTTTCTTGGTCTGTGCAGGAAGATTGATGGACTGGACGTCGGCTCGATAATATGCAGGATTATCAACACCAGGGCAGTACACTACTGTCATTTCATATGACTACAGTCGCATAACCCAGCGTTCAATACGAGCAGACAGTTGAGCCCGTGAATTTTTTAAACATTGACACCAGGGCTTGTGATCTGTGTGGACCGTGAATGGAGAGCCAAAAATGAAGATGTGGTAGTATTCGCAAGACCACACGATAGCTGAAGCTTCTCGTTCAGTTTGAGAGTATCTTTGTTCTGTGGGTGAAAGAGCTCTGCTTGCGAATTGGAGGATTCGACCTTCTTGGGTAAGAATAGCTGATAGTCCCACTGGATTGCATCAGTGTATATGTCAGTGGACTTCTTTGGGTCGAAATATGCAGAGTTGTTGCATTACTTAAGGCTTTTCTCAGCTTGGTCAGTGCTTTATCATGTTTTGATGTCCAGGACCAAGGAGTGCCTTTCTTGGTAAGTTGTCGCAGGTCGTGTGTCAATGAGGCATAGTTGGGAATGTGGCGGGAACCACAAGAATTCATCATGCCCAGGATGCTTCAGATTTCGATTGCATTGGTGGGCGTTGGAAGATCAAGGATGTTCTTGAGCTTGTCTTGACTAGGTTTGATTGCCGTCTTCACTGAAGATGATTCCAAGAAATTCCAGCGATTTCTTGTTGAACTCACACTTGTCACTATGAAGTGTAAGCCCTTTCAGTTTGAGTCTCTCAAACAAGTTGCGGAGGTGGGTGTCATAGTCTGTCTGTGATGAACCAAAACACAGAATGTTGTCGCTGATGTTGACAACTCCCAGGAGGCCTGAAAGTGCTTGGTGGATTGATTCTTGGAAGATCTCGCTGGCTGAATTTACACCGAAAAAACACACGAGGGTATCGGTAGAGACGAGGTGAATGGCAAATGTGGTGATGGAGCGAGAATCTTTGTCCAGTTTCAGCTGATTGTAGCCTTGATTCAGGTCCAGCTTGCTGCTCCAGAAAGGATAGTCTTCAGCTCGTCAAGAGTTTGGGCTGAGTGACGTTCACGTCGGATGGCACGCACGGTTTGCAGCTCTCATGTCCACACAAACACGTACCTTGCCAGGTTGTTTGGGGTTTGGGTACGACAACCACTGGAGATACCCATGGAGTTGGTCCGCTTGCTTTTTCAATGATTCCCAGTTCTTCGTCTTTCTTCAGCTGTTCTTCTATGTCCTTGCGCACATGGAATGGAACACGTCGGTATGGTTGAGCGACTGGTTGAACTTCAGGATCTATATGGAGATGGACTGGTTTGCTTTTCAAACAACCAAGACCAGTGAATAGTTCAGGGTAACTCTTCTCTCAATTGTTCATGTATTGGTTTGACATGGTTGTGGTGGTCAACAGCTTGAGATTTTGACACATTTTCCAGGAGAGAATCTGTCTCTTTTGCCGGATACTACAAACATTGGTTAGCAGTAACACTGGTGTTTTCACAATTTAGTGCAGCATTGAATGCACCAAGTACTGGGATTGAACTTTTGCTGCCATACGCTGTCACTCGCTTGTTGGAAGGCTGTAGCTTTGGTTTCGGCTTGAGTTCGTTGAAATGTTGTTCAGACAGCAGATTGATGGAAGCACCGGAATCTGCTAGGAATGAAAAAACATGTCCATTGATAGAAACGCTAAAATGAGGAAGTTCACTGGGTTGATGTGTTGTGAAGACGTTATTCAATATCATCAGGATCGGTAGACTGGTCAATGATAGCGCTGGCTTCATCTTCATCACTGCTGTCGTTGATTTGATGAATGTGTGATTTTCTTGATTTCTTCTTCCAGCTGAAATGTTTTGGTTTCTTGGACAAGGCTTTTGTTGATGATGAAGATGTGGCACTGGTATTTGAGCGGCATACTGATGCAAAGTGGTGTAGTTTTGAACAGTTGTTGCATCGCTTGTTGTATGCTGGACAGGAGCATTGTTCACGAGGATTCTCCACCACAATTGCGACAAGTGGTTGGTTGTTGCGGTTGTTGACTATGTTGATGGCTACGAGGTCGTGCCTCGTGCGAAACACAGTGTACCTCTGCTGGCACAGTCATTGCTTTGGATTGCTTTGATGTGAGTTCTAGTGTGCGTGCATACGTCAGCAAATCTTTCAGAGTCATGTTGGGGCTTGCTAGTCCTTTTTCACGTACCTTCTGGCACTGGCAGCCTGTGATGAATTGAGATTTTATCTCAGCATCTGTATCATTGAAGTTACATGTTGTTGCTAGTTGTTTCAATTCCCCTTAAAAATTGCCAATATCATCTTTCTGGTAGCTATGCCGGAATATGTATTTCTGAAATTCTACATTTGTTTGAGGATTGAAATGTTCGGTGATGGCAGAAACAAGCGTTTGAAAATGGGTTTCGCCACCAGCAGGACGAGTTTGTTCGTTTGTGAAGGTGTCCACAATATCATCGAGTTCATCACCAGCATAGGTGAGTAGAAGTGCTTTCTGACGCTGGTCATCTTCAATATTGTAGGCAAGGAAGAGATTCTTCAGCCTTCTTGATACCCATTTTTGCCACCGAGTTGCCCTTGCTTCTGAAGAACAGTCAAATGGAGGATACGTGGGAAGCGCAGCAGCCATTTGGAAGTCGACCTGATCGATTGTACTTACCAACTCAACAAATCATCAACGATCGTTCTTTTAGTTCGTTTCTTCGTCTGTCGTTGCCATTATAATGTAGTAACCGTTTTAGTTACCATTGTATACATCCTCATCGATCCATGATCCATCTCCTAGAGACCTTCAAGGGAGGTTACTCTCCCCATAATAGTAACAATGTAAACAAATCATTTGAAACAACAAGGGACAAACTGGACTGGAATGACCAGAACAGCCCAGAACAGAGTGCGATGGCGAAGGGTCGTTGATGGCCTATGCTCCACCGGGAGCGACGGGCATAAATGATGATGAAACAAATCATTACTTCCCTTAAATTGCAGACTACTTAATACATTACAAGTGTGACAAACATTGGGAGATCAAATCTGAAGGACTGACATGAGAATCCTCATAATTAATTATACTGTCAGTGAAAGTGGTAAAGGAAAGTAATGAGGCAGGAAAACTTTTGAAACTGATCATTTCACATGTTACAAAAGTTCACTGTGAGTATTTCCTGAAAGTAAATCTTTGAAAAGAGTGGGATAGAACTGACTCCACAATTTCCAGATTTAATAAAGAAATGATTAGTCAGCTGATCTGTAATCTTGTACAGTTTAAATACCACACACACACACAAACACACACACACACACACAACACACACACACACACACACACACACACACACACACACACACACACTGCTTGGATCACAAACTGACACACAACTATGCAAAACAACTCAGAAAATGTACAGAAGCTGCTTTCATTCAAAATATTTTTCTCCTGCTTTTTTAAAGATCTCTATTTTTGATTAAAATACATGAAAAGTCAAAGGAAACACTAGCATGCACATATTATGTACACAAAAAGCTAGCGTTGAAAGTACACTTGTAAAATCATAATTTGAATAAAGCAATGTATCCAAGTATTTTCAACAATCTGAAACATCAAATTTACACACACACACATGACAGCTTGACTAAAAAGCAAGATTTACAAAGAGTGGGTTAGTTACCACCAAGAACATAGACAAACAAAGTACAGGACAAGACACAATGCATTTCATCCTCTTGGGTCTTTTTAAGGTAAAAAAAAAAAAAAAAAAAAAAGTTCTAATTAGTACAAGTGATATTTGGCCTTCTGGCCATAGCACAACTTTTCAAGGTGATTTTTTTTTTCTTCTCCAGTTGTATCTTCAATTTCTATCTGTTCCCTATGAGGGCAAAAAGATGAAGCAGAAGACTGGTAAAATAGAAATACTATTTTAACTTTAAGATGATTTTTTTCTCCAGGAAGACTGGTAAAATAGAAATAGTATTTTAAGACAATCTTTTTCTCCATGTATATCTTCAGCTTGTATCTGTTGCCTTTGAGGGCACAAAGATGAAGCAAAAGACTGGTAAAATAGAAATATTTCAAAATAACCTTTGTCTCCATGTATATCTTCAGTTTGTATCTGTTAAAATAGAAATATTTCAAAATAACCTTTGTCTCCATGTATATCTTCAGTTTGTATCTGTCCCCTTTGAGGAAACAAAGGTAAAGCAGAAGACTGTTAAAATTGAAATGTTTTTTAAGATGGCATTTTCCTCCCTGTCATTGGCATACATTAGTGATCATATTTGGGCACAAAAACTGTCAGTGGGTTTTCCATGATAAATTGTCTGTATTCCTCCAGTATTATTTTACAAGTGGAGAGTTTGTAAAACAAAAAAAGAAAAAAAGCCTTTTCATTTATGATCTGTGTGGCATTGTATTCCTCTGAGTTTCAAAACAAATTGATTCTGAAGTTCAGCTATTGTGCACACTGTTAATATTCTACTATGTTTGTGTGATGTGATTCAAGAGCACTTGTTTTCCAGCAGTGCACACATGCTGAGTTATGTACACATGCATGAGCAGTACAATTAAAAAGAATTCCCACAATAACTGTGACTGATTTAAAAGAGGAAAATTATACTTCAAAGGAAACACAGCTGTACTGTATGCAACATGACAGATGATTTTGCTGTTACACACTTTAAACAAAATGATCACTGCGAAAGTTGAAAAAAAAAAAAAACCCAACAAAATAGATTGTGATAACTGATATATAAGAACTTTTTTCCCCCGGCAGTGTTACTCATATGTATCTGACTTGTATGCATGAACAGTGCAGTTGAAAAAAGCATCACCATTATCAACAAAGACTGGTTTACAAGAGAAAAAATTTCCTGAAAACATTAAAAAGAGCTGTAAATCAAATGACAATACATGATTTTGCTGTTACAGGCATCAAGAGAGACAGTAATTTTTCTCACACAGTTTTCTGAAAACTTACAGGGGAAACTGCATCAACCATTACACTTGAATGCAAATACCAGTACTACATAATGCAAATGGTATTATGATGAACATTCTTTGCAGGACCAAAAAAAGGCAAATTTCAAGTGACAAGGTGATTGCAAATGAAAAAGTAGTAGAGGAAATATCTATGGTCATTGTGAATGTTAAATGTGTATCACACTTAGACGCCAACATTTAGAGTTAACCCTGTTACAGAGTTCTTTAACTTTTTTTTTTTTTTTTTTTTTGCTCAGTGTTAGTGGCCTTTAAGGTAGTGCGCCTGCCAAGTAAACGAAAAGTCCCCTGCGAATGCAGAGGAAGAGGAAGTAGTTCCTCAGTCTGGAAGAGAAATTATACTTTAAATGCTGAATGTTCATGCAATTTTAATAAGAAAATATACGTCCTCATGATGTAGATTCATCTTTTTAAACTCTTTAACAAAGGTGCAAGATATTGTTAGTTATCAGCTTGATCAACATAATGAAGAAAAAAACAACAACACGAAATGATGCAAGACACATCAGATATGCACATGAAAAAGAGAAAACACACACACACACAAACGCAGAGCATGCTGAGAAAAAATCAAAGCTAAATCAAATTTGTTTATAAACTTTATCTCCTTTGCCTTTGATAATGAAATAAACAATGTATGAGCACACCCACAGCCCTACATCTACACAGCATAACCTAGGGGGGGAGGGGGGGGGGTACAAAGGATGTGTGATGCATTGATTTGGTGCTTACTCAGTGGCTGTTTGTTGTTTGTGGGCTAGATCTTCACTGTCACCAAATCCATGTTGACCAGTATTAATACATTTAATTTGTGCATCCCCTAATCAAACATTTCACGCGGATGCTGCTTTAAACAAATAACTGATAACCTGAATGACTGAATCATGATTTTTTCCCCTCATGTTTCTTTGCTGCTGTAATGTACACACACACACACACACACACACACACACACACACACACACACACACACACACACACACACACACACTTTAAATAAATTACGAAATTTAAATTTAAAAAAGCTATGCCTTTGAATCATAGAGAAGATTCTCCAAGTCTTGTACATCTAGTGAATTATTGCATTCAAATGTTGCAGTCACTGACACATTTTTAACAGCGTTGACAGAGAAGACTTTGTAAAATCTACCTTTGCTTTGACAACCAAGTGTTCACAGTTCCCCAACTGGGGGGGGGGGGGGTTGTGGTCTTTCAATTCCTGCACCCAACCATCAGTAAACTGCACATTATATGCATCAAGGGCTTCTGTAGCACTTGAACTGCTGCAACTATGCGCTTGCACCGCAGA
This sequence comes from Conus ventricosus, assembly GCA_018398815.1. Lineage (NCBI taxonomy): Eukaryota > Metazoa > Mollusca > Gastropoda > Neogastropoda > Conidae > Conus > Conus ventricosus. The sequence goes on along the minus strand of CM031628.1, from coordinate 3,681,693 downwards.
CAAGGTAACTCACGAGTGCAGGAAACTTCAGTGGTGGTGTAAGATTGACATCATTTGACCACTCTTTTTCCCTGGAATCGAATGGATCAAATCCATTCAACCACTCCAATTTTTGGCGATAGCGAGATCTACACTCCCCATCTAACTTGTCAGTATACTTGACGTTCTCTTTTGCTGCGATTTTCTGGATGGTGGCTGTCACGACGACCCCTGGAGGTCTGCCCTGACAGGATCGGTCTAGGTGGGAGTGAAGGGAGTGACTGACCTCACACGCTCCGCAAGAGACCACACAATAAAGATTACGATACAACACCCCATTTATTCACACCAGCAAAATAAACATTCCAACACACGCACCATGCACGATCACAATAAAGCACTCCAACGCACACAACATGCACAATCACGATCAAGCACTCCAACGCACACAACATGCACAATCACAATCAAGCACTCCAACGCACACAACATGCACAATCACAATCAAGCACTCCCGCACCCACAACATGCACGATTATAAATAATTATTTCGCCATACGACGCACATGATCACACTTACAGCATTCCAGCACATATGACAAATACACAATTTATAAGGAAATATTTCCAGTATCGACGCTTTCTCACACCATGGAGTGCGTCCACATCCCTGCCCCTGCCAAGTCCGCAGGGAGCACCCTGTCGCACTAGGTGCTCCGAGCCGGGTTGGTTCTCGCAGGAGTCGCCCAAAGCCGACACCCTCGACTCCCAAGCGGGCAGTGAAGAGCGTGTCCCGGGGGGGGGGGGGGGGGGGGGGGGGGGGGGCGGAACGTAGCTGTTACTGGAGGTCCTGGACGGGGGTCCAGGCCGGCCAGTCAAGACGGGGGGCTCTTCTAGCAGTCCACGGTCCCGACCAAGGCGTGGCCTCGACCAGCGCGTGGCACCATCCCGTCCGTGGTCTCAGCCAGAACGTGGCCCCGACCACACGTGGCACCATCCAGTTCGTGCTCCAGGTGAAGCCCCCGGGAGGGGGGAGGACGTAGCTGGGAGGAGAGTCGGAGAGGAGGAAAGAAGAAGGAAGGAGGAAGGAAAAAGGGGTACTGGAACCCTGCCGTCAGTACCGTCTGACCATTGCTGTCAAGTCTTATCAGCCACTCGCATGATGGGCGAGGGGAAGTGTATTAAACGCACACAGTACACCCATTGAATCAAGTCTTCTCACACGATGCAGGTAAAAGACTGCATTTAAATCAACAGGTTATAAAACAAATATGAATTATCTTCACCCTTCTCTTACCCACGCTTAACATTTTCCTTCCTTGGGAAATAAATCAACACAGCGACCATCGCTTAATAACTGCCACCACATTTGCAAATAGTAATTCAAGGGCATAACTGCCCACATTTTATAAACACATTTCAAATAACACAAATCTCCAACCACGCATCCGAACGACAAATCATGCGTACGCACGCTCGTGAACATAAAACTCGTTCTCCTTGCACACACAAACAACGCGTGGCCGAAGGATAAAAGTCCGGCGAATGTGACAGGGCGGACGAGCGAGACCAAGCAAGTTCCAACCCTGAATCACCAGGTTCTCTCCCTTCCCCACCGACTACCGCATCACCAGATACATAAACAGGAGAAAGAATTTTGGAAATAATTTAGAATGGCCAGGTTAAAGATGGAATTAACCAGAGAAAAGGTCTCACACAATATTCCTCTTACAATTTCGAAAACAAAAGAAAATTGCGCAAAAGAGAAGACTAAGCCGGCTAAAAAACAACAAATCAAAACAACAGACCACGAAACTGATGCTTACCAGCTACCCGTGGGTGACCCCGAAGAGGGGGTCAAAGGACTCTCTCTACCCTCTGTCCAGTCGAGAGGACAGAGGCGAAGATGCGGAAACAGAAGAAGCGATGTCCCTCTCCTACAGGCCGACTGCAGGAATTGAAAGTACTGACTGTACTCTCGATGATACGGTAAGGAACCGAGACTGGAGCAGGCGCTCCCAGAGACATCTTCCGCTCGAGTGAAGAGCTAACCTCCCTCAGCAATGGCGGCCAACATGCCATGCTGCGTCACAGAGTGAGCATACTTCAAACTAAAAAAAACGAAGCACGTGCGACGGGTAAAAAGACAGGCGAGAGGCCGATAGACAGAAAGTTCGAGAGAAAGGTACCGGCCACCCGTGAACTTGCAGGATGAATAGCACGGGCGGTGGAATTAGAGAGAGAGAGAGAGAGAAAGCAAACCGAAGTTGAGCTGAACTATACCAAGGTGCAACCGCACCACAAGCCACACTAAGGGACGGGTACACGACAACAGCAACGACAATAAACAAATAAGTAATTCCGCCACCCTAGGTGGGTCGAACGTCGTAGGCCTCGTGACAAACTCTTTGACAAACCCCCCTTCTAAAAGCATCTGTTTCTCTGAGATACAGTGCTCCTTTGAACCTTGTCGCATGTGCAACTTCACAACAATGGGACCGAACCCAACTCTCTGTGATCGACAGAGTACGATGAATCCATACAAACATTCACGATAGAATCACACAGGGAAATACATAATACTACATTTATCAAACAACTAAGAAAAACCCTTCCAACCATAAAAGTAACAATCCGAACCATTGGTGATTCACTACCGTTAACATCACTGAAGTGACAACTGTCACTACACCTGATACAGAGACCAAAAAGGGATATAACCCTGGTTGAGGGGAAGTGTCCCTCTGACTGATTCCCAATGTGCTAACTACGGAGCTCGGCTAAGATAGTCAGCATCCGTATTACAGGAACCCTTGATATGACGGAAAGTGAACGCATGACTCTGCAGCTCCACTGCCTAACTCATGAGTCGATGACTGACTGGCCGGATCCGGTCCAAGCACTGGAGAGGATGATGATCGCTCTCCAGTACAAACTTCCGGCCGTACTTCTTCTTGGCAGCCAGTGCGCGTCCAAATCTGCCTGAGAGATTCAGAAAACAGTAGGGCATCGATAGTCCCAAGCGGGACAGCCTCTGGGTATCGACTCGCAGATTCTACCACTCCCGAAGTGTAGCGGTGCCCGGGCGATCGGATGGAGGATTAAAGGGTCTCACCAGGTCGACCCCAACCTTGCTGAATGCCTCCCCAACAGTGGCACTGACCCTAGGGGAACACGCTTCAAGCGACCCTTAGGCGTTGTCCGCTGGCAGACATCGCAACTGCGGCAGTACTGCCTAACCTGTGAGTTCATCCCTGGCCAGAAGAAATCCTGTCTAACTCGCTCGAGGGTCCGCTTTGAGCCCATATGACCTGCCATAGGTGAATCATGGGCCTGTCGGAGAACAGATTCTCGCAAGCTTTGGGGAACGACAAGCTGCTTGGCCACACGATCTGCCTGAGTGACAACCCTAAAGAGGATCCCTTGTGGAGCTTGAAGCTCACCTTGGCGTGTTGGGCAGACTGATCGGGACGATCTACCAGTTGTCGCAGGCGTTGACATCCAAGTCCCTGGCCTGAAGACGAACAATGGAAGCAGGATTGGCCTTTGCAAGAACCTCGTCAGAGATCGGTTGTAGAACAGGGCGCAATTCCTGTTCCTGCTTCTTAGCTTTGGCGCGTGTGGTGACTCCCACACACGCCTGTACGGGCAAATCCGTAGACACGGGCTGACTGCGTCCGTCTGCGAAGGTGATAGTATTCCCTATGATAAGGGAATACAGAGGTCGCTCCACCGCGATGGCCCATACTTCGCCACAGAAGTAGGGGGTGGAGATAGGAATAAGTACAGAAGGACGGGTGGAGGTAAAACCAGCCTCCAACCCGCACACATCATAACTAGCGCCCCGCCGGGCCTTAGGGAAACTAAATCCTTATCCACAAAGAGTGTTGATGCTCCCAATCCCTGATGGTGTCGACCAAGGATGAACCAACAACGGAGAGAAACACCGGGCACTCTGAATCACCAGAAGCGGGGATGGAACCCACGTTAGCTGAGGCGCGAGGATGCTGGAAAGGACTAGCCCCATGACTACCAGCGGCTCTAGGGCAATCTTTCCTGATGTGGCCAGGACGACCACAAAGAAAACAAAATCGGGGCGCTGAAATCCCCGATGAACTGCCTGCCTTGTTCACCCCACTAGCAGTTGTCGGCGCTTATTGCTACAAAATCCTGTGGAGGGCTTCCTCTCCGTATCTGGGCGATGCCCATAAGCCCTGCGAGCTTCAGCAAACACCTCACTGTGTGAATCGCAGCCGCGAAATCCTGAGGTGCTGTCTCGCCTATCCGGATCCTCAACTCTGGGGACACAGTGTTGGTGAGCTGTTCAATGGGGAAATCAGATCCTCCAGCTCCAACTTAGCTAACTGACGCCAGTACCCTAGCGTTTTGCGCAGCCTATCCCCAAACTGCACGAAGGTCTCGTCATTATTTCTTCTTCATGGACCTAAACTTCCTCCTGTAGGTCTCTGGGGTAAGGTGGAAACGCTTACGCAGAGCCAACTGCATGTCTGCATAAGACGCACCTTCATTTAGAGTGAGCACACACTCCCTTGCAGCACCAGATAATCCAGAAAAAGGTGCAAAAGCCTTTTGCTCCTCAGACAATTGGTATGAACAAGCAACCTTGTCGAAATGCTCTAAGAACATATCAATGTCCTCACTAGGTCTGAACTCTGGAAGCTTTAACTTTGGGCCTCTAACTCTATCACCTGCCTGGTGATTAACCCCCTGGTTTACAGAAGCGGGAGGCGCGAAAGAAGTTGTTCCATCTCCTCCCTACGCAGAGCCTCCATCCTGTCTAGTTCTTCCCTACGGAGGGCTTCCTGCCTGTCAGCCTCTTCCCTACGCCGATCCTCCTGTCTGGCAGCCTCCTCTCTACGCTGAGCACCCTCCTCCCTACGCTGAGCCTCCTGTTTAGCACCCTCCTCTCTACGCTGACCCAGCCTCCTCCCTACGCTGAGCCTCCTGTTTAGCAGCCTCCTCCCTACGAAGAATAGCCTCTTCCTTATGCATAATCTCCTGTCTGTCAGTCTCCTCTCTACGCAGAGCCTCCATCCTATCCAGCTCTTCCCTACGGAGCTTTGCCTCTTCCTACGAGAGCTTCCTGCCTTAGCAACCTCTTCCCTACGTTGGGCCTCATCCTCCCGTCGCTGTCGCTCTAGAAACATCAGGACGGAAGTGATGTCCTGGGCGGGGTTCACCACTCCCGACAAGGGAGGATGATCCGTCTGACCCGTCCCTTGGGTCTCGACTTTCCCATAAGGAAAGTCTTCTGGGGGATGCCCCTTACGAGGGAAGCCTGGAGAGGAGAAGGTTTCGGTCTCTGCGACTCAACAGAAGCCCACAGTTGCTTCGCTATACTCTGACGCTTCCGAGCGGAAGTGCCAGTCGGGGTCTCGACAGGGAGACCCCCAGCGAAGAGGTAGTAAAAGTACTCACTGGGCTACCTGCTACAGCACTGGAATAGGTAGAAGTTACCGTAGTCGAAGTACTGGTACTAATAGTAGGACTACAGTAACATTTTGAATACCCTGTTCGACGCACGCGTCGCCATAACCACCAGCGCCGGACGTCGCCATAACAATATCCTACGGTTTTCAAATACAGGGAAAGACAATTCCACTAGCAAAAAAAAAACAAATATTTTAGGGGCGTGTGTATATGTGTGTATGTGTTGTGTGTGCGCGTGTGCGGACAAGTTCCGGCTGCTCCCACTCTGGCAACACCGCGCTCTACAGCACGAGCAACAGTGCGGTGGGGCTCACCGGAAAAAAAAAACAAAAAAAAACTATGTCCGGCTGCCCCCACTCTGGCAACACCGCGCTCTACAGCACGAGCAAAAGTGCGGTGGGGCTGGCCGAAAAAAAACAAAAAACTAGCAGACGGAATCCGGAGAGAGGAGAAAAAAAACACTAGCGTCCGATACAACCCCCCTGTACTCAACAACCCGGTAGAGAAAAAAAAACAAGAATTGGCTAAATACAAAACAGGAATGGAAGACTGAGCGGCAACAGAAGGGGAAGACTTACGGCCGTACCTGCGTGAGGTACCCGGCGGAAGGAGGTCTGGAAGCGGTCGATTCCTCTTGGTCTCACCTCGACCCCCGAGTCACGCCGGATGTTCCCTCAGGCCACCAAAAAGACTCCTTCACTCTAGAGTCACCCAGCCAACCACCCACGAACAAACACGACAAACTGACTAAACATATACAAAACAGACAAAACTAAACAGGTACTCTGCGAAACGAGAGAGAGACAGCCAGAGCCCTTCACATCCCGGACGAGCCCCCCCCAATTGTCACGACCGACCCCTGGAGGTCTGCCCTGACAGGATCGGTCTAGGTGGGAGTGAAGGGAGTGACTGACCTCACACGCTCCGCAAGAGACCACACAATAAAGATTACGATACAACACCCATTTATTCACACCAGCAAAATAAACATTCCAACACACGCACCATGCACGATCACAATAAAGCACTCCAACGCACACAACATGCACAATCACGATCAAGCACTCCAACGCACACAACATGCACAATCACAATCAAGCACTCCAACGCACACAACATGCACAATCACAATCAAGCACTCCCGCACCCACAACATGCACGATTATAAATAAATATTTCGCCATACGACGCACATGATCACACTTACAGCATTCCAGCACATATGACAAATACACAATTATAAGGAAATATTTCCAGTATCGACGCTTTCTCACACCATGGAGTGCGTCCACATCCCTGCCCCTGCCAAGTCCGCAGGGAGCACCCTGTCGCACTAGGTGCTCCGAGCCGGGTTGGTTCTCGCAGGGAGTCGCCAAAGCCGACACCCTCGACTCCCAAGCGGGCAGTGAAGAGCGTGTCCCGGGGGGGGGGGGGGGGGGGGGGGGAACGTAGCTGTTACTGGAGGTCTGGACGGGGGTCCAGGCCGGCCAGTCAAGACGGCGGGCTCTTCTAGCAGTCCACGGTCCCGACCAAAGCGTGGCCTCGACCAGCGCGTGGCACCATCCCGTCCGTGGTCTCAGCCAGAACGTGGCCCCGACCAGCACGTGGCACCATCCAGTTCGTGCTCCAGGTGAAGCCCCGGGAGGGGGGAGGACGTAGCTGGGAGGAGAGTCGGAGAGGAGGAAAGAAGAAGGAAGGAGGAAGGAAGAAGGGTACTGGAACCCTGCCGTCAGTACCGTCTGACCATTGCTGTCAAGTCTTTATCAGCCACTCGCATGATGGGCGAGGGAAGTGTATTAAACGCACACAGTACACCCATTGAATCAAGTCTTCTCACACGATGCAGGTAAAGACTGCATTAAATCAACAGGTTATAAAACAAATATGAATTATCTTCACCCTTCTCTTACCCACGCTTAACATTTTCCCTTCCTTAGGAAATAAATCAACACAGCGACCATCGCTTAATAACTGCCACCACATTTGCAAATAGTAATTCAATGGCATAACTGTCACATTTTATAAACACATTTCAAAATAACACAAATCTCCAACCACGCATCCGAACGACAAATCATGCGTACGCACGCTCGTGAACATAAAACTCGTTCTCCTTGCACACACAAACAGACGGTGGCCGAAGGATAAAGTCCGGCGAATGTGACAGGGGCGGACGAGCGAGACCAAGCAAGTTCCAACCCTGAATCACCAGGTTCTCTCCCTTCCCCACCGACTACCCCCATCACCAGATACATAACAGGAGAAAGAATTTTGGAAATAATTTAGAATGGCCAGGTTAAAGATGGAATTAACCAGAGAAAAGGTCTCACACAATATTCCTCTTACAATTTCGAAAACAAAAGAAAATTGCGCAAAAGAGAAGACTAAGCCGGCTAACAACAACAAATCAAAACAAACAGACCACGAAACTGATGCTTACCAGCTACCCGTGGGTGACCCGAAGAGGCGGGTCAAAGGACTCTCTCTACCCTCTGTCCAGTCGAGAGGACAGAGGCGAAGATGCGGAACAGAAGAAGCGATGTCCCTCTCCTACAGGCCGACTGCAGGAATTGAAAGTTTCTGACTGTACTCTCGATGATACGGTAAGGAACCGAGACTGGAGCAGGCGCTCCCAGAGACATCTTCCGCTCGAGTGAAGAGCTAACCTCCCCCAGCAATGGCGGCCAACATGCCCTGCTGCGTCACAGAGTGAGCATACTTCAAACTAAAAAAACGAAGCACGTGCGACAGGTAAAAAGACAGGCGAGAGGCCGATAGACAGAAAGTCGAGAGAAAGGTTACCGGCCACCCGTGAACTTGCAGGATGAATAGCACGGGCGGTGGAATTAGAGAGAGAGAGAGAGAGAAAGCAAACCGAAGTTGAGCTGAACTATACCAAGGTGCAACCGCACCACAAGCCACACTAAGGGGCGGGTACACGACAACAGCAACGACAATAAACAAATAAGTAATTCCGCCACCCTAGGTGGGTCGAACCCTCGTAGGCCTCGTGACAAACTCGTGACAGTGGCTGAAGACAAGGCACAAACATCGACGCTGCACTGCCGAGGTAGAGATGAAATGGCCGTCATTGAAAAATTGGCTTCCCAACATGGAGGTTTCTGTTCGCTTCAGTAGAAACGGGACGTCATCGCTCGAAACCTATTTCAGCCTGCAGACATAGCCAGCCAAGTGACCAATCACTGAAGAGATGTCCATCATGTTGTACAACTTGATGAATATTCATTAGATTCAGGAAGAAAGGTGGCAGAGTGGTTAAGACGTTCGCCTGCCAATCCAACGCGTGAGAAGTGCATGGGTTCGAGCCTGCCTTTCTCGCCCTTTCTTTCCCAGTTTGAATGACAAATCGAACTGAACGTCAAGTCCTTCGGATGGGACTATAAGCGAGTCGGACCCGTGTGCCTTCCTGGCCCCTGCACACGTTAAAGAACCCACGGCAGTCGAAAATCGAAAAGAGTAGGGGGTTCCCCGCTGCCCTGGCAAAATTGATGTAGACTGAAGATAGCCTCCTGGTATTTCTTACCAAGCCACAAAAATCGTCAATTACTGTTGTCGTGTGCCATCGTGTACCGGTGGAAGTGGAGGACACGTATAAACATCGCATGCATCCCATGTGAGAAACTGGAGGAATAAATGAGATAAATGAAAATGAGTGACTGAGAAACTGGGGGAATAAATGAGATAAATGAAAATGAGTGACTGATGTTTGAATGGTACGGGAAACGACTGAATGAGCGCCAGTAGGCTGCTCTTCGGCCGGCTCTACCTGGGTAGGCAGCCCGTTGAGTGAGTGAGGTAGTGTGTTATTGTAAAGCGCTTAGAGCTTGGTCTGTGACCGAGGATAGGCGCTATATAAGTACCCAATATAATAATAATAATAATAATAGATGACCTAAAAACCAGTGCATAGGATGCTGTGACAATTTCATCCAACACCCATAAAAATGCGTCTATTGTTAAAAAAAAAGCAATTTCGTCCAAAGGCAAAGAGCTGCAAACGCATGTATGAAAATGATGTTTATTATTTATTCCTGGCAGATTTTTTTGTCGTCTGCGATGTATTTTGAGCCATGAAAATATTTTCACATCCCCCTAAATAACAAGTGCAAACCAAAGTTCAGCTTTCCATAGATTTTTGCTGAAAATTGAAGTCTTGACTTTCTATCCATTAGTTTATTTTTTACAATTTATTAAAGTCGGTACCCTAATTCGGGCAACAAATTGCAATATAAACATAGTAGTCTAGGCAACTTCTGTCACACGAAATACAGGACGATGAAGGTTAAGCCTAAAAGAAACAAAGGAAGGTGATTAAGACTGTATAAAATGATGAGAGAGAGAAACAGAGCCGCGTACACTCACGTGCACACATGTCTATGGCTGTATACGCACTCAGACACGCACTTAAACACATTAACACACATACACATGCATTTAAATGCTGCTAGTTACTTTAATCAACTGAAATTTGAATCAATAGCTAAGACTCGGCCTGTCTCATCAATGCCTTTGAGAGTATCGGCAAATATGCATACAGTACATTTTTTCAAGTCATGCAATTTCGCCAACCAAAAATTTGTCGGTGTATAATTCCCTTAATACAAAGTATAAACAAAATTATGATTATAAAGATCAGTTACTAATACAAGAATCCCAGGCTTCTGCTGAAAAAACCAAAACAAAACAGGTTTATCAAAACTTGAAAGCAGATAAATAAGAATATAGGATTCTGGATTCAACATTAGAAAAGTAGTTAGACACAGAATCAAAAACCTACTTGGAGAAATCAAGACCAGATGCCCCAGCCTGAACAGAGATCAAGGCTTTTGAACTCCCCCCCCCCCCCCCCCCCACCCCCCCATCTACAATCAGATCCTGACAACCGTTCACCCCACAAAACAGTCGCCCCACCAGGCCTCGCTGCCACAACAGCAACAGTGAGCTGATGAAGACAGGGCGACCCTGTCGAAATATTCTCCATGCAAGTTTTTGATTCTGAGTCTAACTTCTTTTCTAATAATTAAAAGCAGATGATAGATTTCTTTCGAACGAAACGTTACACATATCTAAGTGGGAATCAGAAGTAGGCTGTTGTTTTGATTTTTTTCATTTGTGGACACTTTTTTTTATGACAGGTGTTCGCAAAGATACATTATTTTCATCATCACTTTAATACGACTTACCCTTACCGGGCGAATTTACTTGGGGTACGAAATTATAACAGGGGACCTAGTGGTGTTTTTGAAAATTCGCTTCTCCTTCCCGCCCCTACAATTTCTCCTACAATTTCACCCACTTGTGTCAGTTTCTTTCAGTGTAGCCAAGGAGGTCTGATACAGTGGCATTGTCAAAATTAAGGTATAAACCCATGTATTTTTCCTTTTAATTTGGGTTGTTTGTGGTTTAATGACAGGCTAAAGATGCAATCAATGTATATGATGTTTGAAAAGGAAAGACAAGAGATGGCTTGGATGAGGAAGGGGAGGGGTGTGGCTGCCAGAGTTCACACACACACAACCACACACACACACACACACACACACGCACACACACACACACACACACACACACACACACACGGTCATACAAAAATGAACGTGTGCATGCACATACATACACAAATACAAAAAAAAAACCCAGATGGACTGACAGAAAGGCATGTATTAGATGTAAACAGACAGGCAAGCACACAGTGCAAAAGAGAATGATTGGAAAGGGAATAAGTCTAATGAATATCAAATCATCAAACATTGTATTCTGAAGAAAAAAAAAATCTTCAAAGCTTAACATGGTGAAAAACAATAAACGAATGCCAATATAAGAAGATGAGCGTAAAAAGAATGCCTGTCACAGTCTTTGTAATTTCGTATCCCATATGGTACAGTTAAGATGAGGTGGAGCAAGACATCTTTGCTGCTTTCACTTTTCTCTTTTTTTTTCCCCGCTTTGGCTTTTCTCGCCTTTTTTTTCTGTGTCTTTTTTTTTTTTCTCCTTTTCTGCTTTCTGTGCCATTTTCATCAAAAACACATCGTCACATTTAAGACTGATGACAGCTTAGTGTATTGACTTTTTGCTGGCAGCAGACTTTGTTGCAAGCTCAACACCAAAGCTTCTGTCCACTTCATCCTGATGGAAGATCGCCCATACCATTGAGGTCAAGGCTAATAGGGTCACCACCTCAATGACCAGACCTTGAAGTCCTGCCACCTCCTCTGCTGTGATCGGAAGCATGACCAGTCTGTCCAAGCCATCAGGTAGCAGGTTGGCTGCAGGCTGTTCCTCTTCAGTTGCTGCAGTTCCCATGGCCAGGTCTTTGCCCTGATCCTCCGATGGTCCTTCATTGGCCGCTGGTATTGTAGGCATGTTGTGGTCGATGATCGGGTCCACTCTTTCAGGCAGTTCTGGGGCAGATTCATCGTGGACACGGTCCAGGGCAGAAGGTGGGGCAAATGCCTCTTATGGAATTTGTTTCTTGTTGACTGGTAGTATCATATGTGGGTTCAAAAGCCTTTTTTAAGAGATCAGGTTTCATGACCTCTTCCCAGGTCCCCCGCGTGATACCTGGCCAGGTAACCTTGTTGATGGTGTTCTTGGGGTGAGCTGACATGAATTCAGTACAGAGCCGTTCGCAGACTTTCTCGAAAGGGCCAAAGACGACTCTGTCCAGAGACTGCACAAAGTGGGTTGTATGAGGCGGCAAGGCCAGATTGTGGATCTGCTCCAGGCCATCCTTTTCCAGAAGCTCCAGGACTTCATGGCTGCCCATGGGAATCCATGATAAGAACTTTCGGCCGAGCAGGACGACAGTTCTTCAGGAACACATTCTCGAACCACTCCAGTCCAAGTGAGTTCTGCATCCAGCATTGTGTTGGAATGTCCACACAGCACCTTCTGGGGCATTGTGGGTGGCAGGTGATTGGACAGACTTCATCGTCTTGGCTTTAACCACAAAAAGTGGTGGCATAAGTAGTAACATCAACGTTCATGTGTCTGCTACTGGAATGTTGTGATGGAACTTTTGTGTCTTTGAACGTGATGAAGTTTAAAGCTGCAGTAACATAACGTTCATGTGTCTGCATGCTACTGAAATGCTGTGATGGAACTTTTTAGCAGTAGCAATATTGCTGTACATGTGTCTGTCACACCACCCCTATGACCTAATGATCACCGCCTTGGCTTAAGGCTGTGTCAGACCAATTGACATAGGCCAGAACACCAAGGCTACATCAAAATGTTGTTATGCTCTGCATAGTTATGTGGGGATTGTCTTCAGTCGTGACAAGCTCCTAGCATAACATTATCAGTCTCCCAAATCCCCCGAAGTCGGAGTGTGGCTGCCCATGTGGCGGGGTAATCAAAAACGGTCACACACGTAATGTTCTCATCCCCAGCTGATGCATTTGTGCCATAGTATTCAAATGCTTCGGCTGTTCGGATGATCCCTGGAGTCTTTTAGCCAGGGTACGACAACAACAACAACAACAACAACCTAATGATCATGCATGGTGTATCTGATGTGAGTGTGTGAACCAGTATATGACACTGACATATGTTCCTCACTTTTTATTATTTGTTCATATAGTCACCTGAGAACATCTTGGTGTTACCTGCCTCTGATATGAGCCAGAGAGAAAGTTACGGCGAAAAACTCCTGGATTGTTGCAAGAGTAAAACACAAGTACTTGGAGAAGTTTGACAGCAAGAATCACTGGAAATCATGGTTGGTGCCATCTTCACCCATAGAAAGTTCCCAGGAAGTAAGTCTTGTCTCTGCCACTAACTCCACCACTCTGTCCTAGTCTTGGTCTCTCTGTCTGTCTGCCTTGGTTTGTCCATCAGGTATGTGTGTGTGCTTGTATGTCGGTGAGTGGGTGAATTGGTGGGAAGTGGGGCATGCAGTCGAGAGCACGTGTGTATGTGGGGAGGGAGTAAGAATGGGCTGGTGGTGATAGGGTGGGTGCTGGTGTGCGCACATTTTTTTTTTTAATGTAAATTATATATATGTACACTTTCTCTCTCTCTCTCTCTCTCTCTCTCTCTCTCTCTCTCTCTCTCTCTCTCTCTCTCTGTATATATATATATATATATATATATAAAATAAATATAATACACACACACACACACACACACACACACATAGAAATTGACATCTTTTGACCAACCGTGTATTCTTAAATGGGTCTTCAAGTACATACGTTACTCTATACATCAATTACATGACTCAGAATGACATAAGTGTTTCATTACTTCCTTCCTTCTTGCTCTTTCTTCTCATTGTACTTTTCTGCCCTCCTGTGACGGCTCTGTGGTGCCATTGGAATCTCTTTGAATCCTTGGTGGTGAGAACACCACATAATTGTACACTGTCATGTAGATCTCCATATAATGCCAAGGGAGCACAGACACAATCGGGTCTGTCTGACTGTTGAGTCTCACTCTCAGTCAGTGGGTGGAAGACCCCTGAGCAGGCAGTATGAGTGGTTCTGTTTTCAAGATGGACCATAATGGTTTCCGTATGCTGCTAGTGAAGGATTTTAATAATTCATATAAAGAAAATACTGTCCCAAGTTTTCAGTTCCTGTTCTCTTTCTCTCACAACCTTTGATCTTTGCCAAGCTGTTGTGATAACGGATGAATTGTTAGCCTGCACTTGTCTTCTCCTGCTGCTAATTCGAGAGAGAGAGAGGAGAGCAAGCAAGTAAGATGAACAGTATACAAGTTGCAAGAAAAGTTTCAGGATCCCATTGCACAGCACGATAAAATTCAAGACAGTTGGGGTGGATGGAATGGGCACAGTCCAAATTTCAGGGTTGGTGGGGTGGCTGCCATTGACTTTCAGAATCAGGATCCTTCCCCACTTGTACTCTTCAGTATGAGTATTTTTAAGGTTGCTAATTCCTGGAATGAAGACAGTTTGAAGGACAGCTCATCGATTATATGATCCTGAGGCTGAAAGAACAGGGGGACACAACTTTAGATGTTTTAAAAAAAAAAAATCAAATAACACTTGTTAGGCACATCATTTTTTTGGTACTGATCAAGTAATCTCTTCCTGGAATAAATTTCCATTTGAGAATGTTAACATCATTATTCAATTTCATGCATTTGACAAATTTGAAAATGATAAGTACTCAAAAAAAGCAAGTGCACTACGAGATTTATACGTCAATATCTCGGATGAAAAGTTAAGAGCACAGTCTTACATTAAAAAGTTAGTTTATAAGGACATCAAAATGCCAAATATTTTCAAGTTGTAAACAAACAATGATATTGGAGGACAAAAAGTTTCATGTATTTATGCAGTACATATATGATACAAATGATATGTAATAATGATCACTGACTTTTTACTTTCAATTTTTCTTTCCTTTTTGTTTTGTTTCGTTTTGTTTGTTTGAATTGTCAGTGTCAGAGTAATGGGGGTTAATTCTGTTTTTTCTCCCCAGTGTAAAATAGAAACTTTGACCAACTTCATGCCTTCAAGCATAGATTTAATTTTGACATTTCAGAATGATGATGAATTAAGA
>CM031628.1:3611045-3658545 GCA_018398815.1 Conus ventricosus | reverse complement strand
AGTCATGGCCTGGATGCGGCCCGGCCCTCAGAGTGTGTAAGGAGTTCAGGGCTGAAACACTTGTCTGATGAGGGTTTCTTCTCTGAAGACCTGCTGTCAAGCTCTCCCTAGAGGTTTTTTTTCCCTACCACTGGCCGCCCAGCAATATTGGGCCAGGACTGGCTATGAGCAGTACAAAAGGACTGGCCGCCCAGCAATACGAAGGGACTGGCAAGCTGTCTGTCCTGTCAGCAAGATGTGGTCATGGACGCTGAATGCAGTCATGAACGGGCATACATACAGAGGTCTTCAGAGAGGAGTCAGGCACTGTGAAGAAGGTCAAGGCCACGCCCCAGCCGAACAAACCCAGGCTCTGCGAAGCAAGACCTGTTCTCTGGCATCAGTCGTGTCTGCAGATGACTGACATCATTCTACACAACTGACACAAGCACAAAACTCCTGGATACAGCTGACCTGACTCTCAGGTTTTCCTCTGTAATGACATGTGCTAACGACGCGGGAGGTATTGGCAGGAATCCCTGATTTGGGGTGGGGGGGGGGGACGTCTTACCGTATATATCTATATCCATCTATTTATCTGCCTGTCTGTCTATCTACACACACACACACACACACACACACACACACACACACACACACACACACACACACACGCACACACACACACACACACACACACATATATATATATATAATATGGAGAGAAGAGAGAGAGAGAAGAGAAGAGAGAGAGAGAGAGAGAGAGAGAGAGACAACAGACAGACAGAGAGAGAGACAGAGAGAGAGACAGAGAGAGATGATACATCGGCTGCTTGCTGCTTAAATCGTCAGACTCCTGAGGCAGTGGAGCCTGTATCTTCACGCCGTCCACTCACTGATCCCATGGTACTTCGCATACGACAGTCTGAACCTTGCTGTGTACCACGCCAAAATGATATCTGCCTCAAAGAACATTCTCAAATCTACCAATAGCCGAGAAATGGCTGCTTTGCTGTTCAGGAAGCTTCTGTCAGTAATATGCTTGCTTCAGATATGCTTCCGTTCAGGTATTATGCTTTGCTGTTCAGGTAATATGCTTTTGCTGTTCAGGTAATATGCTTTGCTGTTCAGGTAATAACCAGAAAATACATGGGAGTGAACTCCCCTGGGTCACAAGACAGAGATGAAATGTTATCGAAGACACGCAGATGTGACGGGAACAACAAAAATGTAAATCTAGTTGCAAAGGGAGGCGACTGCAGGCGGAAATCTAAATAAATTTGACAAATTATTGATAAAGCTGCGCCGAAAAACGTCAAAAACGAATCACAAGACAAAATACAACGCGTTTCGACCTCTTAGGCCTTCTTCATGCAAGATAAACAACTCTCAGGACAACGAAAATGAACGAGCATCACTTTTCTGCAACGTCCATCTTGCGCCGAATTGGATGAAGATAAGTGATTGTTCGTTCATTTTCGTGGCAAATAACATCACACATTCCTTGCAGTAGCAGTGGAGACAGCCGTATATTTCTTGATGACAATGGTGAAGACAGTCATCATAACCTATTGAACTGAGCAATCTGTCATAAGTTTCGTCACTTCACCAGAATCCGTTTTCGAGAAACTGGTCTGGTCGACATCCTGAGTCCGGGAAACCGGAAAGTGGAGTTTGTCTGGGAATGAGAGATAAGAGGGAGAGAGGAGAGCAGTGAGAAAGAGAGAGAGAGAGAGAGAGAGAGAGAGAGAGAGAGAGAGAGAGAGAGAGAGAGAGAGAGAGACAGACTGGTCGAGTTTCAGCAAAAAGTTTGCGCAACCAAATCTGGCTGCACACCAAAAATTGATGCGCCAAGGCTTGCTAATAAGGAGTCGGGTATTTATAGACTGGCGCAAGTGGATTGATTTGAGAATTTTCATTGTGTCTGAAAGTTGATTCTCCTCATTTTTTTTTCATATAGCCCTCAAGGTACAAACAAGCCAGGTAGGTTCCAAGCAAAGAGATGAAAATCAAAGGAGTGGCATTATTTTGGGGCTCTTGGAGCTGGTGACAAAGACAGGGTCACGGGTGAGTGCAAAGGCCTGAAATGTGTGTCAACTAAGAGGGAGCTCATTTATTTTAAGACTGTTTGTGATTTCATCGGTAATCCCCCCCCCCCACCCCCCCCCCCCCCCCCCCCCCCAAAAACAAGGAAATAATAGGTAAGGAGATATTCTCATCATCAATTATCAGTTTAACATTAAAGGCTGGCTCAAATTTATGGTAGGTGTCAAGACGCTTACATGGAGTATATGTATATGGTGTTTTAGCACAAAATCCTAATTGTGGCGTGTGGCCTGTACAATATGGAGACCAGTCACTAAGAAATCATTGCATGCAATCAAAGATCTAATGGAGGAATTTACCACTGGTCTCCTTCCCACGCTTCGCCCTGTCCAGACTCCCACTCGCTCAACAGGCCACACACCTCTTCTGAGTGAGAGAATGGTACAGTGGCTGGCCGCCCGCTCAGGTAGCCAGGTATGCCAGCCTATTGCGGTCTGCTATCTAGCGAGGGCGGCCTACTGCCTGCACGTGAGCTTTGCCCACAAACCGTGCATGCACTTCAAAACTTGATGATTTGACACTATCATCTGATGATTTAGCACCATCACCTGATGATTTGACATGGTCACGTGCATAATTTGACACTGTCACCTGATAATTTGACACTGTTGCCAGATAATCTGACAATGTGACGTTATCACTTGATAATTTGACACAATCACCTGATTCTATCACCTGATAATTTGACACTATCAGTTGGTAGTTTGACGCCATCACCTGATAATCTGACACTATCACCTGATAAGTTGACACAATCACCTCATAATTGAACACCTTCACCTGATAATTTGACGCTGTCACCTACATAAATTGACGCTATCACCTGATAATCTGATAATTGACGCTGTCACCTACATAAATTGACACTATCACCTGATAATCTGACACTATGATCCGATAATCTGACACTGTCATCTGATCGCCAAACACCACAACCTCATAATTTGGAAAAAAATCAGCCGTGACGTGTGGCGACCAGCTAGCCAATCGGTGAACAGGAGGCAGACAATGATCCAACCAAACCAACAGGAAGTGGTGAATGCCTTCCATATGCGAAATAGAACGTCAATCAGTGAACAGAGGCAGACAATGATCCAACCAAACCAACAGGAAGTGGTGAATGCCTTCCTTATGCCAAATAGAGTTACCGTTCTTGTCCCCTCCACTTCCTCGATGCACGCCAGTCTATACACGCTGCTACACCATTGGCCCGTGTTCTAAGTCATGAGCCCATGGTGTGCTCAGAGGTTACAGCTGAATACCCCCCTCACCCCACCCTGTCTCTCTTCTTTCAGTGGAACCATGGAGCAGTTCACAGAGAGAACAGACTGAAGAAGCACCACCCCCGTCTTCCCAGACCCTGACTTCGGCCTCAGCCGATGTGTCCGTGGGAATGGCCGAGGCTGTTTCACAACACACAGCTCCCCGCCTTCTGCGCCTTGTGTGCTTGTACCCTCCCCTTTTCTCTCACTGTCTTTGTCTCTGCTTTCCCTTGATTATTGTTATTATTATTGTTATCATTATTACTCTTCTTATTATTATCACCATTATCAATATCTTTATTAATATCATTATCATTATTTTTGTTGTTGCTGCTGTTGTAGTTGTTTCTCTGTAATGTCATTAATTAACTGTTTTTTTTTTCAGCGTTTATGGATCATTCCTGTTGTGAAAACTCATGTGTGTGTGTGCGTGTGTGTGTGTGTGTGTGTGTGTGTGTGTGTGTGTGTGTGTGAAGAGAGAGAGAGAGAGAGAGAGAGAGAGAGAGAGAGAGAGATGATGATAATGATGATGATCTTTATTTCCAAGGGTAACAGATAAGCAAACACATGCTTTTTTCATCCGGCCCTTGCCCTGCTAAAGACTAACTAAGCATGACTTTAAACTGACAAAACTTTTAACATACGCACATATCTTTAGAAATACATGAAAAAGATGATGAGTTGTTGATCCATTAACATTCAAGGCGTAGATGACTTCAAAGGGAAAAAAGCGACTGAAACAACAAACAAGAATAAAGAAATTTATTACTAAGAAGAAAAAATTTGCACACACGGACATAGAATAAGCGATCCTCCTATCGAGGGGAGTGTGTGTGTGTGGAGAGAGAGAGAGAGAGAGAGAGAGAGAGAGAGAGAGAGAGAGAGAGAGAGATGAGGGTTTAATATGCGAATTTTATCATTTTATATTGTTCTACTTTTTAATTTCTGTTTTCAAATTATTACAGTTTTTGTAAACTTGTTCTCACCTTTGTATAACATAAACCTATTCTGCATCAGTCAATACGCGTGCGTGCATGCGCGCGTGTGCGTATGTGTATGACTGTTTCTGTTTCTATGTTTGTGTGTGTGTACGAGCGCACGTGTGCGCAAACATATAACGCACTTTACAATCATACATAATTATGTTTATACATGCTTACATTCATGCACTACAGACCATCCGACCATACACACACACACACACACACGCACACGCACACACATACACACATACATACACACACACACACACGCACACACATACACATACACACACACACACATACACACACACATACACACTCACACACACACACACACACACACACACACACACACATACACACACGCACATCTCTGGATGGACTGTGGCGTGTCTCTATTTGACGCCGGGAGCGCAGACACAACCAGCCGTGTCTCCCTGATGAGTCCGACCCAGCGGACGAAAGGCCTCGGAGCAGGCAATACAACTATATCTGCCTTCAAAAAGGATTGCGATGGTTTCCCTTATGCAGCTAGTGAGGAGTTTTCATATCTGTAACATATTTTCTTAATTTCATGTTCCCAGTTTTCTCCATCTTCAACCCCCCCCCCCCCCCCCCCCCCCTTAAGTCCAAATCTTTGCCAAGTCATTACTATGAAGACAGCTCAGTTGTTGGCCTGCGCTTGTTTTTTCCCCCACTATTAGATTGTTCGTCTATGTATTTGTCTGACTTTATTCAAGTTTAAAAGGCTGTGTCAGTCTTGAATAAAAGTTACTCTGTGTTAGGTTTTCTTATGGAGCAAAACATACCCCACTTGTTTACTGTTTATTATTTATATTTGTATCAGTCAATCTATATATCTATCTATATCTTTATGTATCATGTACATTGATATCTTTGTACACAGACACAAACACAGACAAAGAGACAGACATAGAGACAGACACACAGACACATACACACACGCACGCACGCGCGCGCATGCACACACACACACACACACACACACACACACACACACACGCACACACACACACACACCCACCAACACACACACCTATTTCTCTCTCTCTCTCTCTAGTTATTCTATATACATATGAGAGCGAGAGCGAGAGCGAGAGAGAGAGAGAGAGAGAGAGAGGGGAGGGAAGGCAAGGGGGGGGGGGGGGGGGGGGGGGGGGGGGGAGAGCAGCTGGGTTTGTCCACATACGTCAGGTCACAGGCATTTGACGTGATGAACGCGCTGGTTTCTGGGGAGTAAGCATCTCGTGTCACGGCTCACATCCGGGCCAAGATCAGTGACACTTCAAAATATGCTGCACTCTCTGTATGTGTCTGTCGGTCTGTCTGCATGTCTGTCAGACATTGTAAAGCTGTGCTCTCTGTCTCTAATTTGAATAAGTGGGGTGTGTGTGTGTGTGTGTGTGTGTGTGTGTGTGTGTGTGTGTGTGTGTGTGTGTGTGAAGGGAGGAGTAAACACACACACACACACACACACACACAACACACACACACACACACACACACACTCCCCACACACACACACACACACACACACACACACACACACACACACACACACAGGAGAGAGCATTCAAATTGAATTATCTAGTCTCACTTCCAATGCTTTTGACTTGATTGGACAGAAGATGAAGGGGGAGTGGGGGGGGGGGGGGGGGGGGGGGGGGATGGCGATGGGGAGGATGCTGGGAAAATCCCTAGTGTCGTGGAATTGCCTGCGTCTGACAACTTAGGCAGCCGATATACAAACAAAAAAATTAAACAACAATCACACAAAACAACAAACAAAACAACACATCCAAGACCCTGTGATTTACCTTTCACCGAGTCTCCTCTTTCTCTCCCCTCTCTTCTCTCTCTCTCTCTCCTTCTCTCTCTCTCTCTCTCTCTCTACTTAGAAAACTAAAATTCTATGGCTTATCCACAAAAAACCTTACGCTTTTTCACTCATATCTCACAAACAGGCAACAATGTGTAAAAATTAATACAACTTCTCTTCATTTCAAACACTTTCCTATGGCGTCCCACAAGGCTCTATCCTGGGTCCCTTACTGTTCACAATTTACATCAATGATTTACCTCTCCATATCACATCCACCTGTGAACTCTTTGCTGATGATACAACAATACACACAAATCATTCTGATGTTACTGTTCTTGCACATACTTTACAAGAAAGTGCGAATGACCTCGTCAAACTGACTGAACTAAATCACATGTCGCTTCACCCTCAAGAAACTAAATCCATGCTTATCACAACCAAAAAGACAAAATGTCACTCTTAAGTTTCCTCCTGTACATCTTAAAAATGAACCCGTTGAACAGGTTACATGCCTCAAAGTGCTAGGAATAACAATTGATAACAATATGAGTTGGCAAGCTCACATAACCTCACTATGCAAAAAAGTTTCACAGAAAGTTTATCAACTCTCCAAAATCAAACGCTTCCTCGACCTGCATTCACGCAAGCTCTTTTTTCCAGTCTCATATTCAATCATACATAGACTATGGATCTACTCTATGGGACTGTGCTAGCGCTAACACTCTCAAACCATTGTTAAGCCTACACAAGCGAGCACTCAAATTAGTACTCCTAAAAAGCAGTAGTCTTCTGGACTCGGACTATAAAAAGATTCAAGTTCTCCCATTAAGTCTGAGATTAGAATAAAACAAAGGGATCATAATGCACAAGACTGTGTCTGGGAAGGCACCCTCAACATTAGTTCACAGATTCTCAATAAATTCCTCAAGGACTCTACCCAAACTTCATGTCCCTGTTCCTAGAATTGACTTATTCAAATCCAGTTTAACATATTCAGGTTCCTGTCAATGGAACTCGCTCCCTGAATCAACCAAACAACGCCAATGCATATCTACCTTCAAACACCATTATTTCAACCATCTTATGTGCCAGTACTTGCATACTCCGCCATAAATCCACCACCACCCTCTTTGCCTTATGTATGTACCTGACTATTTAGAAAGTTTTTTGTACTTGAAATGCACATGTATGTTATTTTGTTTAGTAAGTATGTCTTATATGAGTACATGTATGTGTGTGCGGTGTGCGTGTGCGTGTGTGTGTGTGTGTGTGTGTGTGGTGTTTTCCTACTACCTCCTGCCCTCTTGTCATTCTGTCGATATGCTTGTATTATTATGTGACTCTCTCTCTCTCTCTCTCTCTCTCTCACGGTTCTGCTGGAATGACTTGATATGACATCCCCTCCTACCCGTGGCGACTGGGCTATCATTATGCATTTCCCACTTCCATTTGTGCTTTATTTCTAAACCCCCCCCCCCCCCCCCCCCCCCCCCCCCCCCCCCCCCCCCCCCAACCTCCCCCCCCCCGATTCCCGCCCCCCTGTGCTTCAAACCCTCGCTCTCCTATCCCCCACTCTCCCTTTTACCCCCACCCTCTCTCTCCCTCCCTCTCTCTCACACCCCTCCCTCCTCCACCCCACCCCTCTCTCTCTCTCTCATCTCTCTCAAATTACCCGCACTCCTTCGTCTGTAGTTCTAGTCACTTTTGCATGCTTCCTTTGTTGCCTTTTATTTAATATTGTTGACCCTACACAGCGAGGACTGGATGTAAAAAGCCATCAGTGCTTATCTATTACCGTGACGCCCACCTGTACAAAACAGCACACTGCATCCCCCCAACCTTTTTTAAAATTTAAATTTAGGGGTGAAAAAAAAAAACCCCCTTTGCTACTTTCCCCCTTTAATTTTAAAAAAAAACCCCCCCTTTTCCCTTTGAGTCCTGTTTTGAAAGTTTTTTTTTTTAATCCTGTTTTTTTTTTTAGTGTATTTTTTTCTTTAAAATGTTTTTCCCTTCCCCTTTTCGGTTTTGGGGGTTTGTGTTGTTTTTTTCCTAATCTTTTGCCCCCCTCCCTTTCCCTTCTTGAATTTTTTTTTTTATTTTCCCCCCCCCCCCCCCCCCCCCCCCCCCCCCCCCCCCCCCCTCCCCCCCCCCCACCTGGCACACTCCATATTCCCCCTTTTCCCCTTATTCTTCCACCAACCCCCCCCCCCCCCCCCCCACCCCCCCCCCCCCCCCCCCCCCCCCCCACCCCCCCCCCTCTACCTTCAACACCATCTTCACCCGCCCTCACTCCCCCCCCACCCCCCCCCCCCCCCCCCCCCCCGCCCCCCCCCCTCCCCCCCCCCCCCCCCCCCCCCCACCTGCCCCTACACCCCCCCCCCGCCCCCCCCCTCCCCCCCCCCCCCCCCCCCCCCCCCCCCCCCCCCCCCCCCCCCCCCCCCCCCCCCCCCCCCCCCCCCCCCCCCCCCCCCCCCCCCCCCCCCCCCCCCCCCCCCCCCCCCCCCCCCCCCCCCCCCCCCCCCCCCCCCCCCCCCCCCCCCCCCCCCCGTGCTTCAAAATCGATTTGTATCCCTGGAATTTTTTTGATTGTGAGATTGTTCTAAACATGCTCTCCTATCACACCACTCTCGCCTCTTTCACCCCCACCCTCTCTCTCTCTCTCTCTCTCTCTGCAGACTTACCCCGCACTCCCTTCGCTCCTGCGTTCTCTCTCTCTTATTTTTTTTTTTAAATTTTAATCCGTATTGTATTGTAGTTTTAGTCACTTTTGCATGCTTCCTTTGTTGCCTTTTATTTAATATTGTTGACCCTACACAGGGCGAGGACTGGATGTAAAAAAGCACATCAGTGCTTATCTATTATCCTCGTAAATAAAGAATTTTGTCTTGTCTTGTCTCTCTCTCTCTCTCTCTCTCTCTCTCACACACACACACACACACACACACACACACACACACACACACACACGCACGCTGAACTTACACGCGTGCCCACGCACGCACAGGTGCACACACAGAGATATATGCACGTATACACATACATGTGCTCAACATGTTGCGTATTTCTGATAGGAGTGTGCCAGTGAACATATCCACAAATTATACAGTTTTTCTTTCTTTCTTTCTTTCTTTTTTCTCTTTTTTTTTTTTTGGGGGGGGGGGGGGGGGGGGGGGGGGGGGGGGGGGGGGGGTAAGGCGGGAAAGTGGAGAATATGTCGGAAGTTTCTTGCCAGTAAATCTAATCTTAATAATGCCTTTTTTTTTTTTGCATGATCATTACTTCCGACATACTTTTTGTAGGTCTGTTTACTGTCAGATTTCTTTGCGCAGAAATAGATCAGAACGATCGCTTTGACCTGTGCTAGTTTTGTTTTGTTTGTTTGTTGTTGCTGTTGCTTTTAACCCTTAGAACGTCATTCCTGGGAAGAAGAAGAGGAGAACATTTGTTCTCAGCTATGCTCACCCGCGATCTGATATGGAAAGACCATTCTACCCACACAGAATTCCTGGGACAATGCCCACACAAGAGGAAAAGGCGGAGACAGAGAGAAGAGAGAGAGGAGGGGAGAGAGAGAGAGAGGAGAGAGAGAGGAGAGAGAGAAGAAAAAGAGAGAGAGAGAAGAGAGAGAGAGAGGAGAGAGAGAGAGAGAGAGGGGAGAGGAGGAGGAGGTACAGTGAATAAGGAGTGTTGAAAGCGGCAGGGGTGGGTGGGTGGTGGTGGTGTAGATGATCAGATCAGAGGGAGAAGGGTGATCCTTTAAAGCATGGCATACACGAGCCGTTTGAATGGTCGGAAAGTTGAGGGTTCAAATCGCATTGCAGCTGAACACACAACTTACAATGTTCGCAGCCCGTCTTCTCATGTTGTCGTTCTGGTGGAAAGTCTCAAGTCAGAGAGGTGCCAGCCCTCACTCTGCTGCGATGCTGATGCTGGTCTGCCATGCACATCCTCTTTCTGGGTTCTGAACGTTACACTAGAATGTACCTCTACATAGACAAGATTTCCTTTCTGACGTTTAGCCCTTACAGACAATACTTATCTCTCTTGTATTAAAAAAAAAAATGTTTTATTAGGATCACAAATGATCAGAAGCTGAAGTTAAAAAAAAAAAAAACAGTGAATACTTTACTCCTATCAGTACACAAAGTTATGTGCTGGTATATGCCATTCGTCAAATTCTGTCTTTTTTTTTTTTTTTTAATTTTTTTTAGGTATACGCCATTCGTCAAATTCTGTCTTTTTTAAATTTTTGTTTTAGGCATGTGCCATTCTCCAAATTCCGTCATTTTTTTTTTGTTTTTTTTTTTTGGGGGGGGTATGTGCCATTCACCAAATTCTGTCATCTTTTTTTTTTTTTTTTTAGGTATATGCCATTTACCACATTGTCATCTTTTTTTGATGTATATGGTATTCACCACATTCTGTCATTTTTGGTTGTTTTTTTGTTTTTGTTTGAGACTGGCAAACCAAACCAAACCAGCAAATTAGACTGAGCAGTTGAATGTACAGACTAGTTACACATACCCACACCCTCCCTGTCCCCTCCTCAACTCCCCACCCCTTCCCCTTTCACTTAGCAGGTGGGTCCATTCACTGAGCGAGAACAAAGTTCTGCTTTACTTGAACAGATTGTGAGCCACGGGCAGGACGCCAATAATGGCACATGGCCAATCACCTCAAAACGCCCCAGCCTATCCTTTTCCTGTGTGTGTGTGTGTGTGTACTGAAGTATCAGTCATGGTGGTATTCAGCATGACTTGTCACACTGACCTGACTGGAGCGACGTGAAATCTGATCTGAAAATCACACGTAAGCAGACCCAGAGGAGAGACAAAGACCACACACACACGCTCGCACGCACACACACACACACACACACACACGCTCACACACACACACACACGCACACACACACACACACACGCTCACACACGCATGCATGCGCACACGCACAGACACAGACACACACAACACTCGCTCAAACACACTGTCTCTCTCAAACACACACGCACTCTCTCTCTCACACACACACACACACACACACACACACAGTGTGTGTTTGGCACTGTACACCACTTGCATGCATGTACCCACATACTACATTAAAAAAAAAAAAGACTAAGCTAGGCACAACACACTAGAACTGAGGCCAACATTACCCACCCCTTCCCAATCCAACCCCCACTACCTTCCCGTCTGCTTCACATTGTCACACACAGAGAGAGAGAGAGAGAGAGAGAGAGGGGGGGGGGGGGTCATCATATGACGATATTATGTCGTACAGGTCCAAGTCCACAGTTACGAATTAGGCCCCAAACGTAATGTATTTGCACGAAAAGCTGCCTGACACATCTCTCAGTACATCATGTCTTTCCTGAACAAATGCGCTGCACAGTTCAAGCCCTAAGACACAACTGTGCCTGACTTTGACCCCCCCCCCCCTCCCCCGTTTTGTTACTTTATGCCCACACAATTGACAATTGACCTGACCCCCTTTTGTTTCCTGTCATCTGATGGGCCCGTCACTCCGTATCACATCCCAGCAAAATGTTCAGCTACATGAGGAGAGGCTTCTCTCTCTGTTTGTGTCTGTGTCTCTCTCTCTTTGGCACACACACACACACACACACTCTCTCTCTCTCTCTCTCTCTTTCTCACGCACACACACATTACACACCATATACACACACAGACATACACATTCACATGTGCACAGAGAGAGAGAGAGAGAGAGAGAGAGAGAGAGAGAGAGAGAGAGAGCATCACAATAAAACCTCTCTCTTCTCTGGCTAAATGCATTGTCAGTGTATAAAGTACAATACATGGCAGAATGAATAGTTAACAATGACATTCAGATGAAAAAGGAAATGGGAAATAAAAAATGGCCCCTTTTTATTTTTTTGCCTAGTGATACACTCGTACTAAGAAACATGCACACATACACATGCACTGCGCTTGCACACATGTATACACACACACACACACACACACAAGCGCGCGCGCACGCACACAAACACACTAAAGCTGTATTAATCTTTAAAAAAAAAAAGAAAAAAAAAGAAAGGCCATCCGAAGACCATCTGAAATTGCTGGAACATTTTGTAGTGGAGAAGGAAGATCTCTCTATCGCTGACAGAGTCGTCAACAATAAGCACACCTCCTGACTCTATACTGGTCTCTCCTGAACATTTTGCAGTGGAGTGGGAAGATCTCTCTATTGCTGACAGAGTCATCAACAATA
This sequence comes from Conus ventricosus, assembly GCA_018398815.1. NCBI lineage: Eukaryota > Metazoa > Mollusca > Gastropoda > Neogastropoda > Conidae > Conus > Conus ventricosus. The sequence continues at coordinate 3,646,131 of CM031628.1, read as the reverse complement.
AGCATACACCTCCTCTAACTCTATACTGGTCTCTCCTGAACATTTCATAGTGGAGAGAGAAGATCTCTCTATCGCTGACAGAGTCATTAACAACAAGCACACCTCCTCTAACTTTCTGGTCCTTCCTGAACATTTCATAGTGGAGAGAGATCTCTCTATCGCTGACAGAGTCAACACACAAAGTCTCAGTTCCAATGGCTGTAAGGCATCAAACTTGATGGCCGTTTTGAGACGAAAACAAGTATTCTGTCTACTATCAGGTACATTCCTATTCCTGTTGCATGAAAAAAATACAATTGGTCCTAGTGCAAATTAGAGATGACATTTAAAAAACAAAACAAAACAAAAAAACCCCTCTAATCTGTAAAGACGAAATTTACCTTGATTGTATACAGTGGATCTTACACGGAAGGGAGCTGAATAGAAACTAGATTGTGCAAATATCTTGTTTTAATTCATTATCTCTTTTACTCACAAACATCAATTATTTTGAGCTATTGTGATTCGCTGACTTTGTCAACTTTTTATATTTATTGCTGTCCTGTCTTCAGTACCACATAGCTGGCACTGCACCAATGCTGCACCCTGGCACAGCCACAGCCCTGGCACCGCCAATCCACAGGGAGCAGTCAATGTCAAGTCGTCATCAGGCAACCCAGGAGAGAAGACACCACTTGGTTCGTCATTGTTCAAGGAACGATTATAAGACAGAAAACGAGTCAGGGTGTGACTCACTTCTGGAGGGAATTCATCCCATCTTGCCGAGGGCTCGGAAGAAAACGAGGTGGAACCAAGACTGGAAGACTTCGTGTGTCCAGGAAGTCTGCTGCAGCCTTGTTAGCTGACAACAAGCCAGAGTCCAGGGAGCTGGACTGAACGTTGCCTACCTGAGTGGGAGACACAAGACAGCAAGGTGCGCCACACCTGTTGGGGGCTAGGCGGGGAGTTTTCAGCCAGTGAGGGCGTCCGGGGTGAGGGAAAGACCAGTGGGAAAAGCCGGACTGGAGCTCTTTCAGTGGAGAGGGTGAGCTGCAGTGGAGGAGTCCAGAGGATTCTAATCGAGGGAGACGGCTACACTGCCAGTTTCCCCAACTGGGATTCAGTTAAACCTGGAAGGCTGAGGAAGAGTGCGGTGTCTCTGGGGAGATCAACATGACTGATGATATAGTCGGATGAGAGAACCCCACAGTTGAGCCAAGGGAAGTAACTGACAAGTTGTAATTTTTTTTTTCTTTTGTGGGCATCTAGATAGAATACTGAACTGTTGTCTTTCTCGGAAAATTATGAATAATTTAGGTGAAGGAGATGCAATTATCAGATTATCTGTATGCTGTTCAACTTTTTAACAAATACAGATAAATGTGTAGCGATGTGTGCGAGTCTGGAGTCAGGTTTTTAAATAAAATTTTAACTTTTCTAATACTATCAATTTCTCATTACTGTTGTGAAGGCCCTATGTGAGTGACACGGTGTGTGTCTATACGACAGCAGAATTTGTATGTGTAGAGTATGAACATTAATGTCCATACCCCCATGGATCCCTGTAAATGATAATCATATACTAATATAGGGGAACATTGGGATCCCCATCACACACTGTTAAGAATATTTTTAGACCACATGAACAGAGAGAGAGAGAGAGAGAGAGAGAGAGAGAGAGAGAGAGACAGAGACAGAGGGAGATACACAGAGAGACACAGACAGTGAGAGAGAGAGAGAGAGCTTTTGTGCTGAGAATAACGTAAGTCTGTATGAGACAAAATGCTTTTTCACATCCTCTTCATCTCCTTCCTATTTGATGTCAATCAATATCTTGATGAATCTGTCTGGTTATTTTTATTCACATTTTAAAACAATTTTGAAAAAGCATACAATGACATGCATAAAATAAAAAGAAAAGGCAATACATTTGTAAATAAGAAACAAGTAGGGTAACTCATGCTCCCATGATCAAACAAACACACGGCCATAACTCCAAAGGAATGCTGATTAGGACACCTAATCGCTTAGCAGATATGACAGCACAGAGCACACAGAACAAACAAGGAAACATCCTCCCCCCCCCAAAGGACGTTCAAAGGTTGCCTATTTACCCTATACTGGACACATTTACACAGCAGCAATAACAGGAGAAATGAAAAAATACAAATAATCATTCATTCAAGACTGGCACATCCTTTTCGATCTTGAATATAGTCAGACAGGTACATGGACGAACAGACACAAACAAGGTAACCTTGATTTGATTGAAATGAAAAGTAAATATGAAATGAGGCAGGGAACAGCCAATAAGAAAAAAGTAGGGAAACTCTTGCTCCCTCTTCAATCTTGTTCGCCTAAATTGTTTCCAGTTCTCGATTCATATCTTTAAGAAATAAAATAATGTTTTCAGTTCTATCTTCTGCCTTTTCCTGCAATTCTATATCTTTTATGAGTTTTCCTTTCTCTTTCTTTGGCTTTCTTCATTTTCATGGTTGCATAGGCTACTGTTTTTGCATATCAAGCATTTTCATTAGCATAAAGTCCAGAAAGAGTTTATCAAAAATTCTTAGTTCTAATCCAGACTTTAGGAATTTCATTTATTGTTCTTTCATCATGGTGACCAGCCGCATGTTTGCAAATAACCTTCAAAATGTCTACTTTTACTTCAAAATGTCTACTTTTACTTCAAAATGTCTACTTTTACTTCAAAATGTCTACTTTTACTTCAAAATATCTACTTCTACTTCCTCTACGTGACTATTGTCCCTAAGGAATGAACACTTTACTTTGCAACAATTATTCACTTTTCCACTGTCACCAAATTTCAGAATTAGTCTTACAACAATGTGGTCTGAACAGTAGCCTGGAAGAATATCAGCATCCTTAAAATACCATAAGTACCTTAAGTACCATAACAGAGAGTCTGACAGGAAGAAAAAAATCAAGCCTACTTTACTTTTAAGGTGTTTGGCTCTCTCCAGGTACATAGCATCTGCATTCTGGATTGTTCTCTCTCCCGATATCAGCCAATCCAAGTTCTTCAGTCATGTCACATAATTCATCCATAGCACTGGGTCGTCTATTTGCCCATTCAGTATCACAATCAATATTTCGATCTATTGCTCCCTTCCAGTCACCCACTGCAATGATGTTACGATTTTTAAACTTTTTAATGTTGTCTGGTAATGTTTGATAAAAGAGTGGGTCATCATTTTACATCAGAAAGAAAGATGAAAAATAACATTACTGTTTTCATCTCTTTCAATACTTCTGTTTTGAATTCAAAGTTGTTGGAAAATAGGACTGTTGTTCTTCGTGCATTTCATAGGAAATGAAAAAAAAATTCATATCCCTGTTCAGCTTTAACCTATTTTTCTAGTTTGCTTTTAAATTACGTATGTTGGCGGTAGTAAACGGAGCACTGCTTTTGTTGAAGATGATGGAAAGCATCCCTTCATTTGATTATGTCTTACAGTCCCTGACAGTTTAAGGAGACAATTGTGATGCTATCCATGAATAGTCATGTTTTGCTTGATACTGGGACAGAAAAAGATATGAAACCAGTCATGGAATTCTGTGCGCCCAAGTGTTAAAGAATGTTGATGAGACACAGTCCAATGGCACAGCACAGTCAAGAGAAAAATTACCCTCTGAAGAAGGAAAACTAATCACCAAAAGTTTGTGAACTTAAAGTTGCCCAAGTCCATTGGTTGTAAGACATCATAGTTTCTGTCACCGTTTCTTTTTGAAAGCATACATACACAAACAAACACTAAACACAATATACATTTATGAAGACAACACTTATATAGATAAAAAAAAAACCAGTAACCTTCAGGTGGCAACAGTAAAAACACAGTAGCGAAGGTGTGCCCCAATGCGCGGTTTCATTTTTACATATCAATTTGCCCAGATCTTTTAACAACTGTTCAGAGAAATGACTGATTTGATACCTCTTCGATATGTTATGACATACGTTTACTAATTTGCTTTTTCTTGATCGTCTCTGTCTGTCTGCCCGTCTCTTCCTCTTTCTTTTTATTGGTGGGCTTCTTCAACTCCTTTCATCATCACTTCCACCATTAATTGTTTGGACCAACAGACGGAATGATGGATAATCTTCACATTTAAATGTTTGAAGTTCTTGCAGCTGGCTTGCCAATTCTTTGCATGCATAAATTAGTTCTGTTCGTGTACTCTTCTTCCGATTTGTAAGTTCATTATTGTTGTCTCAAGATCAGTCAGTAATACTGTGGTTATTGAAGCTTTACTGTATACTGAACCAATGATCTGGATTGCGTTGTAAAATGGTATGGCTTTGGAAGCTGACAACAAGTATGAATTAGATTTTCTACTTTTTTCCCCCCAAAGCAACTGTTAACAATACATGTTGTGATAGCTTGTTTTTTGAGCGACTGGACAAGATGGATATCTGAACAGTTGTCAAAATGATTTTGCTGTTTTATGGCAGATTGCTTTTTGATGCACCATTTGATGATCATCACACTGGTACAAGCCAAACTGACACAAGCCCAACCACTACAGCTATGATGATCATCACACTGCTACAAGCCAAACTGACACAAGCCCAACCACTACAGCTATGATGATCATCACACTGCTACAAGCCAAACTGACACAAGCCCAACCACTACAGCAATGATGATCATCACACTGCTACAAGCCAAACTGACACAAGCCCTACTACTACAGCTATGATGATCATCACACTGCTACAAGCCAAATTGACACAAGCCCTACTACTACAGCTATGATTCAGTAACTGGCCAGTCTAGGGTTCCTTCAGAGGGCTCCTCCACTTGACCAGCTACTGCAGGAAACCCGAACCATGGTGACAATAAAATTTGTTGACAATCATCGTGACAAAACCACCAAGACTTTCAACTTCCTTGAGCAAAACCTCAAGACAGGCAGCATAAAGAGCAAGGAAACTGCGTACATAACTCCTGTTCGTCCTGCATTTTTACATGCATTCGTGGATCTCTTCTTCTACACCCTCCCTACGAACACACCTGAAGGCTGAAAGCAGTGTTGTGAAGGCACATGGGATAATTCCTTGTAATGTTTAAAGGAAACATTCAATCAAAACACTGAAAATGGTGGAATAGGCATTTCAACCAATCGACATTTCACACACGCTCTAAAATGGCTCTGATAAGGGAAATAAACACAGGATTGACAAAACTCATGGCATGTCCAGCAACTGATCTGATTGAACTGCTGTTGAATTCGGAAAGACATATTTCAGACCTTTGTGGACTTTGCAGTTTTTATAAAGCAATCACAGGAAGCACTAGTGAAGCTATGTTTTTACAATGACATGTTTGAAATTGATGATGGCGTCTTTCACTTAAAAAGCTGAGCAAAAATATATCCCTTGTTAGAGACAACACAGACAACAAGCGGTGATTTATAAATCAGAAAAAAAATTGTAAAAATATACAGTGTGGTTAAGTATTTTGAATATACAGTGCCAATACACAGTTATACAGCAGCAAATAATATTCATTTAAGCAGTAGAACTAATTTCTTTTTTCAAATCTCCAAAGGATCACAATTAATATGGAATGGAAAAAACCACCTTGCATGCACATCTAAACAGTAATCTAGTGTTACACTTCTCAGAAGGATGAACTCCCCTCTTCCACCATCATTCTCAGCCCAACAACTCCCACAAGCACTTGCCGACTCTGTTAAAAATCCATCTATCAATCAATCTAAAAATCAATCAGTCAAGCAATCTATCTGCAGGATCTTCTTTTAATTACTCTCCCCATTTCTAGGTCGCCCTACGTATTCTTTAGTTGATAGAAGGTGCACCATGCAAGGTTTTAATCTTTAATCACGTGAAGAACCCTTTCTCTCTGATGTTCTTCAGTTCAATTCATGTTGTGTTACGTTCAGACGACCACTGGGGACACAATCAGGGCTGTTCTCTGTCCTGCGGCCCTGAAATAAAGCAAGGTGGAGGCATTTGGAGTGCATTTTCAGAGGAAATCGCCCAATGAAATGTGAGACATGCTCCAAGTCCACTTTTAAGCTATCAACCCGCACAAAGACAATTGTGCACCCTCTTGGACAGGGTCAACATGCAGACTGCCGACTTCTCCTCCCTCTCTCCCCTTTCAGAAACATCAATAGGAATAGTTTTCAGAATAATTTCAGTCATACCTCAGTATTGAAAGTCGCACACACACAATCACAGAGAAAGATGCGCACACACACACACATACAGAACAACACACATACAGAACGATGCACATACACACACACACACACAGAACAACACACACGCATATACACAGAGCAACACTCACACACACACAAACACACACTCTCAGAACAAAACACACACACACACACACACAGAATGAAGAAATATATAGTTTTGACTGAAATGCCATGCTCTACATCTCTTACATCCTCTACAATTCCAGTCTACATCATCTGATAACGAAGACATCTTCTCTCTCCTCTCTTAAAATTAGGAATATAACTCATCTTCATCCACACCAAACCAGCAATCATGGCTGTACAAGTTTCAAATAGCAGATTATTTCTATTTCACTACATTTTCACTGGCCTGTGTACAGAGACACCTCATGTTGTCTCTGAAGCCAACAATACTTTCCTTCAACCAACCAAGAGATACATTTTCCTCAACTTTGGAATTTCACAGGGTAGGAGCAAAACAGGACAGCAGAACTACAGAAACTAGTAAAGAACAAAAAACAAACACCCGCTCTCCCCCAAAACAACAACAATAACAAACCAACAACAACAGAATGTCTGCTACATATGAGAAGTTTCAGAGATCCATACTTTTACAGAATTAAAAATCAGCTCCCTTTCCAGCGATTGTGCATGTTACAAACAAACTCTTTCATAGAAGCAATAAACCGACCCCGACTCATCGGGTCGATTCACCGACAGTGGGCCCTTCAGACATCACACTAGAAGTGAAACTCCACTCCTTTTTTCAGCCACTGTGAACGTTCCACACTTCTTTACTTTTATCACAGTAAAAAAAAAAAAAAAAAAAAATCGATTCGTCTTCACAGTCTGTGGGGGGGGGGGGGGGGTGGGGGGGGGGGGGGGACGTGGGAGGGTGGGGAGGGTCAGAAACCCAATCCAACCAAAGCGCTCTTCCTAGAAACTGCTGCCATGGCAACAGTGAGAAGTGTTCACAGGAGCCAGAACACTGACAGCCTGAGGAGTGAGGTCTTGTCAGTTCCAAGGCAGGGCCCAGTCACTGTGACCTGTTCACAAACGGAACCGAGCGGGAAGGACCTTTTTCCTCACTGGGGAATACACACCTTCAGCGGCGGTCATTACCTGACAGACCTGCGCCTGGCTGAAATGTTCCAGAAGAGCAGACTGGCCTGTTTGGGAACTCTTCCACAGCACACAATTCTCCCTGACAAATTCAGCACAAAGTCATGTCTCCCAGGACAGGAGTCAGACTTCACCTACCGTCATGACGGACTATACAATATGAGGCAAGCAGGCTGAATGGCGGCGTTGTCAGCAGCGCTAGAAATGCATCTTCCTTAAGATACATAGTCACTTTCTACAATTTCATCAAGGGAGAAGTTACCACCATGGACAGACTTGCCCATGCATACAAATCAAAACAGGAAACTCAGATATGGACAACCGCCATATTTTCCAGTTCTTCCTGATCTTGCCACTGTCTAAGCACTCTGACTCTGACAGCTCACTGTTCCCTGCAGACAAGACTCTCACAGAACAGCTCGGCAGAGAGTGTCCTGTTCATGCTGGATCAGAATGGGCATCACTGACCGCCACCAAAGAGACAGGGCTGCAACGCACTGTGACCTCTGACTGGTTGTCTCATGACGACTTGACACCAAGTGCTCTCTTTCAACTGCCCAGTGCTGGGGCTGTGGTGGGACAAGGCAGGGTGTGGCTGTGGATGGGGAGGAGGAATGAGAGCAGTGCAGGGGTGCTGTCACTGACATGGCACATAAGATATGAGCGGGAAAAAAACCCTCAGAGTGTCTTGACCTTGCCACTGTCACAGCAAGCTGCCCCTGGAAGCTCCCATCTCCAGCAGACAGTACTGCCTCAGTGATGCCAGGTGGAGATTGTTCCTTGATGTGGGAGAACAGCTGTGTGCTGAACACCTTCAGGGCTGCATGGCAGTTCTACATCCACCCTGATCACTGACATTGACCATCAACTCTACACCTTCAGGGCTGCATGGCAGTTCTACATCCACCCTGACCACTGACACTGACCATCAACTCCACACCTTCAGGGCTGCATGGCAGTTCTACATCCACCCTGACCACCGACACTGACCATCAACTCCACACCTTCAGGGCTGCATGGCAGTTCTACATCCACCCTGACCACTGACACTGACCATCAACTCCACACCTTCAGGGCTGCATGGCAGTTCTACATCCACCCTGACCACTGACACTGACCATCAACTCCACACCTTCAGGGCTGCATGGCAGTTCTACATCCACCCTGACCACTGACACTGACCATCAACTCCACACCTTCAGGGCTGCATGGCAGTTCTACATCCACCCTGACCACTGACACTGACCATCAACTCTATACCTTCAGGGCTGCATGGCAGTTCTACGTCATCCCTGACCACTGACACTGACCATCAACTCTACACCTTCAGGGCTGCATGGCAGTTCTACATCCACCCTGACCACTGACACTGACCATCAACTCTGCCCTCACTCCTGGTCTCAAAGCCTACTGATGACAGATTAAGCTGGTAAAGACAAAGTGTGAACAGCGTGTACAGAAGACAGCTCAAAGCCACGGTGTACAATGAAACAATATGATGCAATGCAAGGAAGGCAAAGAGGTCTGCTACAGGATGGCTTTGGGGGAAAAGCACAGCCAGGCAACATGTTTCACAGAAAAGTAAGAGGTCTGCTACAGGATGGCTTTGGGGGAAAAGCACAGCCAGGCAACATGTTTCACAGAAAAGTAAGAGGTCTGCTACAGGATGGCTTTGGGGGAAAAGCACAGCCAGGCAACATGTTTCACAGAAAAGTAAGAGGTATGCCACTCGATGGTTTCAAGGCACAACATCAAACAACACGATTTGAAAGGTAAGGGGCATGTCACAAGATGACGTTAAGGAAATGGCACAACCACAGAAATGGCACAACCACACAACATGATTCGCAAAGAAGGAAACAGGTATCACACTAGATGACTTTAAAGAAACAGGAAAACCACACAACATGATTCACACAGAAGGAAACAGGTATCACACTAGATGACTTTAAAGAAACAGGAAAACCACACATGATTCACACAGAAGGAAACAGGTATCCCACTAGATGACTTTAAGGAAACAGGAAAACCACACAACATGATTCACACAGAAGGAAACAGGTATCACACTAGATGACTTTAGGGAAACAGTAAAATCACACATGATTCCCACAGAAGGAAACAGGTATCACACTAGATGACTTTAAGGAAACAGTAAAACCACACAACATGATCCACACAGAAGGAAACAGGTATCTCACTAGATGATTTTAAGTAAACAGTAAAACCACACAACATGATCCACACAGAAAGATAAGATAATGTTGCTTATAGCCCAGCCGACCGCAAAGGGCCACATCAGGGCTGTCACCACGTTAAATCCACACAGAAGGAAACAGGTATCTCGCTAGATGATTTTAAGTAAACAGTAAAACCAAACATTCACACAGAAGGAAACAGGTTATCACACTAGATGACTTTAAGGAAACAGGAAAACCACACAACATGATCCACACAGAAGGAAACAGGTATCTCACTAGATGACTTTAAGGAAACAGTAAAACCACACAACATGATCCACACAGAAGGAAACAGGTATCTCACTAGATGATTTTAAGTAAACAGTAAAACCAAACATTCACACTGAAGGAAACAGGTATCTCACTAGATGACTTTAAGGAAACAGTAAAACCACACAACATGATCCACACAGAAGGAAACAGGTATCTCACTAGATGATTTTAAGTAAACAGTAAAACCAAACATTCACACAGAAGGAAACAGGTATCTCACTAGATGACTTTAAGGAAACAATAAAACCACACAACATGATTCACACAGAAGGAAACAGGTATCACACTAGATGACTTTAAGGAAACAGTAAAACCACACATTCACACAGAAGGAAACAGGTGTCTCACTAGATGACTTTAAGGAAACAGTAAAACCACACAACATGATTCAAACAAGGGAAAAGAGTATGTCACAACATAACTCAAAGGGAAAGAGCACACCCACCAATTTACAACAAACAAACAAAAAGAGGGAAGGGGTGTGCCACACATGATGGATCAAACAAGGCAAGAAATGCATCCCACGACAGAAGACAGGAGAAGGTGGGTTTCTGAACCACACACTGTCCATGAATGACAAGGCAAGAAATGCATCCCATGACAGAAGACAGGAGAAGGTGGGTTTCTGAACCACACACTGTCCATGAATGAGGACAAGGCAAGAAATGCATCCCATGACAGAAGACAGGAGAAGGTGGGTTTCTGAACCACACACTGTCCATGAATGAGGACAAGGCAAGAAATGCATCCCATGACAGAAGACAGGAGAAGGTGGGTTTCTGAACCACACACTGTCCATGAACGAGGACAAGGCAAGAAATGCATCCCATGACAGAAGACAGGAGAAGGTGGGTTTCTGAACCACACACTGTCCATGAATGAGGACAAGCAGGAGGAATTCCTGTATAGCGATTCCCTATGTTTTAACAACCATGCACATAAACGAATGATGAGTAGAAAAAAGCCTATTTACAGATGAGAGTCCCAACCTCAGAGGGTTGGTGAATAAAGATAAGATATAAACTGCCTGCATATAGATCATGCAGTCCCAGCTTCTCACAGCTGGTAATCGAGGATACATATGAAAAAGGCCCATGCACAGATTATGGGCGCCCTGACTAGTCATCAGTCAAAAATGAGGTGAAGTAGCAAACTGCTATTAGATCATGGGTATCCAGGCTACCCACAGTCAGTGAATGAGGATAGCTGGTAAAATGACTATACAGATTATAGGTGCTTAGACTACTCACAATCATGAACCTGGATAAGTATCAAATTACCGGTACTGAAAACGTGTGTCTGCACAACCGACAGCTAATCCAAAACCTTTACTTTTTCACAGGGCAGATGGAAAAAAAGAATCACTGGTCACTTCAGGACAACTTTCACACAGCTCACCGTTGGTTCTTCTGGCGTCGTATGATAACGTTGACAGCCAGGAGCAGGATGATGATGATCTGCAGACCCAGAATGGCCCATGCCATCTCCACAGGATCACTCTGTCTCCCACCTTCAACACACGTCATGTCCTTTCATCTCCACAGGATCACTCTGTCTCCCTCCTTCAACACATGTCATGTCCAGTCATCTCCACAGGATCACTGTCTCCCTCCTTCAACACATGTCATGTCCAGTCATCTTCACAGGGTCACTCTGTCTCCCTCCTTCAACACATGTCATGTCCAGTCATCTCCACAGGATCAGTCTCCCTCCTTCAACACATGTCATGTCCAGTCATCTCCACAGGATCACTGTGTCTCCCTCCTTCAACACATGTCATGTCCAGTCATCTCCACAGGATCAGTCTCCCTCCTTCAACATGTCATGTCCAGTCATCTCCACAGGATCACTCTGTCTCCCTCCTTCAACATGTCATGTCCAGTCATCTCCACAGGATCACTGTGTCTCCCTCCTTCATGTCATGTCCAGTCATCTCCACAGGATCACTGTCTCCCTCCTTCATGTCATGTCCAGTCATCTCCACAGGATCACTGTGTCTCCCTCCTTCAACATGTCATGTCCAGTCATCTCCACAGGGTCACTGTCTCCCACCTTCATGTCATGTCCAGTCATCTCCACAGGATCACTGTCTCCCACCTTCATGTCATGTCCAGTCATCTCCACAGGATCACTGTCTCCCACCTTCATGTCATGTCCAGTCATCTCCACAGGATCACTGTGTCTCCCACCTTCATGTCATGTCCAGTCATCTCCACAGGGTCACTGTCACCCACCTTCATGTCATGTCCAGTCATCTCCACAGGATCACTGTGTCTCCCTCCTTCAACATGTCATGTCCAGTCATCTCCACAGGATCACTGTCTCCCACCTTCATGTCATGTCCAGTCATCTCCACAGGATCACTGTCTCCCACCTTCAACACATGTCATGTCCAGTCATCTCCACAGGATCACTGTGTCTCCCTCCTTCAACATGTCATGTCCAGTCATCTCCACAGGGTCACTCTGTCTCCCTCCTTCAACACATGTCATGTCCAGTCATCTCCACAGGGTCACTGTCACCCACCTTCATGTCATGTCCAGTCATCTCCACAGGATCACTGTGTCTCCCTCCTTCAACACATGTCATGTCCAGTCATCTCCACAGGATCACTGTGTCTCCCTCCTTCAACACATGTCATGTCCAGTCATCTCCACAGGATCACTGTGTCTCCCTCCTTCAACACATGTCATGTCCAGTCATCTCCACAGGGTCACTGTCTCCCTCCTTCATGTCATGTCCAGTCATCTCCACAGGGTCACTCTGTCTCCCTCCTTCAACACATGTCATGTCCAGTCATCTCCACAGGATCACTCTGTCTCCCTCCTTCAACACATGTCATGTCCAGTCATCTCCACAGGGTCACCGTCTCCCACCTTCAACATGTCATGTCCAGTCATCTCCACAGGGTCACTGTCTCCCACCTTCAACATGTCATGTCCAGTCATCTCCACAGGGTCACTCTGTCTCCCACCGTCAACACATGTCATGCTTAAAATCTTAAAACCCCGATACCTTTTCGCTATTGCAAAACATTCGAAACAAACCGAAAATTAATTTTTTAAGTACAATTTCTCAATGCACAGAGTTTTAGTTTTATACTGATGCCAACCACTACAGAGGAGTGGCAGTCTCACTGGGATGTGAACTGGCAGGTTGAAGGGTTAAACCCCACAGGTGGTGTGCACTGTGGACATATCCATCCCAGCCGGCTCCTAGGATCTCCTTGCTGTTGAGTGTGCTGTGAACTTAAACTGAAAGCCTGACACTGACTGACTGAAACCATTTACTGTCAGATCAACACAGTGTTGTACTGACGTACGCCACACACCGACGCTTCATTCACTTCATGGATGTGTCCGACATAGTTGTGTAACTGGGAGACCGACGCAACACACCGACGCTTCATTCACTTCATGGATGTGTCCGACATAGTTGTGTAACTGGGAGACCGACACCACACACTGACGCTTCATTCACTCTATAGGGATGTGTCTGTTACAGTGTTGTTCAAACCGACTGATCACCACAGCAGGTGTCTGTCTCTTGCACCATGTCAACTCTATAGGGATGTGTCTATTATAGTGTTGCTCAAACTGACTGATCACCACAGCAGGTGTCTGTGTCTCTTGCACCATGTCAACTCTATAGGGATGTGTCTATTACAGTGTTGTTCAAACTGACTGATCACCACAGCAGGTGTCTGTGTGTCCTGCACCATGTCCACTCTAACATACATGCAGGCATAAAGTACAACTCTGTCATGCAGGTGTATGTGTGTCCTGCACCATGTCCACTCTAACATACATGCAGGCATAAAGTACAACTCTGTCATGCAGGTGTATGTGTGTCCTGCACCATGTCACCTCTAACATACATGCAGGCATAAAGTACAACTCTGTCATGCAGGTGTCTGTGTCTCTTGCACCATGTCCACTCTAACATACATGCAGGCATAAAGTGCAACTCAATCATGCAAGCTCAGACCACAATGGACCTCCATAGCGTCATCCTCACTGAACATCATTTGAAAACCAAACTTTACATTTCATGTCCCATCTTGCCCAGGTTGGCCGACTCATGACGACTAGACGCAGAGCGCCCTCTGTCAAATGCCAGTGCCGGGGCTGTGGTGGACAAGACAGGGTGTGGCTGTGGATGGGAGGAGGAATGAGCAGTGCCGGGGCTGTGGATGGGGAGGAGGAATGAGCAGTGCTGGGGCTGTGGATGGGGAGGAGGAATGAGCAGTGCCGGGGCTGTGGATGGGGAGGAGGAATGAGCAGTGCTGGGGCTGTGGATGGGGAGGAGGAATGAGCAGTGCTGGGGCTGTGGATGGGGAGGAGGAATGAGCAGTGCCGGGGCTGTGATGGGACAAGGCAGGGTGTGGCTGTGGATGGGGAGGAGGAATGAGCAGTGCTGGGGCTGTGGTGGGACAAGGCAGGGTGTGGCTGTGATGGGGAGGAGGATGAGCAGTGCTGGGGCTGTGGATGGGGAGGAGGAATGAGCAGTGCCGGGGCTGTGGTGGGACAAGACAGTGTGTGGCTGTGGATGGGAGGAGGAATGAGCAGTGCAGGGGTGCTGTCACCGACACGGGGCACTGTCCCCTCACGCTATCTTAATGTAGATAGTTCCCAGAGAACTGCTGGCATGAGGACTGCAGCAGAACAAACTGAGATGTGGCTGTGGATGGGACAGGTGGAGTGGGGGAGTGGAGCGATACTACAGACAGGGTACAGCCACAATCAACTGAAAGCAGTCTATTACTACAGACAGGGTACAGCCACAATGAACTGAATGAAAGCATTCTATTACTACAGACAGGGTACAGCCACAATCAACTGAAAGCAGTCTATTACTACAGACAGGGTACAGCCACAATGAACTGAATGAAAGCATTCTATTACTACAGACAGGGTACAGCCACAATGAACTGAATGAAAGCATTCTATTATTACAGACAGGGTACAGCCACAACAGGGTTCGCGCTAGGATTTTCAAAACCAGTCCCTCGTCTCCTACCCCGACTGTTTTTCAGCGCCTCTGAGCAAAACCAGTCCCTGTGAAAAAAATTCCGGTAGCATTGCAAATAACGATGTAAATTTTTGCAAGCACAATTCAGAGACTGTCAAACAAAAAAGACGACGCACTTTCATTGCGAAGAAACGATCAGTGGCAGAGGCAACATCAAAGTCTCGAACACTCTTAGCGTGGATATTGAGGCGCATCAGCCGTGACACTCTCCCCTCGCCCACCGGGAACGCACCTCTGTTTTGATTCCGTTCTGGACACTGAAACCTCTCTCCGCGGCCACGCTGGACACGGGGATAACCAAGGCAATTTTTGCCAACAAAACGAAGTTTGGGTACTGCACAGCCAAGTTTCTGATCACAATGCGACAAGACATGGCAAAAGTATCATCACCCCGTAGCCACTCAGTGTTCGCTTGAACTGATTGAAGTCAGTCTGTGCACGTGGTCCGTTTATCACTGTCGCATAGTGGCGAGTCAGTACTGTCAGTTCTCGGGTTGCGTAATGATCCAGTGGTCCGGGAATTGGATTGCTTGGTGGGTATCTCTGTCTGTCGAAGATATTTGCCAACGCTGACACTGTACTCATCTGATCATCGGGAAAGCGGTCTCTCAGAGATTGGAGGAGCTGTTCAATAAAGTTCTGACGGGCTGCTTTGAAAGTAGCTTCTCTGTCCACATGTGTCAGTCCGATTGTTTGGAACACACCACCATCACGTGTCACAGCATGTGTAAACTCCTGTTCCTTCTGGCCTGGTATCATCAGAAGATGCTGCAGTCTTGCTTTTGCACTTTCCACAGCTGGCTGAATGTCTGACAAGTTCACCTCCTCTTGCTGAAAAGTCAGGTTCAGTCTTTCCATGACTGGTATAATGTCTGAAAGCATATACGTCATTGCAACGAATGCAAAGGTTAACATTCTGCATTTTCGACTCAAACCCACAGCTGCAGCGTTCTTTCTCTGGGCTTCCTCTTCAAGTTCCAGTGTCAGTGCTGGTACACACTCCTGACAGCTGTGACAGCTTTCCCCAGACTCAGCCAGCGCACACTGATTGGATGCTTCAAGCATAGATACTCGGCCGAATCTAGGGCATCACACATCTCTTTCAAACGATGGGTTCTGTCGCCCGAAGCCTTGTACAATTTGAAGATCTGCTGCAAACAAAGTCTGTAGTCCGATACGGATTGCACATTTTCTGTAGCATCCTTTGTCGCCAGCGCTACACGGTGAGCGGCACAGTGAATGTGTACCAGAGCAGGTTGACGGGCCTTCAGTCGAACGCCCACACCATTCAGTCGGCCTGTCATAACGGACGCACCATCCGACCCCAATCCGGCCAGCTGCCTATCTGTGATCAACCATTCTTGAAGCACTTCGACCAACATGTCAAAAACACATTCTGATGTTCCCCTGTCGATGGTGTAGTTGCCTAAGAAAAGTGTCTCAGCAACACTGTTGTTCTCTACGCGAGCATACACGATGAGCTTCTTGTCCAGAGTACAGTTCAAAGTTTCATCTATGATGATGCCCACAGAATCACTTTTCTCGAGTTTTTCTCTGATTTCCTGCTTGGTAATATCATCCAAACACTGTTCCATCTGTGACACTGAAGAATGGTGCGTGTAGACCGGCCCTGACTTCAGTGACTGTACTCCATTCACCTCCTGAAGTTCAATCAGTGCTCTAAAATTACTGGCAGCGATGTTGCATTTTGACATGCATAACACAGTTCGTAACTGCGCTTTCACACATTCTTTTTCATCAGCACGGGCTGCTTCAGAGTGTGGGACCATGGAGGCTTGTTTTGTGTCTGTTGCTACTGCTGCCTTGTAAGATACACTCTTTGCATGGTCTGCCAGGGTAGAATACTGGAAATTTCGTGATCCCCTAGTTAAACCATTTTTCTGTTTGGTTTTGATGCACACTTTACAGTACATTGTCATTTCATCATTTGCATCAACCTCCAGCCATCTGAAATCTTTCAGCCATGATTCTCTGAATTTATCATGCTTACATTTCATTTTCTTGCTACTGCTGGTGCTAGGCCAATCTGTGCTGGTGGAGCTGATTGGAGTACTGTCACTCGAAGTCTGTGGTCGGTCTGAACTGCCTAAACTTGCGCTTCTTTCCGGCTGCCTGTCTGAATCACTTCTTCGACTTCGTGAAGAGGCCGGAGGGTGGTGGAGAGGGGAGGGCTGGTTGAAAGATAAGGCAAGTAAAGTGCTGCTCGGAAAGCCTGGGCCACATAATTTGTATGAACCATCAACTTTTTCTTTTTCTTTTTCAGCCTTTTAATTTATTGATTTTTTTTTTTTTTTTTTTTTTTTTGCCACATAAATCTCTAACCAGTCCCAGCAAAATAAAACCAGTCCCTGGGACTGACAGCTAAAAAAATTTCCAGTATTTCCTCTTTATAACCAGTAATTTACTGGTAATTGCCAGTTAACGCGAACCCTGCACAATGAACTGAATGAAAGCATTCTATTACTACAGACAGGGTACAGCCACAATGAACTGAAAGCATTCTATTACTACAGACAGGGTACAGCCACAATGAACTGAAAGCATTCTATTACTACAGACAGGGTACAGCCACAATGAACTGAATGAAAGCATTCTATTACTACAGACAGGGTACAGCCACAATGAACTGAATGAAAGCATTCTATTACTACAGACAGGGTACAGCCACAATGAACTGAAAGCATTCTATTATTACAGACAGGGTACAGCCACAATGAACTGAAAGCATTCTATTACTACAGACAGGGTACAGCCACAATGAACTGAATGAAAGCATTCTATTACTACAGACAGGGTACAGCCACAATGAACTGAAAGCATTCTATTACTACAGACAGGGTACAGCCACAATGAACTGAATGAAAGCATTCTATTACTACAGACAGGTACAGCCACAATGAACTGAATGAAAGCATTCTATTACTACAGACAGGGTACAGCCACAATGAACTGAAAGCATTCCATTACTACAGACAGGGTACAGCCACAATGAACTGAATGAAAGCATTCTATTACTACAGACAGGGTACAGCCACAATGAACTGAAAGCATTCTATTACTACAGACAGGGGACAGCCACAATGAACTGAATGAAAGCATTCTATTACTACAGACAGGGTACAGCCACAATGAACTGAAAGCATTCTATTACTACAGACAGGGTACAGCCACAATGAACTGAAAGCATTCTATTACTACAGACAGGGTACAGCCACAATGAACTGAATGAAAGCATTCTATTACTACAGACAGGGTACAGCCACAATGAACTGAATGAAAGCATTCTATTACTACAGACAGGGTACAGCCACAATGAACTAAATGAAAGCATTCTATTACTACAGACAGGGTACAGCCACAATGAACTGAATGAAAGCATTCTATTACTACAGACAGGGTACAGCCACAATGAACTAAATGAAAGCATTCTATTACTACAGACAGGGTACAGCCACAATGAACTGAATGAAAGCATTCTATTACTACAGACAGGTACAGCCACAATGAACTGAAAGCATTCTATTACTACAGACAGGGTACAGCCACAATGAACTGAATGAAAGCATTCTATTACTACAGACAGGGTACAGCCACAATGAACTGAAAGCATTCTATTACTACAGACAGGGTACAGCCACATTGAACTGAATGAAAGCATTCTATTACTACAGACAGGGTACAGCCACAATGAACTGAAAGCATTCTATTACTACAGACAGGGTACAGCCACAATGAACTGAAAGCATTCTATTACTACAGACAGGGTACAGCCACAATGAACTGAAAGCATTCTATTACTACAGACAGGTACAGCCACAATGAACTGAATGAAAGCATTCTATTACTACAGACACGGTACAGCCACAATGAACTGAAAGCATTCTATTACTACAGACAGGGTACAGCCACAATGAACTGAAAGCATTCTATTACTACAGACAGGGTACAGCCACAATGAACTGAATGAAAGCATTCTATTACTACAGACAGGGTACAGCCACAATGAACTGAATGAAAGCATTCTATTACAGACAGGGTACAGCCACAATGAACTGAATGAAAGCATTCTATTACTGCAGACAGGGTACAGCCACAATGAACTGAAAGCATTCTATTACTACAGACAGGGTACAGCCACAATGAACTGAATGAAAGCATTCTATTACTACAGACAGGGTACAGCCACAATGAACTGAATGAAAGCATTCTATTACTACAGACAGGGTACAGCCACAATGAACTGAATGAAAGCATTCTATTACTACAGACAGGGTACAGCCACAATGAACTGAAAGCATTCTATTACTACAGACATGGTACAGCCACAATGAACTGAATGAAAGCATTCTATTACTACAGACAGGGTACAGCCACAATGAACTGAAAGCATTCTATTACTACAGACAGGGTACAGCCACAATGAACTGAATGAAAGCATTCTATTACTACAGACAGGGTACAGCCACAATGAACTGAATGAAAGCATTCTATTACTACAGACAGGGTACAGCCACAATGAACTGAAAGCATTCTATTACTACAGACAGGTACAGCCACAATGAACTGAAAGCATTTTATTACTACAGACAGGGTACAGCCACAATGAACTGAATGAAAGCATTCTATTACTATAGACAGGGTACAGCCACAATGAACTGAAAGCATTCTATTACTACAGACAGGGTACAGCCACAATGAACTGAATGAAAGCATTCTATTATTACAGACAGGGTACAGCCACAATGAACTGAATGAAAGCTTTCTATTACTACAGACAGGGTACAGCCACAATGAACTGAAAGCATTCTATTACTACAGACAGGGTACAGCCACAATGAACTGAATGAAAGCATTCTATTACTACAGACAGGGTACAGCCACAATGAACTGAAAGCATTCTATTACTACAGACAGGGTACAGTCACAATCAACTGAAAGCAGTCTATTACTACAGACAGGGTACAGCCACAATGAACTGAATGAAAGCATTCTATTACTACAGACAGGGTACAGCCACAATGAACTGAATGAAAGCATTCTATTACTACAGACAGGGTACAGCCACAATGAACTGAATGAAAGCATTCTATTACTACAGACAGGGTACAGCCACAATGAACTGAAAGCATTCTATTACTACAGACAGGGTACAGCCACAATGAACTGAATGAAAGCATTCTATTACTACAGACAGGGTACAGCCACAATGAACTGAAAGCATTCTATTACTACAGACAGGGTACAGCCACAATGAACTGAATGAAAGCATTCTATTACTACAGACAGGGTACAGCCACAATGAACTGAAAGCATTCTATTACTACAGACAGGGTACAGCCACAATGAACTGAAAGCATTCTATTACTACAGACAGGGTACAGCCACAATGAACTGAAAGCATTCTATTACTACAGACAGGGTACAGCCACAATGAACTGAAAGCATTCTATTACTACAGACACGGTACAGCCACAATGAACTGAATGAAAGCATTCTATTACTACATACAGGGTACAGCCACAATGAACTGAATGAAAGCATTCTATTACTACAGACAGGGTACAGCCACAATGAACTGAAAGCATTCTATTACTACAGACAGGGTACACCACAATGAACTGAATGAAAGCATTCTATTACTACAGACAGGGTACAGCCACAATGAACTGAAAGCATTCTATTACTACAGACAGGGTACAGCCACAATGAACTGAATGAAAGCATTCTATTACTACAGACAGGTACAGCCACAATGAACTGAATGAAAGCATTCTATTACTACAGACAGGGTACAGCCACAATGAACTGAAAGCATTCTATTACTACAGACAGGGTACAGCCACAATGAACTGAAAGCATTCTATTACTACAGACAGGGTACAGCCACAATGAACTGAATGAAAGCATTCTATTACTACAGACAGGGTACAGCCACAATGAACTGAATGAAAGCATTCTATTACTACAGACAGGGTACAGCCACAATGAACTGAATGAAAGCATTCTATTACTACAGACAGGGTACAGCCACAATGAACTGAAAGCATTCTATTACTACAGACAGGGTACAGCCACAATGAACTGAATGAAAGCATTCTATTACTACAGACAGGTACAGCCACAATGAACTGAATGAAAGCATTCTATTACTACAGACAGGGTACAGCCACAATGAACTGAATGAAAGCATTCTATTACTACAGACAGGGTACAGCCACAATGAACTGAATGAAAGCATTCTATTACTACAGACAGGGTACAGCCACAATGAACTGAAAGCATTCTATTACTACAGACAGGGTACAGCCACAATGAACTGAAAGCATTCTATTACTACAGACAGGGTACAGGCACAATGAACTGAATGAAAGCATTCTATTACTATAGACAGGGTACAGCCACAATGAACTGTAAGCATTCTATTACTACAGACAGGGTACAGCCACAATGAACTGAATGAAAGCATTCTATTATTACAGACAGGGTACAGCCACAATGAACTGAATGAAAGCTTTCTATTACTACAGACAGGGTACAGCCACAATGAACTGAAAGCATTCTATTACTACAGACAGGGTACAGCCACAATGAACTGAATGAAAGCATTCTATTACTACAGACAGGGTACAGCCACAATGAACTGAAAGCATTCTATTACTACAGACAGGGTACAGCCACAATGAACTGAATGAAAGCATTCTATTACTACAGACAGGGTACAGGCACAATGAACTGAAAGCATTCTATTACTACAGACAGGGTACAGCCACAATGAACTGAAAGCATTCTATTACTACAGACAGGGTACAGCCACAATGAACTGAAAGCATTCTATTACTACAGACAGGGTACAGCCACAATGAACTGAAAGCATTCTATTACTACAGACACGGTACAGCCACAATGAACTGAATGAAAGCATTCTATTACTACAGACAGGGTACAGCCACAATGAACTGAAAGCATTCTATTACTACAGACAGGGTACAGCCACAATGAACTGAATGAAAGCATTCTATTACTACAGACAGGGTACAGCCACAATGAACTGAAAGCATTCTATTACTACAGACAGGGTAGAGCCACAATGAACTGAATGAAAGCTTTCTATTACTACAGACAGGGTACAGCCACAATGAACTGAATGAGAGCATTCTATTACTACAGACAGGGTACAGCCACAATGAACTGAATGAAAGCATTCTATTACTACAGACAGGGTACAGCCACAATGAACTGAATGAAAGCATTCTATTACTACAGACAGGGTACAGCCACAATGAACTGAAAGCATTCTATTACTACAGACAGGGTACAGCCACAATGAACTGAATGAAAGCATTCTATTACTACAGACAGGGTACAGCCACAATGAACTGAAAGCATTCTATTATTACAGACAGGGTACAGCCACAATGAACTGAAAGCATTCTATTACTACAGACAGGGTACAGCCACAATGAACTGAATGAAAGCATTCTATTACTACAGACAGGGTACAGCCACAATCAACTGAATGAAAGCATTCTATTCACATCTGAAAAAAAAAAAGAAAAAAAAAAGAAAAAAGAATTTGTATGACCAAACATGTATCCAAATATGAAAAAAAAAGTTTGCAACAAAAGATCATTTGCACCGATGAAGATCAATCAATCATGATGCCCCAAAATCTGATTAAGACTTTAATCAAAATTCCGCTGTATTCCACTGTCCTCTATTAATTACATGACTACAAACAAATGGTGGACAGTAAACGGCGGACTTTCAATCGTGGATCTTTAACAGTGGCCAATAAATGTGAACATTTCATTAAACGACATTAGATTCCCTCATTTCGCAACTACACACATGTAAAAGCCAACAAACGAACACACACACTCTCCAATACACTCGCACTCTCTTTCTTTCTCTCTCTCTTTCTCTTACACACATACACATAAATACACACCAACACACATCTCGACACACTAGTTTGTGTACAAGGGTGAGGTGATGGAGAGGACAGGGGAGATAAGCCGAGTCAGACGCATTGGAGTGATATCACTAAAAATGAGACAGTCACTAAAACGCCCTGCAGGATGCTTTGATATTCTTTCCTTTGTGCAGGAATGCATTAAGTGTGCAGTGTTTATATCCTTCTTTCAGCTGTTGTACTATGACTTTATAACGTGCTGTACTTCTGCCTTACATTCAGCCACTGTAGAGCGACATAAAAGTGCACAATTTTTGCATTCTACTTTCAGCTGTGTCAGAATGACGTTAAAATATGCAGTGTTGTGTTCTACTTTCAGCCGCTATAAAAATGACATGAAAGTGCGCAGTGTTTGTGTTCTACTTTCAGCCGCTATAAAAATGACAGAAAGTGCGCAGTGTTTGTGTTCTACTTTCAGCCGCTATAAAAATGACTGAAATGTGCAGTGTTTGTGTTCTACTTTCAGCCGCTATAAAATGACATGAAAGTGTGCAGTGTTTGGTTCTACTTTCAGCCGCTATAAAAATGACATTAAAGTGTGCAGTGTTTGTGTTCTACTTTCAACCCAAAATCGGAAATGAAATGAGGTAGGGAACAGCAAACGATAAACAGTAAACAAGTGGGTATGTTTTGCTCCCATATGGAAACCTAACACAGAGTAACTTTTATTCAAGACTGGCACGCCTTTTAAACTTGAATAAAGTCAGACAAATACATAGATGAACAATCTAATAGTGGGGAAAAACAAGCGCAGGCCAACAACTGAACTGTCTTCATAGTAATGACCTGGCAAAGATTTGAACTTAAGGAGGGGAGAGGAGAGGGGAGTTTGAAGATAGAGAAACTGGGAACATGAAATTAAAAAAAATAAATAAATAAAAAAAATTACAGACAGACATGCCTACCCCAAAATCTTACTATCAGAACAGATGTTACAAAAATCAGGAACAAATTGAAAATTTCAAACATTTTCAGGAACACTCAACCTTCCTTTTGTGTACACAACCGCGTGTGTGTAGGTTCACACACACACATATTCACACACAAGTCACACACACAAACACCGTAACAATTCTGAGAGAGAGACAGAGAGAGGGTCGGGCGGGGCAGACCGATTCACACACCTTTTTCTGCTGCAATGTGAATTAGATGACACACACACACATCACCACCTCTCACTGTACTGTTTACGAAAGGTTTGCCGACGGCCATCTTGTTTTTTTCGCGGCTGCCGCTGGGGTCCATTTTGAGTATCTTCATTATGTCTCGCATACTCGCTTTGCAATCTTGATGCTAGCCATGTTTGATGGTCGAGCGCGCTTTTTCTGAACCTCGGCTCCGTTCGGTACCTTTCGTCGACAGATATGGCCGTGTGAGCATGCGCACAGCGCTTCAATTCAAGCATCCTAACCGTCATCCGGTTTGTCCCTCTGTGAAAAATTGTCCACTCGTTTGATTTCGTTTTTCGTTTTTTTGTTTTTTGTTTTTTTCCGGAACACGCGATCCCTGACCGTAACATACCTCGATTTTGATGTTTTTCCATGACAAATACGGCTATTCCGTGACGGTAGGCATGTCTGTACAGATATGAAAACTCTTCACTAGCTGCATAAAGGAACCATCGCAATCCCTTTTGAAGGCAGATATATTTGTATTGCCTGCTCCGAGGCCTTTCACCCGCTGGGTCGGGACTCATCAGGGAGACACAGCTGGTTGTGTCTGCGCTCCCGGTGTCAAATAGAGACACACCACAGTCGATAATACTGTGGTGTTCTCACCACCATGGGTGCAAAAAAGAATCCAATAGCACCCCCAGAGCAGCCAGCGAAGAGTAGTAAATGCAACCAAACGAAATGTGGGGAGGAAAAAAGTTGCTGTAAAACTAAAGACATTATGCAAATAATATAAATGTAGGGGACAGTCTTTGAGCCTACGCCTGAGGATCCACCCAAAGATGCAAGGGAGATCAAAAGACAAACACACAGAAACAAATACAAATAACCTCAATTTAATCAAAGCAAAATCGGAAATGAAATGAGGTAGGGAACAGCAAACGATAAACAGTAAACAAGTGGGGTATGTTTTGCTCCCATAAGGAAACCTAACACAGAGTAACTTTTATTCAAGACTGGCACAGCCTTTTAAACTTGAATAAAGTCAGACAAATACATAGACGAACAATCTAATAATGGGGGAAAAACAAGCGCAGGCCAACAACTGAACTGTCTTCATAGTAATGACCTGGCAAAGATTTGAACTCAAGGAGGGGAGAGGAGAGGGGAGTTTGAAGATGGAGAAACTGGGAACATGAAATTTAAAAAATTAGCTAGTGAAGAGTTTTCATCTGTAATTTTTTTTTTTTTTTTTAAATTTCAGGCGTAGGCTCAAAGACTGTCCCTACATTTTATATTATTTGCATAATGTCTTTAGTTTTACAGCAACTTTTTTTCCTCCCCACACTTTCGTTTGGTTGCATTTACTACTCTTCGCTGGCTGCTCTGGGGGTGCTATTGGATTCTTTTTTGCACCCATGGCGGTGAGAAACACACAGTATTATGGACTGTGGTGTGTCTCTATTTGACGCCGGGAGCGCAGACACAACCAACTGTGTCTCCCTGATGAGTCCCGATCCAGCGGGCGAAAGGCCTCGGAGCAGGCAATACAAATATATCTGCCTTCAAAGGGATTGCGATGGTTCCCTTATGCAGCTAGTGAAGAGTTTTCATATCTGTAATTTTTTTTTTTTTTTTTTTTTTTTTTTTTTTTTTTTTTTTTTTTTTTTTTAAATTTCATGTTCCCAGTTTCTCCATCTTCAAACTCCCCTCTCCGCCGCACAGTCCCAAACCGCACCACACCGCAACAACCGACATGCCTTATTTGGAGCCGTTGTTAAGGAAGTGAGAACTCTCTAATGCAGAGAGGAAGGTTTAACGACATCCGGAAAGCGTTCGCCTTCCGCCTTCTGCCCGCGGTTTTCAGCCTAGCTGTTTACATTGCGATTTTGAAGAAGTTTTTTCACGAAGGTTTTTTTCCAAGATTTTCTGGTCAAGATGGCGTCTTTCCAACATATCGACAACGATGTTTTCGATGAATTTATCGAAGATTTGTGCAACCAGCATGCGCTAGGGCTTGGAGATGATCAGCAGAGTGATGTGTGTGTGGGAACTGGAGTTAGTTTAGCTGACGTACAATCGGAAATTTCAGATGAAGATTCGCCACCTGTGCTTACCTGTGTACGCTGTCATTACGCAATATGAAGCTCATCATCCTACTCCTTGTGTCCAGAACATGAACATTGACCACATGTGACTTTATTTCTGTGGTTATAGGCCTACTGTGACTTTGTGAACAGAACTGTGCAAAATACTGTAGCCTACAAGGAACTGTGCAATTTTTTTTTTTTCTGTGCTTGCATTCTTACCTGTATATTACGTCATTACAAGACTACATAAAGGTCAGTTAACATTTTTCTTTGACTTGTATTGTTTCTATGGTCATGTGTGTGACTGTCTGCATTGTTTTACTAACAAACACACCACACATTGATTTTTCCAACCTTTATTGAACACACCTGACATTTTTTAATTATTCTGTAATTAATTACCATACTGACATTCAAAATTTTTTTTTGGTACATTTGACCGCTTCAGTATAAAAAATAACATCATTTCCATAAAACTTCCAAATTTCAAAGCAGTCAATCAACAAACAAGAAAGATATAATTATTTTAATGACCATACTCATTTTTAGCTCATTTCTAGCCAATCCTTATGGGCTAGAGGACTGAGAACACACTGTTTCTTATGGGAAGTCAAGAGTTAAGTTCAAATCTTTGCCAGGTCATTACTATGAAGACAGTTCAGTTGTTGGCCTGCGCTTGTTTTTCCCCCACTATTAGATTGTTCGTCTATGTATTTGTCTGACTTTATTCAAGTTTAAAAGGCTGTGCCAGTCTTGAATAAAAGTTACTCTGTGTTAGGTTTCCATATGGGAGCAAAACATACCCCACTTGTTTACTGTTTCTACTTTCAACCACTGTAAATGACATTAAATTGTGCAGTGTTTGTGTTCTACTTTCAACTGTTGTAAAATGACATAAAAGTGTGCAGTGTTTGTGTTCTGTTTCAACCGTTGTAAAATGACATAAAAGTGTGCAGTGTTTGTGTTCTACTTTCAACCGTTGTAAAATGACATAAAAGTGTGCAGTGTTTGTGTTCTATTTCAACCGTTGTAAAATGACATAAAAGTGTGCAGTGTTTGTGTTCTGTTTCAACCGTTGTAAAACGACATAAAAGTGTGCAGTGTTTGTGTTCTGTTTCAACCGTTGTAAAATGACATCAAAACATGCAGCGTTTGTGTTCTACTTTCAACCACTGTAAAATGACATGAAAGTGTGCAGTGTTTGCGTCTACTTTCAACCACTGTAAAATGACATCAAAGTGTGCAGTGTTTGTGTTCTACTTTCAGCCACTGTAAAATGACATTAATTCAAAGTGTGCAGTGTTTGTGTTCTACTTTCAACCGTTGTAAAATGACATAAAAGCGTGCAGTGTTTGTGTTCTATTTCAACAGTTGTAAAATGACATCAAAACATGCAGTGTTTGTGTTCTACTTTCAGCCATTGTAAAATGACATGAAAGTGTGCAGTGTTTGTGTTCTACTTTCAGCCATTGTAAAATGACATGAAAGTGTGCAGTGTGTGCGTCTTTCAGCCACTGTAAAATGACATGAAAGTGTGCAGTGTGTGCATCTACTTTCAGCCACTGTAGCCCTTTTGTACTTACAGGGAGGGGCCTCCCTGTCCGGAGGATCCTGGGCAAGTGTGCTGCCGTCTGTAGCAGTGGAAGGAACCACA
Organism: Conus ventricosus; assembly: GCA_018398815.1. Lineage (NCBI taxonomy): Eukaryota > Metazoa > Mollusca > Gastropoda > Neogastropoda > Conidae > Conus > Conus ventricosus. The sequence goes on along the minus strand of CM031628.1, from coordinate 3,618,400 downwards.
GGTGTGGTTGGTGTGGACAGCAGAGTGTTGGACTTCATCTGTAACAAGCATGTCATCTGCAGTTTCTTCTCCATCATGGAGAGGACAGGACAGAGAAAAACACAGCCTATGCTATAACTCTCTGGTTTTGCCATTTCAAAATAGGGAATTCACTTTCATTTTCACACACACACACACACACGAGATCCACATTCAAAGACACACACTGCACAAAATCTTTCTTTCACACATTCACAGACACAAATTCTCTCTTTCTCTCCTCTCTCTGTGTCTCTCTCTCACTCACTCACACTCTCCACACACACACACACACCGAGTCTCTCACACATACAAATACACAGTCCACAACAACACAGTCAACCAGGCAGTCCACTGATTACCATTGTCACTGAAGCGGTGAATGTGACAGGGAATGAAATACCGGTGGTCACCAAGGGGGTAGAGCTGAACCTTGTAGGCCCCACTGTCCTTCAGCCTGGACACCGGCACTTTGGCCACCACCTGGTCAGTCAGCTGACCCACCTGACTGAAGCCGTCACTGGACTCGCACTCTGGCTCGTCTGCCTCCTTTGTAGGTCCAAAGCAATACATCACCATATCTGTGGAGGACAGCCAAGGTGTTGGTGAATGGTGGGGGAGATTGAATGATGTCCTTGTAGCGTATAACTCTGAACATACAACATGTCACCTGTGGAAGACATCCAAGTGCTGGTGAATGGTGGGGGAGATTGAAGTCCTTGTAGTGTATAACTCTGAACATACATGTCACCTGTGGAAGACATCCAAGGTGTTGGTGAATGGTGGGGGAGACTGATTGTCCTTGTAGTGTATAACTCTAAACATACATCAGGCATGAAAGTGACCAGCAGTAAAAAAGGCTGAAAAATCGGCGGGGGTCTGGGGGCCACCGTAGGCCCCCAGTGGGGCCCAGGGGCAACGCCCCGGCGGGGGTCAGGGGGCAGAGCCCCCTGAAGCTGAAGCTTTTTTATGAAATAAAAGGCCTAAAACTGCAAATAAACCCTATTTCAGCGCTGTTAAGAAGGGCAAATAAGCCACATTTTCATGTTTTCAGTAATGAAAATAATACTTCAAAAGATCATATAATAATATACTTTTAACTTTTATATGTGCATACTGACTCATTCACTCGCATTATTTTGTGTTATTTTATTTTTACTTTTTAACATGCATGCTGGTGACCTACTCGTTTTTGAGTGAACCAGTATTTTAGGAAGAAGAAGAAGAAAACAATGAGGCAGCCTTCATCACAACATTGATTCAGTCGGTCAATCTTTCCACATGGAACACAAAATGCAGCGCCTTTTTCGTCTAATTTGCGAAACACATCGCCAACTCGAACATCGTCCACTTCCTGGTCTAGCCAGTCCTACCTCCAATCGTTTCTCACCCCTTTTTTTTGGGCGTGAAATCGCGACGCGCTTGACAAACTTCGGCAATTTAACAATGTCCGACGTTCGACAGGCGCGAAAAGACCGGATGTTGATTGACAGGGGAAGTGACCGGTTGACTCTTTTGAGAATAACAAATTGTCCAAATGGGAATAGCATCAAAACGAAAGTTTATTTCAGGATTTTTCTTTTCTTTTTTTTTTTCTTTTTTTTTTTGGGGCGGCACATTTTTTTGGGGTGGGCGGCGCAGATGAAAAAAATGGGCGGAAAATCCGCCTTAGGCGGACGAATTTCATGCCTGTACAATACGTCACCTGTGGAAGACACCCAAGGTGTTGGTGAATGGTTGGGGAGACTGATGTCCTTGTAGTGTATAACTCTAAACATACAACATGTCACCTGTGGAAGACATCCAAGTGTTGGTGAAGGGTGGGGGAGATTGATGTCCTTGTAGTGTATAACTCTGAACATACAACATGTCACCTGTGGAAGACACCCAAGGTGTTGGTGAATGGTGGGTGGGGGAGACTGATGTCCTTGTAGTGTATAACTCTAAACATACAATACGTCACCTGTGGAAGACATCCAAGGTGTGGTGAATGGTGGGGGAGACTGATGTCCTTGTAGTGTATAACTCTAAACATACGTCACCTGTGGAAGACACCCAAGGTCTTGGATGGAGGGGGAGAGTCATGTCCTAGTAGTGTGTAGCTTCTAAGGTACAACATGACATCTGTGGAGGACTGGTGAATGTGGGGAAGATCGTTACCTGGTAGTCCATAGCTCTGAGATACAATACAACAAGTCATCTGTGGAGAACACCCAAGGTGATCATAAATAGCAGGGGAGATTAATGGTCAGCCGAAACTTGAATAATAATTTTTTTCTTCTCACTATCACTCTATTCAGCACCCAGAGCAATGTGTGGTGAACAGTGCCAGCCGCTAACCACAGAAACTCCCAACATGGCGGCACTGCTCTGCTGGAATGGCACCCTGTCACACAACATCAGAGGAACTCTGAGCAGTTTGATTTGACTTGGATGTGTGCTTGTCTGAGGTTAGTGCCAATGTGTGTCTGGAGATCCCAGCTGACAGGAATGATTCGGCATGTTGCAAATCACTCTCCCCACCCTCCACCCCCAACCCTTTTCTCCCTTTTCCCTCCTTACCCCTCTCTGGTTGTTTCCTTTGGTTTTCATTTACCTGGATCTGAACCAGTCTCGGGGAAGTGCTTGACGATGATGCCCTGACCTGTGTCACTGACATCGACTGGAATGGGGACACCTCAAGACAGCCTCGCCCTTGTCCAGCTCCACCTCAGTGCCGATACACTCAGCCCCGGCCAGGGAAGACGTCGCCACAGTGAGGGCCATCATGATCCACCAGCTGCTGCTGACCCTGTCAACACACGTCATCCACTGCTGTCAGCTGGATGGACCACTTCGTTTAGGACTTCAGCAATTCATGTTGCACAGCTGAGAACCTGTTGAAAGACAATTTAGTGACCTGTGGGGATGAAGGGGGGAGGGTGATGACCGACTGGTTGGGTGAAAGTTCTGAACTCACTGCACCTTTTAATTTCTGGGAAATGGCCCTGTACACATGTGCACTGGATACTGTGCTCACATTAGTACATGTGCACTGGATACTGTGCTCACAGTAGTACATGTGCACTGGATACTGTGATCATATTAGTACATGTGCATTGGATACTGTGCTCACAGTAGTACATATGCACTGGATACTGTGCTCACATTAGTACATGTGCATTGGATACTGTGCTCACAGTAGTACATGTGGAACTGTAAAACGGCATCAGTTTTGTTTCTGTTGTTTCCTACTCACGCCATCCCCCTCCCCCACACGACCAACCAATGTCTTTTTTTTTTTTTTTTACTGAAAAAAAATGGTAATTTCATTCTGAGAATTAACATTACAGAAAAAAGTATTTAAATCAGTAATTGTTGGCAATAATGACACTGTGTTTTTTGTCCAATCCATATCAGGGATATCAGATGTAGTCTTACTCTTCCAGGTCAAACTGTTCATAAAGATCACCACGTCAAACTGACCATGCGGGTCAGTTTAGAGTTGTAGGAATCGGTCTGTTTCACTCTTCCTGGTCAGACTGGTCACAAAGACCACCACATCAAAACTGACCCCACAATCAAGTCATGCATGATCAGTCACAGGGACTGAAACTCAGCAAGGAAAATCATTAGGAAAATATGAATCAATAATCCAATCAGTAATAAAAAAAAAAACATCTTGGTGGATAGTTTTAATCATTGTTAAGATTTTTCGCTGGATGAGGGTGTGTGTGTGATGGGAAGGGGGGGGGGGGGGGGGGGGGGGTGGTGGTGAGGGGGTAGGAGGGGAGGCACTGGTTTCATGAGCGTCCTCTAGTCCCCTCCACCAGCTGAAATTTTTAAAAAGTTTCAATGCTGAATATTATTCCACACTACTTGAGATGACAATGGAGTATCACCAGATGGCATAAATTTGTACCATCTAAAACAACAAACAACAACAGTCTGGTGCAGGATGCAGGGGTGGAGGTGAAGGTGTGCCCCACCCCTCCCCCCAAACATTTCCCGCCCTTTGTAACCTTGATTTCCTTTCTAACTTCTACCTGAACCTTTTCCCCTCTTCCCCAAACATTTTAAGCACTTTGCAACCTTCATTTCCTTTCTACCTTCCTACTACACCCATCCCCTTCTCCTTACAAACTAACTGATCAGTGATCTGTTCCTGACTACGAGATTTGAACACACACAACACACACACACACACACACACACACAATACACACATACACACACACACACACACACACACACACACACACGCACACATACACACACACACATACACACACATACACACACACACACACACACACACACACACACACACACACACACACACACACACACACACACACACGCACAACACACACAGATGGAGTTACCAACAGTAACAGAATGAAAGCCTGATAGAAAAGAACAGAGCGAGAGGCGGAGGCAAAGGCAGAGACAGAAGAATTAACTGCAATGACAACAACCATGAAGGGATTTACACAGTGCAACTCCTCACTATATGAGTAACCTTACAACACCTCTAGGAGAAACCTTACAGACCTCTATGAGTAACCTTACAGCACCTCTAGGAGTAACCTTACAGCACCTAGGCTCTATGAGTAAGCTTACAGCACCTCTAGGAGTAAGCTTACAGCACCACTAAGAGTAAGCTTACAGCACCTCTATGAGTAACCTTACAGCACCTCTATGAGTAACCTTACAGCACCTCTATGAGTAACCTTACAGCACCTCTAGGAGTAAGCTTACAGCACCTCTAGGAGTAAGCTTACAGCACCTCTAGGAGTAAGCTTACAGCACCTCTAGGAGTAACCTTACAGCACCTCTAGGAGTAACCTTACAGCACCTCTAGGAGTAACCTTACAACACCTCTATGACTAACCTTACAGCACCTCTTTGAGTAACCTTACAGCACCTCTAGGAGTAACCTTACAGCACTCTATGAGTAACCTTACAGCACCTCTATGAGTAACCTTACAGCACCTCTATGACTAACTTTACAACACCTCTATGAGTAACCTTACAGTACCTCTATGACTAACCTTACAGCACCTCTATGACTAACCTTACAGCACCTCTATGAGTAACCTTACAGCACCTCTATGAGTAACCTTACAGCACCTCTATGACTAACCTTACAGCACCTCTATGAGTAAGCTCACTGTACTTTACAAAAGAATTTAAAACTAGAACCAAATAAGATTAATTGGAACATCATATAAATACCACACATTTCCTCACTTCACAGAGAAAACTTAAAGCAACACTGAGAATCAATCAAAAGAAAACACACAAAACTAAAACAGTATTAAAATCTTAAAGGATACATCACCAAAGATGATATGACATTTATAAACTCCATCACAAATGGTATATCAATACAATAACAAACTGATAATGCAATATAACATACAGCCTCTAGCATACTTACAAGTCCCGAACACGTTGCAAGCGTACTCAGGTGCCGACTTTCTTCTCTTTGTCTCTGACTTGCTGGTCCTTGGCTGATCAGGAAAGTCACAGTCGTCTTTACGGTGTGCTGTGGGCCACTCTCGTCCCATCAATGATGGAACTGACAATTCAATCAGTAGTAAAATGCAATTTTGTCAAGCACAGTACAAATGTTGAATTGTTTCTGATCTGACTGTAATGTGAATGAAATGTATGTAAGATCATGGCAAAACATCTGTTTAAACCAACAGATTGCCCATCCACTGCTGTTCAATACATTCCACTCCTTCTGTGCAAAGTTTGTCACACGGCACTGTGTATTTTTCTTCGCTGAAATTATCTCATTTTTGCATCAAACATTTTGTTAAGATAAAAAAAAAAAGAAGTTTGTTTCCAATTACTTTTAACATTCGGTTTGTATCCTATATCATACAGCATCTCCGACAATTGTAATTGTGCGAGCGTGCGTGTGTGCATGCGAGCGCGAGTGCATGTATGTATGTGAGCGTGCGTGCATGCGTGCATGTGTGTGCATATGTGTATGTGTGTGCATGTGTGTGTGTATGTGTGTGTGTGCATGTGTGTGCGTGTGTGTGCGCGCGCACGCGTGTTTGGTGTGTGTGTGTGTGTGTGTGTGTGTGTGTGTGTGCGTGTGTGTGTGTGTAGTGTGTGTGTAGTGTGTGTGTGTAGTGTGTGTGTAGTGTGTGTGTGTGTGTGTGTGTGTGTTAGTGTGTAGTGTGTGTGTGTGTGTGTGCTTGTGTGTGCGTGTGTAAGTGTAAAGGAAAGGAATGGTTTTTAGAGGATTTATGAGAGGGAGACTTTTTGTGAAATTACTTATGTGATTTCTTTAAAAATTATTATTATTATTAGTAGTAGTAGTAGTAGTAGTAGTAGTAGTATACAATGTCTTACTTGTGAATGCAATGCGATTTCTTTCAGTGTTGGTATAACTCGAGGCTTTGTGTTTTTTCCAATGTGCATGTCTTTCATAATTCCTGTTTTCACTGTTTGCTCTTTTTTAATTGTAAAGCACTGTTGAGCATTTTTTTTTTTTATAGTATATGCACTATAGAAATAAACAATAGTATTATCATCATTATGATTATTATCATTACTATTATTATTATTATCAATTGGCCAGTTTGTTATGACTCATTTTATCCTTTTGAAAAGGATGTCATGTATTTTACTCTTGCTGCTATGTTACACTCAGTTTGAAGCGTACTTGCCTAATTCCGGAAAATGACACATTTACATACAAGCACGCGCGCGCACGTGCACACACACACACACACACACACACACACACACACACACACACACACACACACACACACACACGCGCACGCACACACACGCACACACACACACACCACACACACACACACACACACACACACACACACACACACTCACACACACACACACACACACACACACACACACACACACACTCACATCCACACTTTGTCCCTGTATCTGGCCATCTCCAGTCTCTTCTTCTTCTTCTTCCTAAAATACTGGTTCACTCAAAAACGAGTAGGTCACCAGCGCGCATGTTAAAAAGTAGAATAAAATAACATAAAACAGTGCGACTCAGACTGTTGGCCCCTGGAGCAAACTTGGCAACAAGGGGTCGCACTCGATATTCAATAAAATATCTGGGGAAGTAAAAATAGAAAACGTCAATATGCAGATCTCAAAATTGTCGAATCAACCTGTTTTTTGAATGAGATTGCACCTGTGGCAATCTTGATGGCACCCGGCAGTGAGTTCCACAGCCGTACAGAACTGGGATAAAAAGAATGTAAGTGGCTGTCAATATTTGATGCAGGTATGGTATAACATGCGCACTCCTGGTGCTTTTATTCATACTAGTTCCAGGAAATCAACTT
>CM031628.1:3586025-3610045 GCA_018398815.1 Conus ventricosus | reverse complement strand
TTTGCCAAGGAAATAAGGTTCTGTGAGAGGCTAGTATTTTTGCTTTACATGTCTGGAACATGTACATTGTATGTTCAATTCCATGTTAAACACACGATCCAGGATGAGTTGAATAATTCAGCAAGAACAATTTTAAAAATGATTGTTTCATATCCATCCATATGAAGGAAGGCCATGAAGCTATTTTGGAGTTGTTCTCAAACATTCCTCAAGAAAGAGCCGACATGTAGGTTGCTTCCATTATTTTCCAAATCACTCGCTGCAGCTTCTGCAGTTAATTTTTAATGTTTTATCAGTCACCAAATCATTTGTTTAGTTTCACAAGTCTGCTGAAAATCAGCAAGTAGCAGTATGTTTCAGGTTGTATTATGGGCTTAAGATCATGTGTACAGATGGACTTATGTTGATTCATTACTCCTAATGTCACTGTCTTCCGATTAATTCTTGTTGTCAGTTTCAGTGTCTTATAGTTCTGTGCTATAAACAATGGTCTGCCAGAATGGACAAATAAAACCACACCACACTGTGACTTGCTTTTGACCTTTGACTGCAAACACTGTGTAAGAGTTATACTACCTGAAGGCATGTTTTCAAATATGTGACATTTACAATCTTTGTAAAGAAAATTTGTTCCTTTTCAGACATTGTTTGCCTAAACAGTCTGCTTGATTGAGTTAGTGACGTGGAAATTTTCCACACTTCAGCAGCTGTTGTTCTATAACATGCCTAACAGAATGAATCAAAAGATACTGCTTGGGCGTGGTGTACAATGAAACAATATGATGCAATGCAAGGACGGGAAAGAAGTCTGTTACAGGATGGCTTTGGGGGAAAAGCACAACCAAGCAACATGTTTCACAGAAAAGTAAGAGGTATGCCACTTGGTTTCAAGGCACAACATCAAACAACACGATTTGAAAGGTAAGGGGCATGTCACAAGATGATGTTAAGGAAATGGCACAACCACACAACATGATTCACACAGAAGGAAACAGGTATCTCACTGGATGACTTTAAAGAAACAGGAAAACCACACATGATTCACACAGAAGGAAACAGGTATCACACTGGATGACTTTAAGGAAACAATAAAACCAAACATTCACACAGAAGGAAACAGGTATCTCACTGGATGACTTTAAAGAAACAGGAAAACCACACATGATTCACACAGAAGGAAACAGGTATCACACTGGATGACTTTAAGGAAACAGTAAAACCAACAACATGATTCACACAGAAGGAAACAGGTATCACACTGGATGACTTTAAGGAAACAGGAAAACCACACATTCACACAGAAGGAAACAGGTGTCTCACTAGATGACTTTAAGGAAACAGTAAAACCAACAACATGATTCACACAGAAGGAAACAGGTGTCACACTAGATGACTTTAAGGAAACAGTTAAAACCAAACAACATGATTCACACAGAAGGAAACAGGTGTCTCACAAGATGACTTTAACCAATGCCTACCGGATCGACCGAGATCGACCGCGAGATTTCCTCCTTCTGAATACCGGATCGACCGAGATCGACCGCTGAATACTCGGTCAACGACTTTCGCTTTCACCATCGCATATCCCAGAATGCAATTGCGACAGAAGAGTCTTCCGGTACTTCCGTTTCTGGACGCCATTTTGGTTTTTGTTGCATGAGTTTTGGTGGAGTAGTTTCGCTGCTGTGAATTTTCAAAGTTCGGCTTTTTTTCGCGAAGATTTTCTGGGAAAATGGCGGATCAAGTAACTATGCAACTTGCAGAATTCATTTTCTGAAGTGATTTGATGAAGAGAGCGTATTTGCGGGCTACACTCTTAAAGAAGATTTGAAGCAAGACGATTCGGACGTCAATCTTGACCTAGTTATGAATAAAGATCGACTGCTGACTGATTTTGAGGCCCGGAATCAATAATGATTCAGGCGATGATAATGACGATGTCGAATAGCCCATTGCTGCTGGGCCCAGACCCCCAAAAAAGAAAATTCGAAAAACAAAACTTGCTAGAGATACTTTAATTCTTGACTGGAGTGGTTGGCTACAAGAAGTGAAGCCCCCCAAAAGTTTCCTTTGTTTTGATAGCCAGGAAACCGGGTCAGTCGGTGGGTTGTGTCCCACGATTTGCCTGTAGGAGCATCACCTTTAGCTTTTTGATTTCAGAAGAATTTTGGTAGACTTTTAACGAGAAACAAATTTATTTGCTGCACAAAAGCAAGCAGAAAAGGATGAACATAAACTCTGGCTGAAATAAAAACTGCCTGTTTATCAAAAGCAAAGAGGAGCCGGACAAGAGGTACATCATCACCACAGTGTGTGTGTTGGGGGGAGGGGGGGGGGGGGGGGGGGGGGGTTGCTCAGTGCACTTGTGCAAAAGCACATTTTTGTTGAATTCCATCACAATCTAAAGCCCAGTATTCAGTAATCTGTCTTGTTATTTTTTCCCCTCAGTAGTTAGAAGACAAATCTTCTTGTATGTGATGCCTTCAGTTTAACAAAATTGTTGAAGTTTGGGTTGTTTTTTGCTTCACAATAAAAGTTGATTATTTAGTGTGCATACCATACAGAATGACTTTATTTTGTTCCTGAAGGTTTCAGTACTTTGTTTAGACTTGGAAAATCACTCTGTGCTCCTAATCCATGATGTTCTGTGGGTACAGTGAATTTAGGGAAAATTGTTTTAGCACTGAGAATACCAAAGTACAGTTAGTCTGTTCGTTTGTTTTTTTTTTCCTCGTGTACCAGTTCACTATATGTGGGGGGAAATGGCTGTTTTGGATGGAGTGATGTCTTTGAATTTTTTTCATTATTTTTACAGAATAGATAAGTTAAAAACAAATTTTCTATTGAGGTTTCTTTATGGCAAGTGTGTATGTGTTGCGGAGTTACCTCTCTTGGCATGGTATTCTCATAGTCATATAGCACAAAGTCATGCGGTAGGCAGAGGGTTAAGGAAACAGTAAAACCAAACAACATGATTCACACAGAAGGAAACAGGTGTCTCAAAAGATGACTTTAAGGAAAAAGTAAAACCAAACATGATTCACACAGAAGGAAACAGGTATCACACTAGATGACTTTAAGGAAACAGTAAAACCAAACAACATGATTCAAACAAGGGAAAAGAGTATGTCACAACATAACTCAAAGGGAAAGAGCACACCCACCAATTTACAACAAACCAAAAAAAGAGGGAAGGGGTGTGCCACACATGATGGATCAAACAAGGCAAGAAATGCATCCCATGACAGAAGACAGGAGAAGGTGGGTTTCTGAACCACACACTGTCCATGAATGAGGACAAGGCAAGAAATGCATCCCATGACAGAAGACAGGAGAAGGTGGGTTTCTGAGCCACACACTGTCCATGAATGAGGACAAGCAGGAGAATTCCTGTATAGCGATTCCCTATGTTTAACAACCATGCACATAAGCGAATGATGAGTAGAAAAAAGCCTATATACAGATGAGAGTCCCAACCTGAGAGGGTTGGTGAATAAAGATAAGATATAAACTGCCTGCATATAGATCATGCAGTCCCAGCTTCTCACAGCTGGTAATTGAGGATACATATGAAAAAGGCCCATGCACAGATTATGGGCGCCCTGACTAGTCATCAGTCAAAAAATGAGGTGAAGTAGCAAACTGCTATTAGATCATGGGTATCCAGGCTACCCACAGTCAGTGAATGAGGATAGCTGGTAAAATGACTTTATACAGATTATAGGTGCTCAGATACTCACAATCTTGAACCTGGATAAGTATCAAATTACCGGTACTAAAAAACGTGTGTCTGCACAACCGACAGCTAATCCAAAAATTTTACTTTTTCACAGGGCAGATTAAAAAAGGAATCACTGGCCACTTCAGGACAACTTTCACACAGCTTACAGTTAGTTCTGGCGTCGTATGATGAGGACGTGACAGCCAGAGCAGGATGATGATCTGCAGACCCAGAATGGCCCCAGTCATCTCCACAGATCACCGTGTCTGCCACCTTCAACACATGTCATGTCCAGTCATCTTCACAGGATCACCGTCTCCCTCCTTCAACACACGTCATGTCCAGTCATCTTCACAGGATCACTGTCTCCCTCCTTCAACACATGTCATGTCCAGTCATCTCCACAGGATTACTGTCTCCCACCTTCAACACATGTCATGTCCAGTCATCTCCACAGGATCACTGTCTCCCTCCTTCAACACATGTCATGTCCAGTCATCTTCACAGGATCACTGTCTCCCTCCTTCAACATATGTCATGTCCAGTCATCTCCACAGGGTCACCGTCACCCACCTTCAACACATGTCATGTCCAGTCATCTCCACAGGATCACCGTCTCCCACCTTCAACACATGTCATGTCCAGTCATCTCCACAGGGTCATTGTGTCTCCCTCCTTCAACACATGTCATGTCCAGTCATCTCCACAGGATCACTGTCTCCCTCCTTCAACACATGTTATGTCCAGTCATCTCCACAGGATCACTGTCTCCCACCTTCAACACATGTCATGTCCAGTCATCTCCACAGATCACTCTGTCTCCCTCCTTCAAGACATGTCATGTCCCGTCATCTCCACAGGATCACTGTCTCCCACCTTCAACACATGTCATGTCCAGTCATCTCCACAGGATCACTGTCTCCCACCTTCAACACATGTCATGTCCAGTCATCTCCACAGGATCACTCTGTCTCCTCCTTCAGACATGTCATGTCCAGTCATCTCCACAGGATCACTCTGTCTCCTCCTTCAACACATGTCATGTCCAGTCATCTCCACAGGATCACTGTCTCACTCCATCAACATATGTCATGTCCAGTCATCTCCACAGGATCACTCCGTCTCCCTCCTTCAACATATGTCATGTCCAGTCATCTCCACAGGATCACTGTGTCTCCCTCCTTCAACACATGTCATGTCCAGTCATCTCCACAGGATCACTGTCTGCCTCCTTCAACACATGTCATGTCCAGTCATCTCCACAGGATCACTGTCTCCCACCTTCAACACATGTCATGTCCAGTCATCTCCACAGGATCACTGTCTCCCTCCTTCAACACATGTCATGTCCAGTCATCTCCACAGGATCACTGTCTCCCACCTTCAACACATGTCATGTCCAGTCATCTCCACAGGATCACTGTCTCCCTCCTTCAACACATGTCATGTCCAGTCATCTCCACAGGATCACTGTCTCCTCCTTCAACACATGTCATGTCCAGTCATCTCCACAGGATCACTGTCTCCACCTTCAACACATGTCATGTCCAGTCATCTCCACAGGATCACTGTCTCCCACCTTCAACACATGTCATGTCCAGTCATCTCCACAGGATCACTGTCTCCCACCTTCAACACATGTCATGTCCAGTCATCTCCACAGGATCACTGTCTCCCTCCTTCAACACATGTCATGTCCAGTCATCTCCACAGGATCACTGTCTCCTCCTTCAACACATGTCATGTCCAGTCATCTCCACAGGATCACTGTCTCCCACCTTCAACACATGTCATGTCCAGTCATCTCCACAGGATCACTGTCTCCCTCCTTCAACTCATGTCATGTCCAGTCATCTCCACAGGATCACCGTCTCCCTCCTTCAACACATGTCATGTCCAGTCATCTCCACAGGATCACTGATGTCATGTCCAGTCATCTCCACAGGATCACCGTGTCTCCCACCTTCAACACATGTCATGTCCAGTCATCTCCACAGGATCACCGTCTCCCTCCTTCAACACATGTCATGTCCAGTCATCTCCACAGGATCACTGTCACCCACCTTCAACACATGTCATGTCCAGTCATCTCCACAGGATCACTGTCTCCCACCTTCAACACATGTCATGTCCAGTCATCTCCACAGGATCACTCTGTCTCCCACCTTCAACACATGTCATGTCCAGTCATCTTCACAGGATCACTCTGTCTCCCCCCTTCAACACATGTCATGTCCAGTCATCTCCACAGGATCACTGTCTCCACCTTCAACACATGTCATGTCCAGTCATCTCCACAGGATCACTGTCTCCCTCCTTCAACAGTCATGTCCAGTCATCTCCACAGGATCACTGTCTCCCTCCTTCAACACATGTCATGTCCAGTCATCTCCACAGGATCACTGTCACCCTCCTTCAACACATGTCATGTCCAGTCATCTCCACAGGATCACTGTCTCCCTCCTTCAACAGTCATGTCCAGTCATCTCCACAAGATCTGTCTCCTCCTTCAACACATGTCATGTCCAGTCATCTCCACAGGATCACTGTCACCCACCTTCGACACATGTCATGTCCAGTCATCTCCACAGAATCACTGTCTCCCTCCTTCAACAGTCATGTCCAGTCATCTCCACAGGATCACTGTCTCCCTCCTTCAACACATGTCATGTCCACTCATCTCCACAGGATCACTGTCTCCCTCCTTCAACACATGTCATGTCCAGTCATCTCCACAGGATCACCGTCTCCCTCCTTCAAGAGTCATGTCCAGTCATCTCCACAAGATCTGTCTTCCTCCTTCAACACATGTCATGTCCAGTCATCTCCACAGGATCACTGTCACCCACCTTCGACACATGTCATGTCCAGTCATCTCCACAGGATCACTGTCACCCACCTTCAACACATGTCATGTCCAGTCATCTCCACAGGATCACTGTCTCCCTCCTTCAACAGTCATGTCCCGTCATCTCCACAGGATCACTGTCTCCCTCCTTCAACACATGTCATGTCCAGTCATCTCCACAGGATCACTGTCTCCCTCCTTCAACACTGTCATGTCCAGTCATCTCCACAGGATCACTGTCTCCCACCTTCAACACATGTCATGTCCAGTCATCTCCACAGGATCACTGTCTCCCACCTTCAACACATGTCATGTCCAGTCATCTCCACAGGATCACTGTCTCCCTCCTTCAACACATGTCATGTCCAGTCATCTCCACAGGATCACTGTCTCCCTCCTTCAACACATGTCATGTCCAGTCATCTCCACAGGATCACTGTCTCCCACATTCAACACATGTCATGACCCGTCATCTCCACAGGATCACCGTCTCCCACCTTCAACACATGTCATGTCCAGTCATCTCCACAGGATCACTGTCTCCTCCTTCAACACATGTCATGTCCAGTCATCTCCACAGGATCACTGATGTCATGTCCAGTCATCTCCACAGGATCACCGTGTCTCCCACCTTCAACACATGTCATGTCCAGTCATCTCCACAGGATCACCGTCTCCCTCCTTCAACACATGTCATGTCCAGTCATCTCCACAGGATCACTGTCACCACCTTCACACATGTCATGTCCAGTCATCTCCACAGGATCACTGTCTCCCTCCTTCAACAGTCATGTCCAGTCATCTCCACAGGATCACTGTCTCCCACCTTCAACACATGTCATGTCCAGTCATCTCCACAGGATCACTGTCTCCCCCCTTCAACACATGTCATGTCCAGTCATCTCCACAGGATCACTGTCTCCCTCCTTCAACAGTCATGTCCAGTCATCTCCACAGGATCACTCTGTCTCCCACCTTCAACACATGTCATGTCCAGTCATCTCCACAGGATCACTGTCACCCTCCTTCAACACATGTCATGTCCAGTCATCACCACAGGATCACTGTCTCCCTCCTTCAACACATGCCATGTCCAGTCATCACCACAGTATCACGGTCTCCCACCTTCAACACATGTTATGCTTAAAATCTTAAAACCCTGATACCTTTTTGCTATTGCAAAACAATCGAAACCGAAAATTATTTTTTTAAAGTACAATTTCTCAATGCACAGAGTTTTAGTTTTATACTGATGCCAGCCACTACAGAGGAGTGGCAATCTCACTGGGATGTGAACTGGCAGGTTGAAGGGTTAAACCCCACAGGTGGTGTGCACTGTGGACATTTCCATCCCAGCTGGTTCCTAGGATCTCCTTGCTGTTGAGCATGTTATGAACTTAAACTGAAAGCCTGACACCGACTGACTGAAACCATTTACTGTCAAACAACATAGTGTTGTACCGACGTATGCCACACACTGACGCTTCATTCACTACATGGATGTGTCTGACATAGTTGTGTAACTGGGAGACCGACACCACGCATTGAAGCTTCATCCACTCTATAGGGATGTGTCTATTAGAGTGTTGTTCAAACTGACCGATCATCACAGCAGGTGTCCGTGTCTCTTGCACCATGTCCACTCTATAGGGATGTGTCTGTTACAGTTTTGTTCAGACTGATCATCACTGCAGGTGTCTGTGTCTCTTGCACTATGTCCACTCTATAGGGATGTGTCTATTTCAGTTTTGTTCAAACCAACTGATCATCACTGCAGGTGTCTGTGTCTCTTACACCATGTCAACTCTATAGGGATGTGTCTATTACAGTGTTGTTCAAACCGACTGATCACCACAGCAGGTGTCTGTCTCTTACACCATGTCAACTCTATAGGGATGTGTCTATTACAGTGTTGTTCAAACTGACTGATCATCACTGCAGGTGTCTGTGTTTTTTGCACCATGTCCACTCTATAGGGATGTGTCTGTTACAGTGTTGTTCAAACCGACTGATCATCACTGCAGGTGTCTGTGTTTTTTGCACCATGTCAACTCTATAGGGATGTGTCTATTACAGTGTTGTTCAAACCGACTGATCATCACTGCAGGTGTCTGTGTTTTTTGCACCATGTCAACTCTATAGGGATGTGTCTATTACAGTGTTGTTCAAACTGACTGATCATCACTGCAGGTGTCTGCCTTTTGAACCATGTCAATTCTATAGGGATGTGTCTGTTACAGTGTTGTTCAAACCGACTGATCATCACTGCAGATGTCTGTGTGTCCTGCACCATGTCCACTCTAACATACATGCAGGCACAAAGTACAACTCTGTCATGCAAGTGTCTGTGTCTCTTGCACCATGTCCACTCTGACATACATGCAGGCACAAAGTACAACTCTGTCATGCAGGTGTCCGTGTCTCTTGCACCATGTCAACTCTATAGGGATGTGTCTGTTACAGTGTTGTTCAAACTGACCGATCATCACAGCAGGTGTCTGTGTGTCCTGCACCATGTCCACTCTAACATACATGCAGGCATATAGTACAACTCTGTCATGCAAGCTCAGACCACAATGGACCTCCATAGCGTCATCCTCACTGAACATCATTTGAAAACCAAACTTTACATTTCATGACCCATCTTGCCCAGGTTGGCCGACTCACGACTAGACGCAGAGCGCCCTCTGTCGACTGCCAGTGCTGGGGCTGTGATGGGACAAGGCAGGGTGTGGCTGTGATGGGACAAGGCAGGGTGTGGCTGTGATGGGACAAGGCAGGGTGTGGCTGTGGTGGGACAAGGCAGGGTGTGGCTGTGATGGGACAAGGCAGGGTGTGGCTGTGATGGGACAAGGCAGGGTGTGCTGTGATGGGACAAGGCAGGGTGTGGCTGTGGATGGGGAGGAGGAATGAGCAGTGCAGGGGTGTTGTCACTGACATGGGGCACTGTCCCCTCACGCTATCTTAATGCAGATAGTTCCCAGAGAACTGCTGGCATGAGGACTGCAGCAGAACAAACTGAGATGTGGCTGTGGATGGACAGGTGGAGTGAGGGGAGTGGAGTAATATTACAGACATGGTACAGCCACAATCAACTGAAAGCATTCTATTACTAGACAGGGTACAGCCACAATGAACTGAAAGCATTCTGTTACTACAGACAGGGTACAGCCACAATCAACTGAATGAAAGCATTCTATTACTACAGACAGGGTACAGCCACAATGAACTGAATGAAAGCATTCTATTACTACAGACAGGGTACAGTCACAATCAACTGAATGAAAGCATTCTATTACTACAGACAGGGTACAGCCACAATCAACTGAATGAAAGCATTCTATTACTACAGACAGGGTACAGCCACAATCAACTGAATGAAGCATTCTATTACTACAGACAGGGTACAGCCACAATCAACTGAAAGCATTCTATTACTACAGACAGGGTACAGCCACAATGAACTGAAAGCAGTCTATTACTACAGACAGGGTACAGCCACAATCAACTGAAAGCAGTCTATTACTACAGACAGGGTACAGCCACAATGAACTGAATGAAAGCATTCTATCACTACAGACAGGGTACAGCCACAATCAACTGAATGAAAGCATTCTATTACTAGACAGGGTACAGCCACAATCAACTGAAAGCAGTCTATTACTACAGACAGGGTACAGCCACAATGAACTGAATGAAAGCATTCTATTACTACAGACAGGGTACAGCCACTATCAACTGAATGAAAGCATTCTATTACTACAGACAGGGTACAGCCACAATCAACTGAATGAAAGCATTCTATTACTACAGACAGGGTACAGCCACAATGAACTGAATGAAAGCATTCTATTCACATCTGAAAAAAAAAAAAAAAAAGAATTTGTATGACCAAACATGTATCCAAATATGAAAAAAAAATGTTTGCAACAAAAGATCATTTGCACCGATGAAGATCAATCAATCATGATGCCCCAAAATCTGATTAAGACTTTAATCAAAATTCAGCTGTATTCCACTGTCCTCTATAAATTACATGACTACAAAACAAATGGTGGACACTAAACGGCAGACTTTCAATCGTGGATCTTTAACAGTGGCCAATAAATGTGAACATTTAATTAAACGACATTAGATTCCCTCATTTCGCAACTACACACATGTAAAAGCCAACAAACGAACACACACACTCTCCAACACACTCACTCTCTCTCTTTCTTTCTCTTACACACATACACATAAACACACACCAACACACATCTCGACACACTAGTTTGTGTTCAAGGGTGAGGTGGTGGAGAGGACAGGGGAGATAAGCCGAGTCAGACGCATTGGAGTGATATCACTAAAAATGAGACAGCCACTAAAACGCCCTGCAGGATGCTTTGATATTTCTTCCTTTGTGCAGGGAATGGCAGTAAGTGTGCAGTGTTTATATCCTTCTTTCAGCTGTTGTACTATGACATTACAATGTGCTGTACTTCTGTCTTACATTCACTGATTCAGCCACTGTAGAGCGACATAAAAGTGCACAATTTTTGCATTCTACTTTCAGCTGTGTCAGAATGACGTTAAAATATGCAGTATTTGTGTTCTATTTTCAGCCGCTATAAAAATGACATGAAAGTGTGCAGTGTTTGTGTTCTACTTTCAGCCGCTATAAAAATGACATTAAAGTGTGCAGGGTTTGTGTTCTACTTTTAACCACTGTAAAATGACATTAAATTGTGCAGTGTTTGTGTTCTACTTTCAACCACTGTAAAATGACATGAAAGTGTGCAGTGTTTGTGTTCTACTTTCAACCACTGTAAAATGACATGAAAGTGTGCAGTGTTTGCGTCTACTTTCAACCACTGTAAAATGACATCAAAGTGTGCAGTGTTTGTGTTCTACTTTCAGCCACTGTAAAATGACATTAACTCAAAATGTGCAGTGTTTGTGTTCTACTTTCAACCGTTGTAAAATGACATAAAAGTGTGCAGTGTTTGTGTTCTTTCAACCGTTGTAAAATGACATAAAAGTGTGCAGTGTTTGTGTTCTGTTTCAACCGTTGTAAAATGACATAAAAGTGTGCAGTGTTTGTGTTCTGTTTCAACCGTTGTAAAATGACATCAAAACATGCAGCGTTTGTGTTCTACTTTCAGCCACTGTAAAATGACATGAAAGTGTGCAGTGTTTGTGTTTTACTTTAAGCCACTGTAAAATGACATGAAAGTGTGCAGTGTTTGTGCTCTCCTTTCAACCACTGTAAAATGACATGAAAGTGTGCAGTGTTTGTGTTCTACTTTCAGCCACTGTAAAATGACATTAATTCAAAGTGTGCAGTGTTTGTGTTCTACTTTCAACCGTTGTAAAATGACATAAAAGTGTGCAGTGTTTTGTGTTCTGTTTCAACCGTTGTAAAATGACATAAAAGTGTGCAGTGTTTTGTGTTCTGTTTCAACCGTTGTAAAATGACATCAAAACATGCAGCGTTTGTGTTTTACTTTCAGCCACTGTAAAATGACATGAAAGTGTGCAGTGTTTGTGTTTTACTTTAAGCCACTGTAAAATGACATGAAAGTGTGCAGTGTTTGTGCTCTACTTTCAACCACTGTAAAATGACATGAAAGTGTGCAGTGTTTGCGTCTACTTTCAACCACTGTAAAATGACATCAAAGTGTGCAGTGTTTGTGTTCTACTTTCAGCCACTGTAAAATGACATTAATTCAAAGTGTGCAGTGTTTGTGTTCTACTTTCAACCGTTGTAAAATGACATAAAAGTGTGCAGTGTTTGTGTTCTGTTTCAACCGTTGTAAAATGACATAAAAGTGTGCAGTGTTTGTGTTCTGTTTCAACCGTTGTAAAATGACATCAAAACATGCAGCGTTTGTGTTTTACTTTCAGCCACTGTAAAATGACATGAAAGTGTGCAGTGTTTGTGTTTTACTTTAAGCCACTGTAAAATGACATGAAAGTGTGCAGTGTTTGTGCTCTACTTTCAACCACTGTAAAATGACATGAAAGTGTGCAGTGTTTGTGTCTACTTTCAACCACTGTAAAATGACATCAAAGTGTGCAGTGTTTGTGTTCTACTTTCAGCCACTGTAAAATGACATTAATTCAAAGTGTGCAGTGTTTGTGTTCTACTTTCAACCGTTGTAAAATGACATAAAAGTGTGCAGTGTTTGTGTTCTGTTTCAACCGTTGTAAAATGACATAAAAGTGTGCAGTGTTTGTGTTCTGTTTCAACCGTTGTAAAATGACATCAAAACATGCAGCGTTTGTGTTTTACTTTCAGCCACTGTAAAATGACATGAAAGTGTGAAGTGTTTGTGTTCTACTTTCAACCACTGTAAAATGACATGAAAGTGTGCAGTGTTTGCGTTTACTTTCAACCACTGTAAAATGACATCAAAGTGTGCAGTGTTTGTGTTCTACTTTCAACCACTGTAAAATGACATCAAAGTGTGCAGTGTTTGTGTTCTACTTTCAGCCACTGTAAAATGACATTAATTCAAAGTGTGCAGTGTTTGTGTTCTACTTTCAACCGTTGTAAAATGACATAAAAGTGTGCAGTGTTTGCGTCTACTTTCAACCGTTGTAAAATGACATAAAAGTGTGCAGTGTTTGTGTTCTGTTTCAAACCGTTGTAAAATGACATAAAAGTGTGCAGTGTTTGTGTTCTGTTTCAACCGTTGTAAAATGACATAAAAGTGTGCAGTGTTTGTGTTCTGTTTCAACCGTTGTAAAATGACATCAAAACATGCAGCGTTTGTGTTCTACTTTCAGCCACTGTAAAATGACATGAAAGTGTGCAGTGTTTGCGTTTTACTTTCAGCCACTGTAAAATGACATGAAAGTGTGCAGTGTTTGTGTTTTACTTTCAGCCACTGTAAAATGACATGAAAGTGTGCAGTGTTTGTGTTCTACTTTCAACCACTGTAAAATGACATGAAAGTGTGCAGTGTTTGCGTCTACTTTCAACCACTGTAAAATGACATCAAAGTGTGCAGTGTTTGTGTTCTACTTTCAACCATTGTAAAATGACATTAATTCAAAGTGTGCAGTGTTTGTGTTCTACTTTCAACCGTTGTAAAATGACATAAAAGTGTGCAGTGTTTGTGTTCTATTTCAACCGTTGTAAAATGACATCAAAACATGCAGCGTTTGTGTTCTACTTTCAGCCATTGTAAAATGACATCAAAGTGTGCAGTGTGTGCATCTACTTTCAGCCACTGTAGCCCTTTTGTACTTACAGGGAGGGGCCTCCCTGTCCGGAGGATCCTGGGCAAGTGTGCTGCCGTCTGTAGCAGTGGAAGGAACCACAGGTGTGGTTGGTGTGACAGCAGAGTGTTGGACTTCATCTGTAACAAGCATGTCATCTGCAGTTTCTTCTCCATCATAGAGAGGACAGGACAGAGAAAAACACAGCCTATGCTATAACTCTCTGGTTTTGCCATTTCAAAATAGGGAATTCACTTTCATTTTCACACACACACACACACGAGATCCACATTCAAAGACACACACTGCACAAAATCTTTCTTTCACACATTCACAGACACAAATTCTCTCTTTCTCTCCTCTCTGTCTCTCTCTCACTCACTCACACTCTCTCTCACACACACACACACTGAGTCTCTCACACATACAAGCACACTGTACAACACAGTCAACCAGGCAGTCACTGATTACCATTGTCACTGAAGCGGTGAATGTGACAGGGAATGAAATACCGGTGGTCACCAAGGGGGTAGAGGTGAACCTTGTAGGCCCCGCTGTCCTTCAGCCTGGACACAGGCACTTTGGCCACCACCTGGTCAGTCAGCTGACCCACCAGACTGAAGCCGTCACTGGACTCGCACTTTGGCTCGTCTGCCTCCTTTGTAGGTCCAAAGCAATACATCACCATATCTGTGGAGGACAGCCAAGGTGTTGGTGAATGGTGGGGAGATTGAACGATGTCCTTGTAGCGTATAACTCTGAACATACAATATGTCACCTGTGGAAGACATCCAAGTGCTGGTGAAGGGTGGGGGAGATTGAATAATGTCCTTGTAGCGTATAACTCTGAACACACAACATGTCACCTGTGGAAGACATCCAAGTGCTGGTGAATGGTGGGGGAGATTGAAGTCCTTGTAGTGTATAACTCTAAACATACAATATGTCATCTGTGGAAGACAGCCAAGGTCTTGGATGGAGGGGGAGAGCCATGTCCTAGTAGTGTGTAGCTTCTAAGGTACAACATGACATCTGTGGAGGACTGGTGAATAGTGGGGAAGATCGTTACCTGGTAGTCCATAGCTCTGAAGATACAATACAACAAGTCATCTGTGGAGAACACCCAAGGTGATCATACATGGCAGGGGAGATTAATGGTCAGCCGAAACTTGAATAATAATTTTTTTCTTCTCACTATCACTCTATTCAGCACCCAGAGCAATGTGTGGTGTACAGTGCCAGCCGCTAACCACAGAAACTCCCAACATGGCGGCACTGCTCTGCTGGAATGGCATCCTGTCACACAACATCAGAGGAACTCTGAGCAGTTTGATTTGACTTGGATGTGTGCTTGTCTGGGGTTAGTGCCAATGTGTGTCTGGAGATCCCAGCCGACAGGAATGATTCGGCATGTTGCAAATCACCTCTCCCCCACCCTCCACCCCCAACCCTTTTCTCCCTCTCTCCTTACCCCCTCTCTGGTTGTTTCCTTTGGTTTTCATTTACCTGGATCTGAACCAGTCTCGGGGAAGTGCTTGACGATGATGCCCTGACCTGTGTCACTGACATCGACTGGGAGGGGACACCTCAAGACAGCCTCGCCCTTGTCCAGCTCCACCTCAGTGCCGATACACTCAGCCCCGGCCAGGGAAGACGTCGCCACAGTGAGGGCCATCATGATCCACACAGCTGCTGCTGACCCTGTTAACACACGTCATCCACTGGTGTCAGCTGAATGGACCACTTCGTTTTGGACTTCAGCAATTCATGTTGCACAGCCGAGTTCCTCTCGAAAGACAATTTAGTCATCCCTGGGGACGAAGGTGGTAGGTGGCGACTGCCTCCTTTCTGGACTGGGCATTGGTGAAAGTCGTACTCATAGCACTACTTAATTACAGGGAAATGGCGCTGCACACATATGCATGGAATAACAGAATGCTGTGCTCAACATTAGAAAATGTGGATTTGTAATAAAGCATCAGGTTTTGTTGTTTTTGGTTTGTTCCCCCCCCCCCATCCTCCCCCCCCTCCCATCCTCCCCCCCCCCCCCCCTCCCACACACACACATGGAGATACTGACAGTAACTGAATGAAAGACTGGTAGAAAAGAACAGAGCGAGAGAGACACAGGCAAAGGCAGAGACAGAAGAACGAATCAAAATAATAGCACTGCAGTTCCTCATTCTATGAGTAATCCGACTGCACTTTACAAAAGCATTTAAAACTACAACCAAATGAAATAACTGGAACATCACATGAACACCACACATATTTGCTCACTTCACAGTGAAAACTAAAAACACTGAGAATCAATCGAAAGTAGATGATCCAAAGAAAAACGGCATCACAAAGATTAACATGACTTCACACTCAGACAGAAATGGTATTTTAACATAACTGATAACGCACTAAATCAGACAACCTCCACCATACTTACCCATCCCAAACATACCGCAGAGGTACTCAAGCGCTGACTTTCCTCTCTTCCTCTCTGACTCTCTGGTCCTGCGATGATCACCCAAGTCATAGTCATCTTTGCAATTTGCTTTTGGCCACTCTGCAACGGAAAATTCTATCAGAAGTAAAGAAACTTTGTGGAGCATGCAACGAGCATTGGATTGTTTCTGATTGCATTATCAATGTACTGTGGCTAAAGATTTGTTAAAGCAACAGAACGCTTATCCATCTCTGTTCAATACACTAGTTTCCTTCCACGCAGCACTTGTCACATGGCACTGTGTATTTTTCCTCACTGGCTTAATTTCACTTTTTTTTTACATTTTGTTAAGATGGAGAAAATGTCAGTTTCTAAATACTTTTAACTTAGATATCCTATACTGCACAGCATTTCTGGCAAATACGATTGTCAGGTTTGTTCTGACATGGTTTAGCCCTTTATAAAAGGATATCAGCTCTATGAAACCTACTGCATTTTGAAACTTTTAGTCTATAATCATTCACTCACAGTGATCTTTGTTTTTCTGTATCTACCAAATGTGTGACTGCTTTTCAACCATAAAAGGTACAGAATTTTATATCAACATTCCATTGTCATTCAACTGTTAAGATATAAACTGGTCACTTCCTAGCAACAACTGCAAAATACTCTATACTCCTAGTTTATCCATGCTTTCCCTGAAATATTCTGCTTCTCAACCTACATTCTGTGATTGTAAAACACCGTTTACTCAAGGAGTCAGTCAGAATTCCTACAGAGTTAATGTGAAATAAATCTATATGGGCATTTCATATCTTTCTCTGAAATGCATTTGGTTCAGAGGGAAAAAGTGCAGTGTTTCTGTTCCACATTGTCATATTTCATTAAGTGGTACCATTTCTGATGTCTGAATGTTTTGCGCCCAGGTTGATTTCAATGAAAAAGCTAATGCTTTTAGCTCTGATAATCCAAGACCACTGTTTGTGATGGTTTTATGCACACATCTGTTCTTTTCCTCTATATTTTGTCTAGCTTTTTTTGTTCCATGCAAAATTTGTAATCCCTCACAATGACTTTGCAACACCTAAGAGAATAGTGTGATGCATTAGGTAAGAACACCTACGACTGAGACAGTTTTTAGAAAATGTTCTATTTTGAAATCTGTAAGTGCTGAAATCTGTCAGCCCTTGTATCCTGAAGGAACTGGCAGAAGAACTCGCCCCAGCCCTCACCCTGCTCTACCAGTCGTCTATCAACACGGGCACAGTACCGAAAGATTGGAGGACAGCGCATGTTACGCCCATCTTTAAGAAGGGAGAGCGCTATAGGCCTGAAAATTACCGACCGATCTCACTGACGAGTGTTCCTGGCAGTCCTAGAACACATCCTGGTCAACACTGTGATGGCATCGCAGAGAAAAACAACATCATCTGCCGGCAACAACATGGATTCCGTCGAGGGCGTTCTTGTGCGAGTCAACTGCTAGGACTCGTGGACGACATCACACCTGATAGAGAAGGGAAGACAGCATGACGTCCTGGTCATGGACTTCTCCAAGGCTTTTGACAAGGTATCTCACTCGCTTCTGGTTCACAAGCTCCACCACTATGGAATCCGGGGCCACCTGAACAGGTGGATAAGGAACTTCCTGACCAACAGGCAGCAAGCAGTGGTGGTGGAAGGAGTTACGTCGGCATTTGATTTGTAGGGGTTGAGTCTGGAGTCCCCCAAGGCTATGTCTTGGGACCCTACCTCTTCCTGTTCTACATTAACGACATCCCAATGGGCCTCTACTCAACCGTACGCCTTTGCGCAGATGACACTGCTTGCCACAAGACATCAGGAAGGCCAGTGACCAAGCCACGCTACAGAGAGACCTTGACAAACTTGCTAAATGGGAACAAACTTGGCTCATGTCCTTCCATCCGGACAAGTGTCACTCTCCATTTTGGCACAAGACCACTTACCATCTGCATGGTCACAACCTCCAGCCACCAAGGAGGAAAAA
Organism: Conus ventricosus; assembly: GCA_018398815.1. Lineage (NCBI taxonomy): Eukaryota > Metazoa > Mollusca > Gastropoda > Neogastropoda > Conidae > Conus > Conus ventricosus. The sequence goes on along the minus strand of CM031628.1, from coordinate 3,591,825 downwards.
TACCTAGGGGTTACCCTGTCCAGATATAAAATGGGAACCCCACATTAACAACATCGTCAACAAGGCTTCTAAGACCCTCGGCTTTGTGAAGAGAAACCTGATATTAGTTTCTATCCAAATCAAAGAGAGCCTACAAAGCCCTTGTGCGCCCAACCTTAGAGTACGCCTGCCAGGTGTGGGATCCCCATCAAGAAGGGACAAGTTAGCACTTGAAAAGGTTCAACAAAGGGCGGCGCGCTGGGTTGTAAATCGCTACCGTCAGACATCCAGCTTAGGTGCTATGTACAAGCAGTTGCACTGGGCTCCTCTAGAACAATGACGCCAGCAAATCGGGCTAGCCACCTTTTACAAAGTTTCACCACGGCGATATCAAGATCAACTCTGCGCACATCCCTACGCGTTACACCCATCAGTACAACACCAGGAACTCACGAGCAGCAGTACCATGTAGAACCCTGCTGCAGAAACTACAGAAAGAACAGCTTCTTCCCACGCACTGGGAGGGAGTGGAAACAATCTCCAGCCGAGGCAGTGGCATCGGCCTCGCTGGAGGACTTCAGACCTGATTTAACACCCCCCCCCCCCCCAAGCTCCCCTCCCCTCGCTCCCTCGCCCCTCACCCCCCCCCCCCCCCCCCCTTGCTTTTTACCTTTCAATTGCATTGACTGTTTTTCAAGTTGGAACCAATTTATTGCCATATCAAGCAGTCTAATCATTGCTTAATATAACTTAAAACATTTCTTTATTTAGGTAAATAAAAGTTTTTATTAATCCAATCATTTGGTTTGCTTTATTTATACACTTTTGATGCAGATCAAAATAAATCTTTATCAAAGATTACACCTAGATCTTTCTTCTCACATTTCGTACACCTATTTTCACATCCATTTTTGTGGTATTCATGTTCTGGATTGTTTTTTGCCAACATGCAAAACTTTACATTTTCAACATTAAAATATAGATTCCACTTGTCTGACCAGTTTTGGAGGCAATTAAATTTTCTTGCAAACTATTATAGTTATCTGATTTGTCATATATTTTGATTCATCAGCAAAAATTTTACAAAAACTATTTACCTCATCTGGAAGGTCATTTATAAAAATAGTAAACAGTACAGGTCCTAAAATGCTCCCTTGGGGAATACCACTCATAACATCTTTGTCGACATACAGTTACCCACTCTTACCGTTTTCTATTTGACAAAAATCTCTAATCCAGTTTAGCAACTTACCTACTATAACCGTATGCTTCCATTTTTTTCAATAATCTCTCATGCGGAACCGTAATCAAAAGCTTTACGGAAATCAAGGTAATTATTATCACAGATGTACTTATTCTTAGCATGTTAACTAAATCTTCCATAACTTCAAGTAGTTGTGATATGCAAGACCTTTTAAAAAAGCCATGTTGGCATACTGCAAACAAATTATCAGTGAAATGAGATACTATGACATCTCTTATGATGGATCTAGCATTTTGCATGCAATACAGGTTAAGCTTACCGGACGATAGTTGCCAGGCTCAGATTTTGACCCTTTTAAAAAATACCAGTAACTTCTGCCAATTTCCAGTCGAGGGGTAATTTTCCTGTCTCTAATGATTTATTATAAATCTTACTGAGCGGTACAGCCAACTCCTTACTTAATTCTTATTAGAACTTTAGGTGGTATTAAATCGGTCCCTGCACTTTAGACCGATTCAATTCAAACAACTTCTCTACTGCAGCTGAATTAATTATTATATCTGTAACTGAAATTCATTAGATTTACTACATTCAATAAGATCAGGTATGTTATTGTATCTTCATAAGCAAAGACACTTGCAAAGAACTCATTTAAAACTTCAGCTTTCTCCTATACTGACTCGGCCAACCCTCCTTTACCATCATTTTGAGTATTTACCCCTGTGTTACTTTTGTACGTTCTTGCACGTATTTCCAAAAACATTTGGGATTTTTTTTTACATTGTTTCTGCTATTTTACGTTCATAAGCTTTCCTTGTTGATTTGATTTCAATTTTGCTCTTATTCGCATTCGTGCATATTTACTGTATTCTTTCCCATCTTCCGTCGATAAATACCTTTGAAAAAGTTTATATTTTTCTTAATCTTTTTAAGTACTTTATCATTCATCTAAAGTGGTTTAAGCATTTTATTTTGGCTACAATTAGTCTTTGGAATACATTCGTCCATACTCTTACAACTTCGCATTTTCACCCCAATAAAAATATATTTATCAAAAGTTCAAATAGTCAAATGGGTGAAAATTTTGAAGAAATCACTCTGATTTGTCCTACGTAACTCCCACATCAACAAAGCGACTGAATTCAAGTCATAACACAGGTAGTTTCATCTTTCCTCCAAACTTTGAACATAAAGTGTTTACCCTACACTTTAGAAGGGTGGCTTAGTGTGACATGTCTAACTAGTGCGTTAACTATTCCTAGTTGTGATAGAATTCGGTTGAAAGATACGCATGCGCGACGAGACCGACGCTCGGCTTGGCGGTTTTTCTCTGGCCATTTTCTAGACAAATTATAGTGGATCGCAATACATCATTAAGCGTGTTTGTCTGTCGTCCGTGTGCCTGCTGATCGTGATATGGTGGCAGCGGTCCTCAATGTGCCACGTCTCCCATAAGTGACAGTGCTTCTCAGCGACGTTTTACTTTTTTCCCCTCGAAACGACTGTGCCGTTTCAACGACCGAACCTACGAGTACGAAGTCAACGGACAGCGTGCAGAATGGTCAGATAAGTGAATTCCCTCAAAATTTAATGATTGACGCTCAGGTGTGTTTCATATTACGTTTTTGTTGTTTTCGTCGGAAAATTTGGGACTTGTGAATTTTAGCATTTCTTTTCAAAGCAAATTATATTTGGTCGGGTTCTTACAGTCATGGCATTTAAACCACCAGATGCCTTTGACTTCTCACAACCAGAACAGTGGCCCTCATGGCGTCAAAGATTTCTTCGCTATCGCACTTGTAGTGAACTCTCTAAGAAGGACTTTGAAGTTCAAGTGTCTAGTCTGATTTACAGCATGGGGCCTGATGCTGAAAGGATATATTCCACTTTCACCATCACCACTGGTCACCAGACAGATGAAGATCCACCAGATACAAATTTTGATGATGTCATTAAGATGTTTAATGCACATTTCACTCCAAAGAAAAACATTCATGAGCGCGCAAAATTTAACCTGCGCAACCAGGCACAGGGTGGAAAACGTAGAGACCTACATTCGTGCACTGTATGAACTGCTGAGAGTGCAGACTTCGGTTGCAAGGACACCGCCATTAGGGATCGACTGGTGGTAGGTCTCTGTGACAGGGACCTCAGAGAAACTACAGCTTCAACCAAACCTGACTCTCAAAGATGCATCCAGATAGCAAGGCAGCATGAACTTGTCAAGCAGCAGATGAGGGAACAACGTGACATGAGCGCCAGCCTTGATGCAGTGCACTCCCATGTTTTCGAGGTGCACAACGGACTGCACCGTGGTGGTGGCCACAGAGGGCATTCTTCCTCCCACTTCAACTCACCGCAGAGGGGTAACAGAGGTCAACACGCCAGAGGCCATCAACCCAGGTCAACAAGCCAGAGGTCAATACATTAGAGGTCAACACACCAGAGGACAGCGGGACGGTACGGACCATCATCGAGGAGGTGGAACGTGCGGCAACTGTGGTCGGGAACCACACTACAGCAGAAACGAGTGTCCTGCTTGCGGCAAAATTTGTCGCAAGTGCGGGAAATACGGACATTTTATCAATGTCTGCAGACAGAACCGGCGGCCAGAGGTCAACGAGGTGGAGACATACTACCTGGGCTCCATCTCCACTCCAGCCAGTGAGCCACCATGGTTCACGTACTTGGATATCTGCAACACCCCAGTCCGCTTCAAGATAGACACGGGAGCTGATGTGTCTATCATCTCTTCATCCCAATACAACCAATTCCCCTGCCCTCCTCCCTTACAGCAAACAAAGGTAGCACTCTGTAGCCCATCTGGTCCCTTACCCTGCAGAGGACAGTTCACTGCAACTGTCAAAACGGAAAATGGACCTCACTGTTTGCGGTTTTTCGTTGTTGACTCAACCACTACTGACAATCTTTTGGGACGAACAGCAGCGTGCCAACTTCTTATCCAGCGCATTGACGAGCTTTCCTCTCATGTCTTTGGGGGCTTGATAAGCCTGTCAACTGCACTCCCTGAAAATTCAATTCAAAGACGACGCTCAACCCTACAGCATCTCGACGGCAAGGAGGATACCAATTCCACTGTATGAGAAGGTGAAAGCAGAACTAGAGAGAATGTCAGCAGCCAATGTCGAGGCCATTATCGAACCGACAGATTGGTGCGCACCAATGGTTGCTGTTATGAAAAAATCTGGAGCAGTCAGGATCTGCACGGACTTCAAGAAGCTGAATTTAGCGTGAAGAGAGAAAGGTATATTATGATACCAACGATCGATGACCTTCACAAGCTGAAGGGGTCAACAGTGTTTACAAAACTAGATGCCACGTCAGGATTTTGGCAGATTCCTCTGGACTTACAGACAGCAAAGTTGACAACTTTTATGACACCCTTTGGAAGATTCTACTACAAAAGACTACCATTTGGCATAAGCTCAGCCCCAGAGATCTTTCAAAGGAAGATGGAAGAGATTCTCCATGGAGTCAGCAATGTCATCTGCTACTTTGACATTTTGATTCCACAGCCAGAACGCACAAGAGCATGAGAGACTACCTTGAGGCAGTTATGCAGAGACTCGCAGAGGTCGGTCTCAAACTCAACCAGGAGAAGTCAGAATTCTGGAAAAGCAGCATTGATTTCCTGGGTCATTGTATCAGCGGAGAGGGTATTCGTCCAAGCAACGAAAAAGTCGAAGCAATGATCAACATGCCAGAGCCACAGAACATCACTGACCTGAAAAGGATCCTGGGAATGGTCAACTTTCTTGGATGCTTCATTCCACATCTGTCCAGCACCCTGCGTCCCATGACAGAGCTACTGGAAAAGGACAAGGAGTGGATGTGGGGAAAGGCTCAGCAAGCGAGTCTTAGTGCCGTCAAAACCATGTTGTCAACGGCTCCGACTCTAGCCTTCTTTGACCTTGCCAAACCCACAACAGTGAGCAGTGATGCCAGCAGCTATGGACTTGGTGGCGTCCTTCTCCAAGAACATAATGGGGTCAAGAAACCTGTTGCGTACTGTTCACGCACCCTCACACCTGCTGAGCGCGCCTATGCTCAGATAGAAAAGGAATGCCTAGCAGCAGTGTGGTCCTGCGAAAAATTCTCCAGATACCTTGTGGGACAAGAAGACTTCAAACTGGAGACAGATCACAAGCCCTTCATACTACTTATCAACACCAAGGATCTTCAGGACACGCCCCTTCGCTGCCAGCGGCTCCTTATGCGCATGATGCGGTTCAACCCGATAGCTGTTTTCACTCCTGGCAAGAACCTCATCGCCGACACTGTCAAGAAGCCCCCACGATACACGATATTTTATTTGTCCTCATAGAATACAAGGAAAATTTGTTTGTGGTGCCATTATCAAAATTCACATATTGCAACAACTTATAAACTAGTATATCATTAAAAATATTCCACTCTTTGCACTGTGCTCAGTCATTCCTTGTCAATTCATTTATCCATCTTGTGTCACTCTATATATATATGAGACAGTCTCAAAAGGTGAAGCTGAATACAGGACATGAGGGCTACATTTTCAAAATCATCTTATATTTTTAATTTGTGTGTCAAGGCAGGCACAAAGGCATCTATTTTCAGGAA
>CM031628.1:3555505-3583005 GCA_018398815.1 Conus ventricosus | reverse complement strand
GCACATGTTCTCAACGGATACTGACATGGGGGGTGGTCAAAACATAGCAACACTACATCACAGTGCTAAACGTGATATGACATGGTGGGTGTCAGAACTTAGCAACACTAAAGCACGTGTTCATCAACGGTTTACTGACATGGGGGGGTTCAAACAGAAGGAAAAAAAAGCAAACAAACAAGCAATCAAAAAAAGGGCTCAAAGAGAAGAGAGATAGAGAGAAGAAGGAGAGAGGAGAGAGAGGAAGAGAGGTCTGAGGAGGGGAGGGGGTAGGTATGGGAGAAGAAGAGGATGGTGGAGGGAGTGGGGTGGAGCATTATATTGGAGTAGGTACCAGTTACTGTTCCAGATGTGAATCAAAGTATGCTTTACAGAAAACTTTGCGAAGGAAACGTTAAGTTTTAACCGAAGAATCAATTATTAACATGAAATGCTCTGGAAATGTGTCTTGAAAAGTTTTAACGTATTCATATCTAAAAGCCTCGGTGGAAGTGAGTCCAAAATTTTTGGGTCAAGGAAAGCTGGTTGTTTTTCGTTGATTAAGCGGGGTATGGGAGAAGAAATTTTTCGAGCCAGAAAAGCTGTTGATTTGTATAAAAGGTTATATAACATACATAGTATTTTTCGAGTTTGTAAGCTAATATGCCTTGTTGAATTCCAGTTGGTTACTCGGAGGAACATGTTCAGAACGCTTTTACTTTTTGATCTGTTGTTAGAGGCACAGCTGAAGGAGTTCTTTCCCTCACTCTACGTCTGTACATAATGCAACTGTACAACTGCCAAACCTCATCTGTCTGTTTGTAAAAATTTACCATATCTTCTATTGAAAAAACTCATCTGTTGTTTTTAAATCACATATCTCTATGAATAAACTCACTGTCTTTGATAACAATTAATCCACTGTAGAAACCTCATCTTTTGTTGTATAATACACACTTGTCCTTTACAACAAACTATTCTGTCTGTTACATAAACCACTGTACCCACTCTTGGAACCTAATCTATCGGTTTAAATACACAGTTCCTCTCTAAACAACTCATTGTTTTTTTTTTTAAATAATACGCATTTAATCCACTGAAAACTCCTATCCCTTTTGTCAGAAAATAACGTGTGTCTACTTTGGTAACCTAGTTTTTCCTGTTACATTACTCTTTTTGCATCCCCTTTAAAACTAACCCAGTCTGTTCAATAATACATAAGACTTATTGATATCCAGTTTTACATCTCAACCACATCTATCTGTCAGAAATTTAAACTTCCATCTACTTTGGTAACTCGTCTTCTGTTTCATATATTATTTCTCCTTTTTAAAAACTGCCCATTTTGTTCATGATACAAAAGACTTTTTTGTATCCACTTGATACACCAAACCTATCTATCTGTTACAAAATTTTACTTATCGCACCACTTTAGAAATCTCATCTATCTTTTACATAATGTGTATCTGTCTCCACTCTAGAAGCGTAAATCTATTTTTTGACCTAATACTCATTGTACCCACTTTAAAGAAACGTCATCTATCTGTTCTTTTTACTTACTGAACCCACTTTAGAAACGTCATCAAATCTGTTACATATTACTTATTGTATCCACTTTAGAAACTCATCTGTCTGTTACATATTACTTATTGTATCCACTTTAGAAACGTCATCTTCTGTTCATCTTACTTATTGCATCCACTTTAGAAACGTCAATAATCTCTACATATTACTATTGTTTTCACTTTAGAAACCCTCATCTATCTGTTACATTTACTTTTGCATCCACTTTAGAGACCTCATCTATCTGTTGCATATTACATATTGTAATCCACTTTAAAAACGTCATCGTCGTTTACATAATCATTTTTGCATCCACTTAGAAACCTCACCTATCTGTTACAAATTACTTGTTGCATCCACTTTAAAACCTCGTCTACCTGTTACAAATTACTTATGTATCCACTTTAAAAACCTCGCTACCGTTACATATTACTTATTGTATCCACTTTAGAAACGTCATCTTCTGTTACATTTTACTTATTGTATCCACTATAAAAACCCTTTCATCTATCTGTTTACATATTACTTATTGTATCCACTTTGGAAAACCTCATCTATCTGTTACATATTACTCATTGTATCCACTTAAGAAACTTCATCTATCTGTTACATATTACTCATTGTATCCACTTTAGAAACGCCCCATTGTCTATTACATAATACATATTGTATCCACTTTAGAAACTCACTTATCTGAAACACAATACTTATTGTGCACTTTAAAATCTCAAATCTGTTTCATTAAAGGATATTTGATCCTTTTTAGAAAACTTCTCCATCTGTTACACAATATAATATATAATATATACCAGTTTAAAATAGATTTAAAATGAAGAGATTAAAACCTACACCTTGTTTCATTTAAACGGGTATGTCGCTCCCTACATGTTGAGCACTTTCGTTCTGGTGGCTTTTAACAAAAAACAATCAACAACCCCAAAAGAATCAATAACTATCAATACTCGACAATCACACATGCCCCTTACGCATACCGTGAAACCATGTCTCACTTACATATAACAACCCTTCCCTCAGGAGGCACAAATACACACCTAGCCCACAAAGGCTAATACCCGAAGGAACAAAGTTACTCTCAATCCCCTGGTAACCCCAGGCTGAAATACCAAAAAAGGTTGATACCCATTAAACCTGAGATGCCCACGATGTCTTTTTCCAAAATTATTCCTTTTCTGCTAATTTTTATATGCCGGGTCAAACCACCCGGACACAAAGTTCTAACCCCAAATGTTAACACCAATTTTTCAAGTAACCCGCACCCAATGTTGTACTTCAATACTCCATCCGAGTCCCTGCGGGTACTGACACAGGCAAAAACAAACCCAAAAAAAACTTCTCCCAAAAAAAAAAAAAACAAACAAAACAAAACCCACACACAAAAAAAACAAACAACGGCAACACAGCGTTTCCCGATAGGTTATGAAAACGGACTGCTTGACGGCGCTCACACTAATGCACTGCCAAAACAAAAAACCCTTCACTGAAGCGCTTGATACGTAATAGGAGAGGAACGTTGTGACACGTCGAAGACGCGGTTCCCTCCCTACCGGGCACCACCACACCCGCGAGTCACACGCTGATGGAAATACTGCGGTGGGCCCTCAAGACGCTTGCCACCTGAAGAGACAGTTGAAGTCAGAACTGCCACACCCTCGGACTGTGGAAGAGAGTTGACTCCCGACCGGAACGCATCCTGCCGGCTCCGGGTGCGTCTCCACTCCGGCAGAGAAGTGGGCAGGGATGACAGTGGGGATGGCGGTGTCAATCCCACCACAGAAGAGCCGACCCTCACGGATTTGCCGTGTATGGAGGTACAAAAAAACTCGCCGGAACCCTTGGACAACACAGGAACGACACACAAAGGACGACACCCTCAGTCGCCGGACACTGCCAGACAGCCAACGCCCTGGTACGTGCAGAACCCGTCGCTAAACACCAAACACCGACATCAAGACGCGGACGACACACTGGACGACACCCTCAGTCGCCGGGACACTGCCAGACAGCCAACGCCCGGGTACTGCAGAACCCATCGCTGAACACCAAAACACCGACAGTCAAGATGCGGACGACCAACGGGACGACACCCTCATTTCGCCGGGACACTGCCAGACAGCCAACCCCCCCTGGTACGTGCAGAACCCGTCGCTGAAACACCGAACATCGACAGTCTTCAACCTGGTAGCCAAACCTTCAAAAGTCGGTCGAGGGCATCCCAACCCCTCCCCCCAACGGCGGGAACAACCTGAGCACGAGGCCAACCCAACCTTCGTGGATAACGCCTCAGTTCGTACTAACTTGCAGACACACCACGACACTCCGAGTTCACCTCGGAAACTCACAAGACAGCACTCACATTCACGGAATTTCCCCATACAGACGAAACTCCAGTTTCACGAGCGTTAGTTTACACACTTAAACTCCACTATTCCGACGAGCTTGACCTCTCCTCCCCCCCCTCCAGATTAACAGGTAAGCAAATTCCCGGCAGGATTCACGCACTTCAGGGTCACTGCCACCTGGCACTGGACGGGCCACACTCCCAATTGTCACCGAGGCGACCTGTGTCAGTTCGTGCGTGAAATACCCTTCCCAAGATTTAAGTATACCTTTAAATAAAAACTTGAAGGAACCCCACGAAAAGTCCTTAGGGGTTACAGCATTTAAAAAATGATAAAATCCTCTCTTCCTCTACTGTTTTTTAAGCTCTCGGACAGACCCTTACTCACATACTACTCAAGAAATCTGCAACAACATCTCACGTCCTGGAATTGCCTCCACTACAAACTGGAAAGGGTTGGGTAGCAAACAATGCCCTCTGGTGATCCGACCACTGGGCGACTTGACCCAAATCCAAATATTGAAGTGGTGATGGTCCGTTTGTAGAGTGAATTTTTACCCCATAAAGGGTAGGGTTCAAACTTCTGAACCGCCCATCCCAGAGCCAAACATTCCTTTTCCACGATGGAATAGTTGCGTTCAGCTGGATTGAGCTTTTTGCTGGCGCACACTACGGGATGGACTCCGTCTCGTGTTCCTGACACAGCACAGCTCCTATGCCCACTTCAGAGGCATCGGTCTTTAGAATGAACCGACGTTCCGGAACTGGTAAATGGCATACAGGCGGGGTGCAGAAACAAATTTCCCTTTAGCTTCTGAACGCCTCCTCACACTCCGGATTCAAAACCACGATGCGAGGCTTATTTCCCTTGGGCGGTCAGTGAGTGGCAACGCTATTTCAGAAAACCCTGGGGTGAATTTGTCGGTAGAACCCTACCAAACCCAGGAAACTGCGTACCTGCTTCTTCGTAGCTGGGGCGTTAGCTGACTGAATGCACTCCATTTTGTCTTCCTCAGGCTTATTTAAATCCCCTTTCCAAGCCTGTACCCCAGATAGGACACCTCAGCTTTTCCCAACTCACACTTGGAAGGCCTGGTAGTGAGACCAAAACTCTCGAATGCGATCCAGAACTGCTCGCAATACAGACAAATGTTCTTCAGTGTCGACGGGTTTACACCAACACATCGTCGATGAATATCAACATCGTCTGTCCCAGTGGTTGAAGCAAATTCCTCATCACCGAGTAAACACTGCTCCCGAAGTACACAGACCGAAAGGCATACTTAACCCACTGATAATGACCCTTTTGGTGTCGAGAACGCTGTCTTGGGACGGTCGTCTTCGTCAACGGGGATCTGCCAGTATCCCCTTTTGACAGGTCAAGCTTTCTGAAAACCCGTCGCTCACCCAGCTTTGCGAACAAGTACTCTTATTTCTGGCTCGGCTCTTTCGTCAAACTCAAAATATTTTGTTCAATCGACGGAAGTCAACACAAAAACCGAATCTTTCCATCTTTCTTTTTCACCAGCACTATTGTGAACGTATGGGGATACAGACTTCTCAATGACTCCCCTTCTCACATCATCTCCACTTCATCCCGAACACAGTCGCGTTGGGAATATGGGACTGGATACGGTCTTCGTTTGTACCGGAACACTCGACGTCACTTGATTTTGCATGCCTCCAACGTGGTAGACCCTGGCAAAATTGTAAGACATCCTGGAACTCGCGACCAACTGCTGCAGCTGTTCCTGAAATGATCGTCTTCAGCACCAATCAGTACATTTCCCCTGCGATTCTGACGCAGCCAGTGGTACTACTGGGACTTCCTTCCCAATGGGGGGGCACCGCCTCACAGAGCTCTTCGTCCTGAACACCACTGTCGCCACTGCTGTGGCTTCGATTCGTCCTCCCTCTCCCAAACGATTTCAACAGGTTGGCATGGTAGAGTTTCTCCCCCACCTCGAATCGTATTTGTAATCGGGCCCCCCCCACCTTGGCAATTTCTGGAAAAAGGTCCTTGCCAAGCCAGTTCCAACTTGTTGTGCTTGACCGGTCGTAACACCAGCACCCTGGTCCCTGGTTTTGGATTGTGCGAGGACGGGCTCTGACATCAAAATGGCGCTTTTAGGTTCTTGCTGCTTTCCCTAGATTTTCCTGGGCTATTTCTGCAAGTCTCGGCGATTCTGTTCCTCAGGTCGAACACATATTCCCAGCTGTCTGGACGTCATGGTCTCCGGCTTGGTCCAAAGATCACGCAGCACCTTCATTGGTCTCTTATCCTGCGTCCGTACAATAACTCGAACGGAGAAAAACCGGTGCTTTGTTGGGGAACCTCCCTATACGCAAATAACAGCGCAGGCACCCAACGATCCCATTCTTCAGGCTTTTCTTGAGTTAAACTGCGGAGCATCTTCTTCAAGGTACCATTGAAGCCTCGACTAATCCGTTGCATTGCGCATGGTATGGAGTAGTGCGCAGACCCTTAATGGACAATAACCCGAACACCTGGCTCATCATGTTACTCGTAAACTGAGTACCTCGGTCTGTAAGAACCGATGCGGGAATTCCTTTCCCAGACCCCATGGCAAACATTGCCTCAGCAAATGACTCAGTGGTTACTGGCGAATGGGGGTAGCCTCTGGATACCTCGTGGCGAGTCCACCTGTACCAGGATATACCTGCACCCCGTTGCAGGACGGGTGCAATCGGTCCCCCTATATCTACGCCTACCCTGTCAAATGGTTCTTGCATAAGAGGCATCTTGACAAGAGGGACCGGTCTGACTCGTCCTTTATCCACGGTACGCTGGCACTTCACACACGACTTCACTACCTGCCTATGTCACTGCACATTCCAGGCCAATAGAGTGTGGGATTTTTCTCTCCTTTGTCTTTTTTCCCCCCAAGTGTCCAAACCATAGTAATATCGTGTCCGAGGTTAGTACGGTCTTCCTTAGGGACTTCGGCACACAAACCTGGGTTGTTGTTCCGCCCCTCGCTCTCGTACTTTCGTACAAGAACTCGGTCTTTCCACATAAAGGAAACCCTATTTCCATGGGGATGGAACACTAACTTTCCTCTGCAGCTCTTCTGGCACGTGCAAGGCTATCAGCCTGTTCCTGCCACGAATCAGCTCATCTTTCGATACAGCCATCACTTGCTCCTTTAAGGATAAAGGTTTAGAGGGCCCGTCCTGGGCTCTGACCTGAGCACGAGTCAACACAGCAACCTGAGGCTGTATCTGCTCGCTGTCATTATCCGAAGAGTTTGCCTCCCCGATGGGGGATACTGGGACTCTCTCAGGATGGTGCTCTCCCTCACGGCATATGTAATTCCCCACCAGTACTTCCACAACTGGATCCTCCATCACTAAGCCTCAACCTTCCCCTCAAAGTACGGCGTGTCCATGTACACACGGGCCATGGGTAGTGTGCTACGACACCTGGATTCAGCCAATACAACCGTCTGGTCCTCCCTGTTAGGCAACACTTGGTACCAGCCTCGCCGCGACCACGGTCTGCGATGCTCCTGTATCTCTGATACCACTTCCCATGACTCTCCGACCCTCACCCTGCACCTCGGACTGAAAGGCTTCCCGGAGCATGGCACACACAGCGCAGGGGTAGCTTCCGAGTATACTGGCTCTCCAAGACATGACACATATTGGATAGCCACACTCTCAAGATTTGGACAATTACGCTGGGGTGTGGCCTGGTCGCTTGCGCATAGCAAATTTACCCCCTGCCTAGGTGCCCCCTTTTGGGGGCAGCACTGATCGCTGGGTGAGCCTCTCTAAATTTACTCTCTCCCGCTGTTCCTTGGTCTCTTTCGCTGGAATTCCTTGGTTTTACCCCCTAGGTGCTTTGGTTTGACCTCGTGAGCGTCACTTATCACAGATGGGCCTCTTTTGCTCTCTCGCCCTATCCGTCGTGCTTCTGCTATCCGAGTTGCTTCCAAGGCCACTGCTTCAGCATTCTTAGGACACGCTCGATGCACTTTCCCTGACAAAGTCAGGAGTAAAAATTCCATACATCTGTTCCTCGAAGATGAGATCTTTCAGGTCCTCAGCTTTGGGTTTTGTCTTTCCCGGCTGTAGCACACCACAGACTGAAACAAGACTTTAGCCCGTCTAAAAACTGCTGAAATGTTTCTCCTACTTCCTTCTTCATTCCCCTGAATTTCTTTCGGGATGCCTCAGCATCTAACCGGAAATACCTAGAAGCGCTTTCTTCACTTGGTCGAAACTTGCGAGGTCAACGGCGTTCAATCGGCAGAAGGGATCTCTCGTCTTCCCTCTCAAAGAGCCATTAGTCTAGAGGACCACGAGGTTTTTTCCAGCGGCACAACGTGGCAACCTGCTCGAAATGACCAAATTACTTGTCCACGTCATCAGTATCTGTTAACGGATCAATTGCCACATGGCTTGTCGCTTCGTCTTCAGCCCTTTCTCTCGCCTCCCTTTAATTCTTGCTTTTCAGCCTCAACTTTTCCTGTTTCAAGGACACGATCTCACTCGCCCGACGTTGCTTGAGATCCAGCTCTAATTTCCTGGCATCCGCGTCCCTTGTCTGGTACCATCTCTTGACCCTCTCGTCTTCTGGAAAAAAATCTCATCCTCTTTCTTTCTCTTCTCTGCCAAAAGAATAGCCAACCTGGCAGCGCCTCCTTTCCCTCTCCTAATTTAGCGGCAGCTTCTCTTCCTCTCTCCTAATAGCGGCTTCCTCTCTCTAAGCTTAGCAGCAGCTTCTCTTCCCCTCTCCTAAGCTTGGCAGCTAACATGGCAGCAGCTTCCTCTTTCCTGGCAGCGGCTTCCTCTTCCTCTCTTCTAAGCCTGGCAGCTAACATGGCAGCAGCTTCCTCTTTCCTGGCAGCAGCTTCCTCTTCCTCCCTTCTAAGCTTTGGGTGCTAACACGGCCCAACTCCTCCTGCTCCTTCTTCTCCTTCCATGAATTTCCCGAGCCACCTGTGCCTTCCTAACGATTTGCTTCCTCACTTCTTTCTACATCTTTGCTTCATTGTCAGCAATAAACTGAGCCAATTCACCCTTTCTCAATCCTAACTCTCTCCCTAGGCGTGAATAATACTGAACAGCAGGATGCTAGGCGACAAAAAACTTAGCAGCACCCCCCGGAGACTCTCCTAAGCCAGGCTTACCAGCCGCAAAAGGTACGGACATGGGAGTACCCCCTGGCTGCTTTATCAGGAGTCGACACATCCCCTTTTCCCCGACAGACTCAAAAGGACTTACGGTTTCTTTGAGATATAAGCTTGCGATCGGTCCAGACGCCATTACCACAGACTATCAAGTCTCTACCCACGGAAACCAATTTTTTTTTTTCTTTTCCTTCAGAACCTCCCACAAGAGAACATTCACTCTCTCAACCCTAAACGAATATCTTGACGTCCACTGGCTGAATAAATACAATAAGTATTGGCAACCAGTGTCTTTTCTCAACACCTGGTCTCCAACAAACCCCAGGCACGGGTTAACTACTAATCACCTTAAATGACCAACATTTGAAACATTTCATTTCAACATTTCACATCAAATATTACTGTGACCATCAATACATTCCAATACTCTTAAAAAACATGTAATTGAATAGAAAGAGGGAAAACAAACACCATTCATACCTCGGTTGCACCAACCCGAGACAACACAAGACAACGTTACTTGGCAACTATGTTACTCGGATTGCCAAGCAACCGCGCTTCCTCCCCCACTGACGGCGCGCTCCCTCCAAACCCCCCACGCGCTACAATACTATTCCAATATCAAGTTCCTATCCCCAACTAAACACACAACAGGTCCCTATATATTTTTTTTCTCAAAAAAAAACCAATTATGTCCTTAATAATCCTAATGTCTTACCCCGCATCTCCACCATATTGTCACTGTATAAGACAGAGACAGGGATATATGTATTAATATATCCCCCCGTTATAACCCCCCTTTCCCCCTTTTACTAAGTATGAACGCCCACAACAAACACACACAAAAGAAAATACAGTGCACAAACAGAAGGCTTTATTTGCATTCACACACGCACTCTCACCCACAGAATGACAGATGAAAAACCCAAAACCTTTATATATCCGACACATAGGCAGTTTTCCCCACACATACACACACAAAAAAAAAAAAACAAACCCCAAAAAATCCAATACTATCAATACTCGACCATCAACACATGGCCCCTTACGCATACCCGTGCACGCATGTGCTGCACGTTTACATATAACAACCCCTTCCTCAGGAGGCACAAATACACACCTCAGCCCACAAAGGCTAATACCCGAAGGAACAAAGGTGACTCATCACATCCCCTGGTAACCCCAGGCTGAAATACCAAACAAGGTTGATACCCCATAAACCTGAGATGCCCACGCGATGTCTTTTTTCCAAAATGTATTCTTTCTGCTAATTTTTATATGCCGGTGTCAAACCACCCGGACACAAAAGCTTAACCCCCAAAAAGTTTTAACACCAATTGTTCAAGTAACCCGCACCCAATGTTGTACTTTTTAATACTTTATCCGAATCCCTGGCGGGTACTTACACAGGCAAAAACAAAACCAAAAAAAACTTCTCCAAAAAAAAAAAAAACAAAAAACAAAACCACACACACAAAAAAAAAAAAATAACGGCAACACAGCGTTTCCCGATATGGTTTTTGAAAACGGACTGCTTGACGGCGCTCACACTAATGCACCGCCAAAACACAAAACCTTCACTGAAGCGCTTTATACGTAATAGGAGAGGAACGTTGTGACACGTCGAGAACGTGGTTCCCTCCCTACCGGGGACCAACCACACCCGCGAGTCACACGCTGATGGAATACTGCAGTGGGCCCTCAAGACGCTTTCCACCCTGAAGAGACAGTTGAAGTCAGAACTGCCACACCCCCCGGACTGTGGAAGAGAGTGACGTCCCGACCGGAACGCATCCTGCCGGCTCCGGGTGCGTCTCCACTCCGGCAGAGAAGTGGGCAGGATGGTGACAGTGGGGATGGCGGTGCCAACTCCCACCACCAGAGAGGCCGACCCTCACGGATTTGCCGTGTAGGGGAGGTACACAAAACTCGCCGGAACCTTGGACAACAACAGGAACGACACACAAAGGACGACACCCTCAGTCGCCGGACACTGCCCGACAGCCAACGCCCTGGTTTCTGCAGAAACCCTCGCTGAACACCAAACAAACCCCAGTCAAGACGCGGAGACACACTGGACGACACCCTCAGTCGCCAGGACACTGCCAGACAGCCAACGCCCGGTACGTGCAGAACCCCTCGCTGAACACTGAACACCGACAGTCAAGACGCGGACGACACACTGGGCGACACCCTCAGTCGCCGGGACACTGCCAACAGCCAACGCCCTGGTAAAGTGCAGAACCGGTCGCTGAACACCGAAACATCGACAGTCTTCAACCTGGTAGCCAAACCTTCAAAGTCGGTCGAGGGCATACCACCAACCCTGCCCCAACGGCAGGAACAACCTGAGCACGAGGCCAACCCAACCTTCGTGGATAACGCCTCAGTTCGTACTAACTTGCAGACACACCACGACACTCCGAGTTCACCTCGGAAACTACAAGACAGCACTCACATTCACGGAATTCCCCATACACATCGAAGAACTAGTTTCACGAGCGTTAGTTTACACACGTAAACTCCACTATTCCGACGAGCTTGACACTCTCCTCCCTCCCCCCTCCAAGAGTTAACAGGTAAGCAAATTCCCGGCAGGATTCACGCACTTCACGGTCACTGCCACCTGGCACTGGACGGGCCACACTCACACAATTGTCACCGAGGCGACCTGTGTCAGTTCGTGCGTGACATATATTATATATATATATATATATTTTATATATATATATATATATATATATATATATTATATATATATATTTATATATATATATTATATATATATATATATATATTATTTTGTATCCACTTCAGAAATGTAATACATCTGTTACATTGTTCTTATTTAATACTCTTTACGAAACCCATGTATCTCTCACATAGCACACTTGTATGCATTTAGAAACTTCATCTATGTGGTTTTCGATGTAGGTTCCTGACTCTGAGTGTCCTTCTGGTCACCCCACTGTGCCCCATACGTTGGTTTCAGACAGGATCATGGCAAGCAAACCAGCCATCACCGGTATGTGTGTTGTTGTTGTTGCTGCTGCTGCTGCTGTTGTTGTGTGTTGTTGTTGCTGCTGTTGTTGTTGTTGTTGTTGTTGTTGTTGTCCTCTGTCTTTATCATCTTCATCATCATCATCATCATCATATCATCATCATCATCTATCATCATCTCATCATCATCTTCTTCTTCTTCTTCTTCTTCTTGTGTTGTAGTATGAAGCACAGGTGTGTGTGTGTGTGTGTGTGTGTGTGTGTGTGTGTTGTGTGTAGTGTGTGTGTGTGTGTGTGTGTGTGTGTGTGTGTGTGTTGTGTGTGCCATGTATGCCTGCATGCATGGGTGCATGTGTATGCTCTCTATCTGTCTCTGTGTCTCTGTCTGTCGTGTGTCTGTCTGTATGCATGTATGTATGCATGTCTCTCTCTCTCTCTCTCTCTCTTCTCTCTCTCTCTCTCTCTCTCTCTCCATCTCCATCTCTCTCTCTCTCTCTCTCTCTCTCTCTCTCTCTCTCTCTCTGTCTCTCTCTCGGTAGCTTCCTTTGCTTGGCAGCAACCAAGATGCCCTTTTTACTATTGCATAATTTTCCAAAAAGATTTCCACCAACATGCCTGTGGGGGACTCCCATCTACCTTAGAACTGGTGCTGAACGCAGCACTTCGTGAAATGCCGCTCTCCTTTTTCAAATTGAAGGCCGAGGCAATCACACTGTGATCGTTCTCAGACTGACGACTACTGGCCGACCCCCTGAAACTCCAGTTCAAAATCACTGCACTGTGTTCTGGCAGAAATGTCCGCCTCAAAATCACTGCACTGTGTTGTGGCAGAAATGTCCGCCTCAAAATCACTGCACTGTGTTTCTGGCGAAATGTCCGCCTCAAAATCACTGCACTGTGTTCTGGCAGAAATGTCCGCCTCAAAATCACTGCCATGCACTGTGTTCTGGCAGAAATGTCCGCCTCAAATCACTGCACTGTGTTCTGGCAGAATATGTCCGCCTCATGTGAACCGAGACAAACAAGAGCAGAAAAACACAGACTGGACAAAGATGAAAAGGCAAATGAACCTTCACGTTTATCGTCCCCTTCTGGTTTTATTGTTACCCACCACGCCCTGTTTGTTTTATACTACCGAGAATGCAACAACGATGAAGCTGTTTGTGTGGACACGTTTTCACACGAAAACCATCCTCCCACCCCTGCAGATATGATTCCTAGTGACACTTGTGACAGTGAGTAGACTGGCATCACAACCGCCAACGCAGAAACACAAGCAGCGACAGTCATTCATGGCGAACAGCAAGACTCAAAACAAATCTTTCAGTGCGGAATCGTGGAGGCAGAGAATTTCATACGGGAAAACATGGATTGTGGGGGCCCAAATTCTGAGAGTGCGTTCCCCCCCCGGGATTTTGAAGCTTTTTAAACACCCCAAACTACACTACCCCGAAACATTGGCTTGGAAATCCTGGCATTTTCGGGGCACTGTATCTTTGGGGAGTATTACTTTGAAGACCCCCCCTCGCGCTCTTTGGATTTTTTAGGACCCTACGCGTTTTTGGTTTTGTCGTAGGGGACAAGGGGTTGGGGCCATAAGGAAGGGCTCTTTTGGGAACAGAATGCCTCCTGTCAAAAGAAATTTGTTTTGGGAAATTAATTAAATTTTTTATGAGATGTTTTTTTTCGTAAAAAAAATCTGTTTTTCTATTCCCCCCCTCCCCCCCCCCCCCTCTCCTCTCTCTCCCCCCTTCTCTCCTCTCTCTCTCTCTCTCTTTTCTCCCCTCTCTTCTCTCTTCAATAATAAAATTTATATTATATTAAAATTTTCTATATATATCTTGTGTTGTGGGTGTGTGTTGTGTGTGTGTTTTAAAAGGGCTGTATATTTTTTTGTCCTAAAAGGCTTTCTCTCGGAAAGAACGTTCTTTTTTTGTAAAGGGAACAGAAAAAGGGATTTTTTTCTCATTGGAAAATTTAAAGGAATTTGGGTTGTCTGTAAAAACCCCCAGGGATTGTTGTTTATGTGAGGAAAATTTGGGTGTTTTGCGCCCTGAAAAGAAGTTGTAAAATGGGGAATTTAATTTGGGTTAGTCTGACTTAGACATATTTTTTAAGAGAAAAATTTGTTAAAACTTTGTTAAAAAAGGGAAAAAACAATCATTTCTGTTGTTGTAAAATAACATATTGGGGAAAAAAAAAAAAAAGAAAAGAAATATTTAAAGAAAAAAAAAACTCTCACCCCCAAAAAGAATGGTGGGGTTAAAGGGAAAAAATTTTTTTCTTTCTTTTTTTTTTTTTTTTTTCCCAATGAGAAAAAATTTAAATTGGGTAGGCTAGCCCTGCTGGGCAAAAAAAGGAGCCCGAGGGTTCTTTGAATGCGGGGCGTAGACTGTCCCCTGTGTGCATTGGGGGTGTCCCAAGGGTACAGTCCTGGGCAGAATTTGACCCAAACCTTGGGCATGAGTGAATGCATGTTTTGGGTATTTGAAAAGGATCTTTTTTCTTCCCTTTCAAAACCTCTCCCTCCCCTTCCCCCCCAAATAAGCGCCTTCTATTTTGGCATACTTTCTTTTTTCATATTCTGCTGGTGTGTTTTGGTGGGGGGGGGGGGGGGGGGGGGGGGGGGGGTGTCAGGTAATTGGGGTTTTTCCCCCTTTTTTGACTTTTTTTGGGCCCTTTTCGCTCCCCTTCATTTTTCTTTACACTTTACCATGTGATGAAGGGAATGTGATCGGTTTAAAAAATTTTTTTTCTTTTGGGCTTTTTCCTTTTTTGTTTAAAACCCTGAAGATGTCTTTTGGGGTTCCCCCCTTTTTTTTTAATTTGGGCTGCTGGTCGAAGTAGTATCTTGAGGGTGTGATTTGGGAACCCAGCTCCCTATTGGGTTGTTTTAAACTGTTTAAATTTTGCGGGTTTACCGCTAAATCTTAATTATTTTAAATTTACATTTAAAGTTTTTTTTACTGTGGTCAAAGCTCTTATTATTTTGCGTTTCCCCGCTAAATTTTTAGTACTTTAATTCCCTTTAGTTTTCTTTACTGGGGTAAATAGCTACTTAATATTTTGGGGTTTTACCGCTGAATTTTTTGTACTTTAATTACACTTGTTTTCTTTACTGGGGGAAATAGCATTTTTATTTTGCGGGTTTTCCCCGCTGAATCTTTAGTACTTTAATTACACTTGTTTTCCCTTTACTGGGGCCCAATAGCTATTTTACTTTTTTGGGGCGGGTTTCCCCGAAAAACCCTTTATACTTAATTACCTTATTTTCTTTACTGTGGTCAATAGAACTTATTATTTGGCGGGTTTTAAACCGCTGAAATTTTTTAAAATTTTTCCTTTAATTCCCACTTGGGTTTTTTTTACTGGGGTCAATAGCTATTTATTATTGCGGGTTTACCACTGAATTTTTTAGTATTTTTAATTTAAACACTTTTTTTTTTTACTGTGGTAAAATAGCTATTAATTTTTTTTGGGGTTTTACCGCTGTTTCTTAAGTATTTAATTACATTGTTTTTTTTCTGGGGCCCCCCAATAACTGTGCTATTCCCTGATGTGTTTCCAAAAAAAAAATTTCCGTTTGTTTTCCCCTTTTCTCTTTTTTTTAAATTCAAATGTTCTTACCATTGGGCCCATAAATAGTGTTTTAACCCGGGGGTTTTTGGGGGTCAGGGGTTTTTTTTTGCTTTGTTTTTTTTTTTTTTTTTTTTCTCGGGGTTTCTTGCTTCAAAGACCACGGAGTCAAACTTGTTTGGAAGAAAAAAAGACCCCACAATTACTTCACTCAATCTGTGTTTGGCAAAAGGGCCCAAACATTTGGGTTTTGGGACGGGGGAAGACTCGCTCTTTTCACACTTCAAGGGTGGGTTTGGAAACAAGGCCAACCCCTTTTTTTTTTGGACGGGGGGAAAGCCCTCGCTCTTACTCCCCAAAAGGTTTTTTGGGAAAAGGGCCCAACCCCTTTGGGTTTGGACGGGGGGAAAGACTCCCCCATTACATAAACCCCAATGTGTTTTTGGAAAAGGGCCAACCCCTTTGGTTTTGGAAAACGGTGGAAGACTCGCTCATTAAATCCCCAAAAGGGTTGTGTTTGGCCCCGGGGCCAACACCGGGGGTTTGGACGGGGGAAACCTCGCCCCTTACATCACCCCAATGGTGTTTGGCCCAACCCCCAAAACCCGGGGTTTGGACGGGGGAAAAGGGCCCTCGCCCCTTTAGTCCCCTAAATGTTTTTTTGGCAAAAGGGCCCAAACCCCTTTGGGTTTTGGGCGGGGGAAAGGGGACCGCTCATTACATCACCTTTTGGGGTTTTTTGGCAAAAAGGGGCCAACCCCTTTGGTTTGGACTTTGGGGCCTCGCTCTTCCCACACTAAATTTTAGATCGAGGGGGCTCGTGCCCCGAGAAAGAGAAAAACCCATCCATCAGCGTTAAAGAAAAAGAACTAAGATCTGAAAAAAAGGGGGAAAAAAGGAACAAAAAGAAAAAGGACAGAAAAACTACATTACGGGAAAACTGAGAAAAAGAACAAGAGAGACGGGAAAAAAAAGAGGAGTGGCAAAAACCCTTTTGAAATTCGGGGAAAAAGATTTTAAAATTACAGAAAGAAAAAAATTGAACAAACCCTTTGGGACAAAAACAAAGGGAAAAAGGGGGAAAAAAAACCCTGGGGACAGAAAAATTTACAGTTTTCCCCAGGGGCAGGGAGATTGATCAAAAAAACCCGGGACTCGCCTCGAGGGAAATTTCGAGGACTCAAAGTTTGATTTCGCTCCCTCAAGGCCCTCCAGTCAACATCCTTCCATCCCAAAAACCCCTTTTTTGACGAGTCTAAAGATGAGTTTGGACGTTTTGCGTATCGCTTTGACTCTCACCCAATAGGTGTGGTCCCCCTCCCCCCTCAACCCCCCCAAAAGGGTTCTTGCACATGCCCCCCTTTTTTAAAAGAAAAATCCCTTTGCTCTCTCCCAAATTCTTTCGACCAAAAAAATTGCTCCCCCCCCGGGGGGGGACTTAAAGTAAAAATTTTCAAAAAAAGGTTTAAATTGTGCCCCTGGGGTTTCCCGAAAAAAATTTCCGATACATGGGGGCCAGAAAACGGGAATATTATTCGGCCTTTTTGAAGTGCCCCCTTTTTAATTGATGTCTCGTATTGCCCAGTACCAACGAAAAATTTTCCCCCCCTTTAAATGAACTTGTTCTCCCGGGAAAAAACATTTTGCAGAGTGTCCCAAAGCCCTTCGCTGTTTTTCTTAAGGACTGATCAAATTGAAGAGTGCTGAAAAAATGTGTTCTTTCCTTGCTGTCATTTAAAATTTGTAAACCGGGAAAAAGCACCCAGGAAAAACAACAACAACAACAACAACAAAAAACCAACAAAAAAAACCCTAGGGGTTTCCCAAATTTTTGAAGCAAGCGTGTCACCGCTATCCCCCTGCAATCGGTTGGAATTTTCAATTTTGTTCGGGGTTTCGTGGTCCAACAATCGTGGTCTTCCTGTCGAGCTACTCACGTAAGCAGCATAAAAGCCCCTTCTGACTTTACACAGCGTGCATAAGTACCCCTTATCCCCCCCAAGGAGGTGTTTTTCTGCATTCACCTCATTTTATCATGGATTTAGCCGGGCCCCATGGTTATATCGTGGTCGGGGCTGTGGCTTCAGTAAAAGGGGCTGAGAATGTAAACGTGTTTCCCATTTTTGGGTTTTGGGGCTGCGGGGTTCCCCTCCCTGGTGTCCTTACGTTTTTAACCCCTTCAGCTTTTTCAAAAGGCCCTTTTCCCCTAAAAAGAGGCAGCTTTTTGTAGGGTTTCCTCTCATATTCTCACGAGGGTTTTCTTTATTGAGCCTCTTGCCCAATGGATTTCACTACTCTCCTCGGGAAAAGGTTTGGCACTACTGCTGGAGGATTTCGGTCTTTGCCGCAAGGACCATTTCACTGGTGAGCCCCAAAGGGGTTTCCCAGTCTTTGGGGGTCAGAGGGAAAGTCTTTCCCTTCCCTTTGGTGGAGGGTTCAAACCCCCCGCTTTTAGGGTTGGGCCCAAGGTTTGTGCCCCTTGATAAAATCCTGTCTTTTAAATTTTTTATTTCAGGCCCCTTGCCGGGGGGAAAGGGTTCTTGTTCGGGAAATCAGGGGGTTTCCTTGTGCTGTCAGCCCCTCGCCAACAGCAATTATGGAAAAAAAACAATCCCCTACCCCCTTTCCCTGCTAACCACTTGTCTTTTTTTTGGCCGTAACCCCCAAAAGTCTTGCGGGAAACGTGATAATTTATTGACCCCCCCTTTTTGCGCTGTTGTTAGTGATTTTAAAACCCCCCCCCCGACACCCCACCTATTTTAGTGACAAGACATTTTTTTTCCGTTTTCCCACCCCAAAAGATGGTGCCCGTTGTGAAACAAGTTTTTGATTTCGGGATTCGCGGGACATTAAACGGGCATACCGGGGCATAAACGATTTTCGCTGGTAGACTTTCCCTTTTAAATACTTTGGTTGCATCTTTTTTTCGGGGCCTTCCTTTGACTCGTTCGGTATTAATTATTGTCAGCGGGGGCCCATTCCCAAAGAACCCCCCCCCCCCCCCCCCCCCCCCCCCCCCCCAGTCGCTGGGAATTGAGACAGTCCGGGGGGAATTGAGACAGTCGGGGTTTGGGAAAACGGGTCGCGGGGAAATTGAGACAGTCCTGGGAATTGAGACAGTCCTGGGAATTGGGGACAGTCGCGGGGAATTGAGCCCATCGCGGGAAAAATTTGGGTTTTCCCCTGTGCACTTTTTGCACAAAAGGCCTCTTGTTTCCTTTCTTTTGGGGAAAAAGGGTCGCGGGGATATCAGGGGCCCTTTGGGACCTTCATTTTCGGGACCTTTTGATCTTTTCCCTTACTATCGTGGATAGGGCTACTTTTTTTCCAGAGGCAAAAACCGCTAAAAAAACGGTTTCGATGCTTTTAACATTTTGCTAAAACCTTACTGTCAGTGTTCTCTCATTTTGGGTTTAAACCCGTCCAATTTCCCTTTACTGACTGGGTTTTCAGTTCGTCTCTGATTAAATGTGTGAGGGTTACCCGCCTTTTTTATTTTTCCGTGACTACGATCTATATCAAACCTCAGTCGAATGGGATGGTCAAGCGTTTCAATGGCACGTAGAAAAACATGTTTTCGGACATTAAATCATGCACGCCCTGCAGACGGGTCATTATATTCCCCCATTGTATTGGGTTTCCCCAGAATTACCAAAGCCCAAAGTTAAGGGGGTTCTCCCCCTTTGAACCCTTTTGGGTTTTGGGCACCCTCCAGAGGGCTCTTTTCTCCTTCAGACCCCCCGGGGGGGGGAGGGGTTTTTCCCCCGGGGGGGGGGTTTAGGGGGGGGGGGGGTGGGGGGGTTTTTGGGGGGGGGGGAAAAGGGGGATCTCCTCAGGGCCAAATGCGAGTTCGATTGAAGGAAAACCCCAGGCATTTTTGACCCGAGTTTTTTGGCATATTTCTTTACCCAAAAAACTAAAAAATTTTCAAAAAAAATTTTTTTAAAAGGAAAGCTCCCCCAATTCGTTTTTTGTGGTGGCAAGTTTGGGGTTTAAGGGCTAAAGCCAAATTGTAAAATTGTGTAAAAGGTTCCTTTTTAATAGGGGTTTTTTCCCCTGCCTTCCCCCTTTGTGTTTTTGTAAGGAATTTTTTTTTGGGGCCCCTTTTTTTCCTTTTTTAGGGTCTTTTCCGATTGACCCGTGTGTCTGGCAACTTTTTCTCACCAGTGGCTTCCTTTTTATCCACTTTTTCCCGCCCGGTGCTTTTGCTTTTGTGGGGGTTTTTGATGAGGCTTTGGATGATGGAAATTCCCCTCCCCCTCCTCTCCCATAAAAAGAGAGGGCGCCCCAAATTAAAAAACAAAAACCCCGACCTGTCTGTTCGCCGAAACGGGCAATTGAAGGATTTGTTTTTGGATTCCATATAAAATTTTACCGATAAGCCGGCAAAGTTGTTTTATAATTTATCTTCCTGCCCCTTCCCTGACCATGACACTTCTGTTCGTGTCAAGTCCTAACCCCCTCCCCTTTTTCCCCAAAAATCGAAATTTTAATAATGTTTAGGCGCCGACAATTTCCCCACTCCCGTGTACGCAGGACTGCCTACCTGGATATACCCGCTGAAAAGCTTCCTGCCCTGCTTCAATTTAGTTGTTTCCAGAGTTTATCCAGCAATTTTCGTTCCTCCATTTTTTACTTCCCTTTTTCCCTTTCCCCCCCCTTTTGGGCACGCGGGTGCATGCTATGTGTTAAAAGTGCTGTTACAATTTTAAAAGGGGGACAGAAAGAGAGGGGGAACTTTAGCGGGAAAAACGTCCCTGGAAATTTAATTTAAAGAATTTCAAGCCTCCTTTCACTTATCCTTTTGATATTTGTATTTTCGGTCGGTAGCGTAAATTTTTGATTTTTTTGAAAAAAAATTTTGGGAAAATGAACGTATCCCCAAATTTTTCAGTAAATTTTTTTTTGGATCGATTGAAATGCGATTTGGGGAAAATTCAAGTTTTCGCTAGAAAGTTCCCCCAGGTTTTTGTAAGTTGCAGCGCATTACCAAGATTGAGCATGTTTTTGAAAACTGTCGAATTACATTTGCATAGGGAAATGGGAAAAAGGCAGGGAACAAAAAACGGAGCAGGCAATACAAATTTTATCTGCCTTTAAAAAGGGGGTTTCCCTGGTTCCCTTATGCAGGGCCCCCGAAGGGGTTTTCCCAAAACTGTAAAAATATTTTTTAATTTCATGTTCCCCGTTTCTCCATCTTCAAACTCGCCCCCCCCCCCCCCCCCCCCCCCCTTTTGTCCAAATCTTTGCCAAGTCATTAAAACCCAAGGGCAGTTTTAGTTGTTGGGGGTTTCGCTTGTTTTTTTTTCCCACTATTTGATTGGGTTTGTCTTGTAAACTTTTCTGACTTTATTCAAGGTTTTAAAAACTGTGCCCTCTTTAAAGAAAGTTACTCTTTGTTAGGTTTTTTTTTGGGAGCAAAAAATACCCCACTTGTTTTTCTGTTCACATTTGCTTTCGCTTTTCACGATTTTAAATTGGGTTTAAACTTTCTGATCTGCACGGGAAAGCAGAATAATTATTGTATAAAGAATAAACGACTATGTTCGAGAATATTGTGAAAATAACATATAAAAAAATGAAAAACTGTTGGGACTGAAAAAAAGAGAAATAAAGATTTTTTTTTTTTTTTTTTAAAAGGGTTTTTTTGTCATTGTCCAAAAATGAAAGTGTTTTTGAGTCTTCACTGGGGTTTTTAGTCTAGTCGATGTAAAGCTGCCCTTGGTAGAAAATTGAGTTCCAGTAACGACTTACTTTAACCTGAAGGTCCGTGGATTTGGGGGGGGGGGGGGGGTTTTATTTGTATGTTCTTCCCAAAGTTTGTAAATAAAAAGGGTCCTCTTCGCCCTTCCCAAAACCCCCCCTGGTCTATTTTGGGCGTCAACAAACCGAACACCCACCACAGGATCACAATGAAAATATCACAAGCTAGGGGTAGTGCACTTACCTTGTTTCTCGGAAATCGTCGTTTTAGGGGTGTAACCCTTTGGGGGCCCAACCGGGGGGCCTGCCCCCCTTGGGGTTTATTCCCAAAACATTTTTCACTGGCCTGTACTAAAAAAACTGCGAAATTTTGAAGGCGCCAGTCCAACGGCTGTCGTCCCGAGGGGAAACAAAACATAGATCAAAACGCTCAGCGTCAAGAAAAGTCTTTAGCGGGTTTCCGTACACTCCCCGGGGTGTATACAGGTTTGTGCATTGAGCAGGTTTCCGGGGAAATGGGGGGAAAAATGTCGCCTTTTTCTGCAAGAGCAGTTGGAAATTTTACCCGAGTTGAAAGTCAAACGTAAACTGCTGCCTAAATCTGTAGTTTTAACCCCTTGAAAAATATTTTTTCAGTGCGTTGCTGAGTTTGCCCGGTTGGCCCCTTAATTTCGTGCAGATTTGGGAAAAGGGAAATAGGGTTTGAAAGGGGATGGACTTTGGGGAAAATAGTTCAAGGGAAACTGGGGGATAAAGCGGGAAACAAAAGAACTGGAAAGAAGAAAAAGGAAATGGCAAACTGGAGAAAGGAAAAGTCTAGAGCAGGAAAAAACGTGAAGAGAAGGGCTAAAGCAGAAGAATGTGAAAACCCCAAAAGACAGCAAGATTGAGAAAGAGAAGAGCGGCTGCTGAAAGGAATTGAAAAAACTTGAAATAGGGAAAATCAAGAGAAAAAAGAGACAAAGAAAAACTTGCGGACGCAGAATTTGAAAGACAAAATGGGGAACGCGTTTCCCCTCAAAATTGAAGTTGCCCCAAAAGGTCTTTTCTTCCAGCGTTGGGGGATGGGAAAAAAAACCTCTGCAGTTTTCTGGAACTTTTGACGCCAATTTTGAAGGGAATGAGAAAGGGGGGGAAAAAGGGCCCGTGGGCTAACCCCCTTTAAATGTCCTTTTTACTGCCCCCGCCCCCAGGTCTACTTTCCAAAAACCCCGAGAAAAGCAAATTAATTGAAAAAACTCAAAATGAACTTCCCTTTCCAATTTTTGATTTTTTAGAAAAAAGGCTTCCAGAAATTTTTTTCCGTCCCCGTAACCCGAGAACAAAAAAAAGTCCAACTCGATTACTGACCCGGGGTCAAAAATATCTAGAGTTAGCTGGGAAAAAAATAGATGGTTTGTCATATTTTTGTCCCGAAAGAACGATCTTAAAAAATCCCGCCCTAAAACCTGCATCCCACTTTTTACAAAAAAAACTATCAAAGGTGAATTCCCCGACTGAACCGCCCCGAGGTTTTAGAGTTTACAACGGAAACCCCTTTTCCCCTATTAAAAACCATCTAATGGCGTGGGCCCTTTAAAATAGATCAAAAAACCATTACTGGGGTGTACAAAAAACCCGCTCAGTTTCCCAAAGGGCTCAACCCCCAAAATTGAAAAGCTTTAACTGCCCGGGTGCCCGGGTCAAAAGGCTGATGGGAAAGCATACTGCCCAAGAAACCGATTAAAAATCAGCCCTCCATACTTTTAGTTTTGAAGCCAGAAAAACCAGCGCCAGGGTGGAAAAAGAAAGAAACCTGACATCTGCCAAAGTTGCCCTCGGGGAAAAGTCAGGAGACAACCATCGCGAGGGGGGTGGGGTTACCTCACGTAAGCCCCCCCGTTTATCAAGCGATGAAAAGCTGCCATTTTGGGAGGGAAAGTTGGGGGTGCCCGCTTTTTACGATTGAGTCCCTGTACGACTTTTTGAACCCGAAGGTCAGTTTATTTCTGTTTTTCTGTTCCCCTTTTTCTTCAACCCTTTTTTAAATAAAAGGGTTTTTCTTTGTTTCCCAAAAACCACCCGGTGTTTTTGTCATCTGCAAGCTGAACACCCACCGCAGGATTACAATGAAAAATCTTACAAACTACTGCACTTACCTGTAAATTTTTCACTCACCTTGTACTGGGGGGAAGTCCCCCCCCCCCCCCTTTGGGGAAACGCCAAAATATTTCACTGATATCTTAAAAATTATTTCATTTTTTCTTTTTGTGATTAAAAAATTTGTATGGTAATGTTTTTTCAACCCATGACAACCCAAAAACAAAAAAGATTTCTAAAGGGACATGAAAGTGGTCTGCTTATTGCTGGAAGGAATTCCCAAGAAAATGTTTAAATGGATTTTTTGTTTAAATCTTTTTATGAAGGTGTGCCTTTTTTCCTTAAAAATTTTGGGATTCCCCAATTTGGTTTGTGGCGGGTGGTAACACATGGGAAACTCTTGAAAAACTTAAACCCAATGATCTTGCTACCAAAGAACGAATGGGTAGGGCCATTCAAACACTGCTAATTCCCATTTTTAAATTTCTTCTGTTATTTGGGTGTGTTTCTGGGAAAAACGGGTCTAAACAGGTAATTTAAATAAAACTTATACTTGCAAAGGATTTTTAAAAAAAAGGTTTAAATTCTTGGGGGTAAAAGTACGTACGATTATTTTACAGCCAAAAATGAAATTTTGGGGGTTTATGGATTCATCAGGGCCCGAATTCCAGTGAACGTTTTAATTTCTTACAATTAAGGTCTGGGACTCCCCACACGGGTACGAAATAAAAAATCCTTAGACATTGAAAGACAAATGAAATATATATATATTTATATATATATATATAAAAATTTTATATATATAAAAAATTTCTATATATATATATATATATATTTTTAATATTTTTAATTTTTATATAAATAAATTTTAAAATAAAAAAATTAAAACAAAGCTTGCTCTTATGTCTTGATGAAAAAATAAGGGGGGGTAACATTCATATCTGCAGTGGGGAGATATATGCCCAGCTAACAGTAAAGTCTTGAGTGGGGAAGGGGAAAAAAAAAATAAAGGGTTCTCAAAATGAGCCTTCAGCAAGCTTATAGTTTTCCCAAAGGGGGAAACAATCACCAATAGGGAGGAAACCGTAACATATAACCTCCTGGGGAAAATACCGATATTTCGGAAAAACCCGAATGTTTTTTCCTCAGTGACCCCAAAAAAGTGTAATTTTTAAACCCCCCTTCCTTATTTAATTGAAAAATGCTCCCCAGACATACACCATGCAAATGTAATGTGTGTGTGTGGGGGTTTTGTTGTGTGTGGGTGGGGTTGTGTGTGTGTGTGTGTGTTGGTGTTAAAAAATAGATAGATGGGATAAAGATTTGGGTGGATTTGAAGGGTAGATAGATAGAAAGATAGATAATAATAGAAGATCAGTCGCGACGGGTTTTTTTTTCAAGGTTTCAGTTTATATAATTTTTTTTTCCCGAAATGTACAAGTGTTCATTTGTCTGTGGAAACGACGAGGAAATAAATTTAGTCATTTTTGGGGGTGAAAGAGTTTAGATGATTTGTGGTTTCCACGTGGTGACAAGTCGAAGTATGCATGGAGTATGTGGTGATAGCTTTAACAGGGAAAAGTGGGGGACCCCCTCTTGGTTGCTGGGGCAGGTTTTCCTTCCTTTTCTCTTTCGTTGTACTTTCACTGTTCTTTTTTCCACATAAATTTTTCGCCCTTTTTGGGGTAGCGTAAACGGGCCCTTTGCGTGATCCCTAGTAGTTTAATTCCCCGTTTTCAAAATTGAAGTGAAAAAAATTTCAATTTAAAAGTTTGAAGAGTGTTTTCCCCCCGTTTTCTTCTGGCCCCCCATGAAAAAAATCTCTTGAAATAGTTGTTGATCTGGCCCCCCCAAATTCCCCCACCCTTTCCCATTGAAACCCGAGATAGCAACACGGGTGGGGTTAAATTTCTTGGCAGGGTTTTTTGGTCAAGCACCTCAGTGGGCAGGGTTTTTGGGTTTTCCCTTTCGTTTAACAAACTTTTTTGAGGCAGGGTGTGTGGAAGTGAAATTTACTTTCCCGGCAAGCCCGTTGGAAAACTGTCCCGGGGTTTTACATGCACAGAGGAGAGGGGGAAACAACTGATCGAAAACCTTTAGCTTAGTCTCTGGACCCGATGCCTCTTCTATTCCAAAAATTGGTGTGTGCCCGCCGGGTTGCCCTGGGGTTGCAATTCTGATTTTTCACTTCATCGTCCCTTGTGAATCCTGAGACATTTTGTTGTTTAAGGTAGGTGGAAAAAACCACCGCAGCAAGTCTCACGCCCCCTTTACCGTGATGTTTTTGCTCAGTGAGGGTCTTCCCGGCACAAAATTTTGGGGCCCCAGATTCGTTTCTTTGTATTAATGTTGAGACCCAAGTTGGCGCAGGCTGCAGGAAAAAAATTTTTGATGTTGGACTGGGATGTCGTTTCTGAGCCAGCATTGGGGGGGCAGCAAACACAAACAGAAATCCCCCAGGATGTCCCGTCATCACCCTTTGGTTTTTTTCCTGGAGCCCCTTGAGGAAAACACTTTTCCTTATCTCCCGGGGAAACTGGGTTCCCATGCCTACATTTTCCTGCTCTGAAAGGGACCCCACATTGCAGTGAGCATGAAGTTTTAACCGGGTGGGTGGCCAAAAAACACCCTTTCTTTACGTCAAATTTTTTTAAGGGAAGGGGGTAGATGTCTTCCCCTGTCCTGGAATTTTGGGCCTGCATTTTATCATGAATTTTCCGCACCATAGAGATGAAAATTTTGGGGGGGGCAAACCTTTTTTGGCCCTGGGTCGTCCACAACCCCCTCTTTCTGACAGCATCAAAGGCCTTGGCAGGTCGACATAGGTGGAGAACCCGATCGGCATTTGTTTTCCCGACTTTTTGCCTTTACGCGGCCACCAGATTCCAGGCAAGTATCTTGCTGGCTGTAGAAAGGGGGTATGCCTTTGGGAGTTGTTTACAAGCTTGGTGTTCTTTTGCGCTTTGCGCAAGTGGATATGAGGTATCCTTTGAACTCCCGAGGGATCGTGCCCCCCCCCCCCGCTGCACATCATCAAGGAAACAATGATGAACCCCGGGATGGGTCTTTAGCCACGCGCTTTGCCAGTAAATGGCAAACATGTCGCTTCTGGGGGGCCTAGTGGGTGGGTGGTTCATCCATTCCCTCGCTCATGGGACTTGAGGGGGCCTGTCAATGGGTTTGTCATTGATTGATGATGGGTGTTTTAGTACGCTGTTGAAGTGTTCTGCCGGTGTTAAAAAAATCTTTTTCATGTCAGTGATCAAAGTGCTTCCATCAGCCCCTGAGTAGGGGGATGATTTGGGTGGGTAGGTCCATACATTTCTTCAAGCATCATAAAGGTTCTTCATATTATGTCTGTCAGCATATCCTTGCTTCTCGTCAGCGTTTTTCCTCAGCCCATGCATCTTAAAGTAGTTTTTTTCTTGAACTGTTCTACACATGTTGTTGAACGCATCTTTTCTAGAGGAGGGCTTATTGTCACTGAGGGGGATCTTGTGCAGAAGTTGTGTCTCATACAGGGGCTTCCCTGTCTGTACTAATGGTCTAAAATGATGTAGAAGTTTTCCCAAATTGTCAAACAAGTATATTGCATATTAAATTTTTCATACTTTGACCAGGAATAGTTCCTAAATGACCATCTTTTTCCATTGTCTATCAATTTGCAAATACTTGTGATGCCCCAGAAATGTGATATAGCAACTTTCGTTGTGTATGATAAAATATGCTCCATCAAGCTGTTTATGTAAAAAGACACCCCCCCCCCCCCCAATCTCCTTCGCAAACATGAAACAACAATATTGATCAAGCCATGGATTAAGAAGCTCAGTTTTGGCGTGTGGGAAATGTACATAAAGTCCCAAAATTATTTTTTAAAGGCGACGCGTACTCTGAGATAAAGCAACCTTGGATTTAATTTTGAATTCAAGGTGACACGTCACACCTGTTGAAAATGTAAATACACACACACACACCCCACGCACGCACGCACGCACGCACGTACGCCGCATGCGCGCACCACACACAAACACACACACACACACACACAACACACACACAACCACCCAAAAACAAAACAAAAAACC
>CM031628.1:3546055-3555405 GCA_018398815.1 Conus ventricosus | reverse complement strand
GGTGGTGGTAGTAGTATTTTGTTGTTGTTGTGTGGTGGTGGTGTAGTAGTTTGTTGTAGTGGTGGTGGTAGTAGTAGTATTTGTTGTTGTTGTGTGGTGGGGTAGTGTAGTGTTGTTGTTTTTTGTGGTGGGGGGGTTTGTAGTATTTGTTGTTGTGGGGTGGTGGTGTAGTAGTTGTTGTTGTAGTGGTGGTGGTGGTAGAGTAGTAGTTGTTGTTGTGTGGTGGTGGTGTAGTAGTGTGTTGTTGTTTGTAGTGGTGGTGGTAGTAGTTTTGTAGTTGTTGTTGTGGGGTGGGGGTTTGTGTATTTGTTGTTGTGTGGTGGTGGTAGTGTGTTAGTTTTTGTTGGTGGTGGTGTTTTGAGTAGTGTTGTTGCTGTTGGTGGTGGTAGTGTATTGTAGTATTTGTTGGTAGTGGTGGTGGTAGTAGTGTAGTAGTAGTTGTTGTGGGGTGGTGGTGGTGGTAGTAGTAGATTTTTTGTTGTTGTTGTGTTTGGTTTGTAGTGTTATGTTGTTGTTGGGGTGGTGGGGGAGTAGTGTATTTTTGTTTTTGTGGGGGTGGTATGTAGTTTTTGGGGTTGTAGTGGGGTGGTAGGTAGATATTGTTTGTTGGGTGGTGTTGTAGATGTTGTTGTTGTGTGGTGTGGTAGTAGTGTGTTTTTTTAGTTGGGTTTGTAGTACTGTGTTTTGTTTTTGTGGGGGTTTGTAGTAGTGTAGTTGTTGTTGTGGTTGGTTAGTAGTGTGGTTGTTGTGGTTGGGGGTTTGTTGTTGTTGTTTTGTGGTGGTGGTGAGTAGTATTTGTTGTAGTGGGGGGGTGTAGTGTTTTTGTTGAGTGGTGGTGGTTGTAGTGTAGTGTTGTTGTTGCGTGGTGGTAGTGGTATTTTTGTAGTAGTGTTGTTGTTGTTTGGTGGTGGTGGTAGTTGTAGTGTTGTTGTTTTTGTGGTGGTAGTATTGTTGTTGTGTGTTGGGGTGGTGTAGTGTGTAGTTGTTGTTTAGTGGGGTTAGTAGTTTTTGTTGTAGTTGTGGGGGTAGTGTGATTTGGGTTGTTGCGTGGTGAGGAGTAGTGTAGTGTTTGTTGTGTGGTGGGTGGTGTTGTGTAGTAGTTTTGTTGTTGTAGTGGTGGTAGTGTAGTAGTTTGTTTTTTTGTAGTGGTGGTGTGTAGTTTTTGGTTTGTTGTGGTGGGATAGTGTGTAGTTGTTGTTGTGTGGTGGTGTAGTAGTTGTTGTTGTAGTTGTGGTGGTGTAGTAGTAGTTGTTGTTGCGTGGTGATGGTATATTTGTGTAGTGGGGTAGGGGTGGTGGTGTGTGTAGTTGTTGTTGAGTGGTGTGGTTAGTAGTAGTGTTTTGTAGTGGTGGTGGTGTAGTGTGTAGTGGTGGTAGGGGGGGTTTTTAAGTAGTAGTTGTTGTTGTGGTGGTGGTGGTTTGGTGTGTAGTAGTAGTTGTTGTAGTGGTGGTGGTGGTGTAGTAGTAGTGTTGTTGTTGTAGTGGTGGTGGTAGTGTAGTATTTGTGTTGTTGTTGTGGTGGGGTGGTAGTAGTGTATAGTTGTTGTTGTTTGGTGGGGGGGGTAGTGTAGTAGGTTGTTGTTGTAGTGGTGGTGGTGTGTGTGTGTATTTGTTGTAGTGGTGGTGGGGGTAGTAGTAGTTGTTTTTGTAGGGGTTTGGTGGTAGTAGTAGTAGTAGTTGTTTTTGTGTGGTGGGGGTAGTAGTGTAGTTGTTGTTGCAGGGGGGTGGTGGTGTAGTAGTAGTTGTTGTATGGTGGTGGGGTGGTGGTAGTAGGGTGTAGTGGTGTAGCGAGCAGCAGGGGGACAAAAGCAGGGTAGTAGAAGAGAAATAGTAGAGTAGTAGTAGTTGTAGTGTATCGTAGTAGGTAGTAGTAGTGGGGTTTGAGTTAAATTTAGTATAGGAACAGTCGCAGTAGTGTGTACTATGCGCGCAGCGCAACAATTGGGTTTTAAATAGTGCAGTAAAATTTTGATATGGCAAAGGTAGTAGTGGTAGTGATGTTTTTAAAAAAACAGTGGGGGGCTTAATCTTTAAAGTTTTCCCAAT
Organism: Conus ventricosus; assembly: GCA_018398815.1. Lineage (NCBI taxonomy): Eukaryota > Metazoa > Mollusca > Gastropoda > Neogastropoda > Conidae > Conus > Conus ventricosus. Next base: position 3,553,360 of record CM031628.1, on the reverse strand, counting down.
TTTTCTTCAGTTTCAGACTGGACCTCTGTGAGTCTCTCTTTTGCCTTCGTTATTGTGTTCTGTCCCCGACGTCTCTCTTTCTTTACTCCTCACCTCCCAATCTTCCCTTATAAATGACAGTGGAAGCCACTAAAACAACAACAAAAAAACAGAACTTCCCTCTCTCTCTCTCCACCAACAACCACACACAACACACACCACACACCACAAGTGTGCGCACACCCTTCCCGCGCGCACACATTTCCCACGCACGGCACACATCGCACACAGTCACAGGTACACATCCATTTGGGCCCACCACCATCCTTTATAAAGACCATAAAAAAGGATAAAAAAACCAAAGCCTTTTTAAATTTTTTGTTTTTCCTTTTTTCCCGTTTCGTGTTTTACAAATTAACTGGCGATTGAAATACTTTCAAACTCAAAAAAACATATCGGGTTGGAAAATGTCGGGAATTGCCCAATCTGTGTTGTTATGTAGTCCATGTCTTGTAGTGACTTTTCCCCTGTGACCTTTTTTGGTGTGGTGTGTGTGGGGGGGGGGGGAGGGGGGGGGGAGTGTGTCGCGCGCATGTATGATGTGTGCGCGCTTTACTTAAGATGTTTAGTTGTGTGTGTATGTGTTTTTGTGCATGCATGCATTTTGTGAGTGTGGTTATAGGGTGCGTGTGTGTGGTGAAAAAAGGAATATTGGAGGATGGATGTATTTCTACATTCAATGTAAAAGACAGAGCGTGGTTGTGGGGCGTGGAGGGGGGTTGGGTGACAATTTTGGGGGGGGGGGGGGGGGGGGGGACATGTTGTGTATATGGCAAGAGTTTTAAGGAAAAATGAGATTTTTGCCTAAAAAATAAAAGTAAACAAAAAGACAGGGGAAAAATCAAAAGCTTTGGGCGAATTTAAGCAAAGGATTGAAAAATGTATAAAACCCATGGGGAAAGTTCGATTTATATTTCAAAACGTTAAAAGTATTCTGATTTGAAAAAATTTTGAAATGAAGCGAGGCTGCTGATTTCCCATGAAAAAAATAAAAATTGAATGAAGCGAGGTGCTGATCTTCCTGAAATAATGACAATTAAAAAAAAGGTAGGGGGGAAACCATGAAAAAAAACACAAATAGAAAAAAAAATTTTGGGGGGTAATTTTCCCGATGCTCTTAAAACTTTTCCATTTTTCTAATTCGGTTTGGAAAGCATTAGCTTTAAAACCTAAAACAAAAAGGTTTTTGATTGTTTGGACAATTCTTGTGCGGATCTGAATTTTATCAAGAAAACGTTTTCTTGTCTTTGTTGCTTTTTCCCAAAATTTGTTTAAAAAATTGCACTTTTTACAACAACTTATATGGTTTGTTTTAAAAAAAAGATATGGTGTGTGTTTGCTCTCGCGCGCGCGGCGCTGCGTGCGTGCTTTGGTGCGTGTGTTGTGGTGTGTGTGGTGTGTGTGGTGTGTGTGTTGTGTGTGTGTACCCCTATGTGCGTGGTTGTGCGTGCGCACGCGTGCTGTGTGTGTGTGTGTGTGTGGGTGTGTGTGGGTGTGGCCCTACGTGTCATGTAGAACTATGGGCAAAATTTTAAAAACAAATTGTAAAAAAAGAGCCCACATATTTTGCTCGAACCCGGTTTATGTGACCCCCTATAGGACCATTAACCCGTTTCATATTCAGGGAATCATGGACAATTTTGCAGCAAGCTTTGTTGGCTACAGCAGGAGGCCCCTTGAGCTTTGTTTGCACAAGTTGGGTTGGTATGTCTTGGGAGTAGATGTCCAGACCACAGGGAATTATCTGTGCGTTTTTCTACCCCTCGGAAATTTGTCAATGTTCTCTTTTTTTGTTCGTGAATCGTGACCAGTAGCGAGTCTCTGATTGATGATTTCGTTCAAAAGTTGTGCGTTTACTTTTTTTTGGTATTTTCCAGTGAACTCTTTAAAAGAAGTATTCTCAAAGCGCGCTTCTTTTTGTTTATTGATATCTGATTATTTAGAATCTAATTCCTTTTTAAAGGCTGTTTTGTTCCTCTAGATATGATCATTTTCTTTTTATGTGGAACTTTTGGGGATACATTCAAAATGGTATCTTATTTTTTCTTTTTCAAAGCATGTTTCAGTGTCTGTTAGGGGTGTCTGTTGGTGCAACCAGAAATAGTTGCGTCGTTGAAACCTGATGGGCATAAACCATGTTTTACTGGGCAGGAAGATTCACTTATTTTAAGAGGCATTTAAAACTTTCAATTATGTGGTTTGCATGTGTGTATGTGGGGGGGGGGGGGGGGGGGGGGGCGATTTTGGGGGGGGAAGGGGGGAAAGGGGGTGGAAGTGGTGGTGGTGCTGTGATAAAGAAAAAACTCTTTTAGAACGGATTGGATAGAGAGCTGCATGTCTGTCGGCTCTGTAGAAGGGCCACAGTCACCCCAATGAATGGACACTGGGTGACGCTATTACCAATGGATTCATTACGTTGTTTTCTTTTTTAAAACCTTTTCTTTTCATCTCAGGGTATGCAGTGTTTTGTTGCTTACTTTAAAAAATTTTCTTGGCCCTTGTGCCATTTTACGAAAAATGACTCACAAATTTGTATGGTTTTGCGTCTGTTGATATTGACCGTATTTGAATGCGAGGGGTATTTTAGGATCTTTTTGGTAAAAAACTGATTTTGAAACCCCCTTCATGGTGTACAAATCGTTTCATTTATTTTGTAAGAAGCGTTTTAGAAAAAGGAAATATTATGTCTTTGCATTAAAGGGGGGAAAATTTTTGGTCCCGTTGTTTTTGTTTTAAAAGAAATTGTCGTCTGCACGTAATTGGAAGGTCATTAATTTTAAGCATTGAACGTATTGGGCCGCCTGTTTCTTGGAAAAAAAGCTTAAGATGGTTTTCTTTAAATAGAATTTTTGTTGTTCGCGGGCTTAACGAATGGTGTCTTACAATGATAGTCTGTTCGCCGAGCTCTAAAGAATGGTTGTTTACAATAGAATGTCTGTTTGCGAGCTCTAAGTTTTGGTGTTTACATAGAATAGTCTGTTTGCCGAGCTCTAAGAAAGGTTTCTTACAATAGAATAGTCTTTTTTTGCCGTCTTCGCACAGTTTTTCTGTATTACTTTTTAACGCGAAAAATGGGTGTGTGATGTGTGTTGTGTGTTGTGTGTGTGTGTGTGTGTGTGTGTGTGTGTGTGTGGCGCGGCGTGTGTGTGTGTGTGTGTGTGTGGTGTGTGTGTGTGTGGTTGTGTGTGTGTGTGTGTGTGTTGTTGTGTGTGTGTGTGTGCGTGTGTTGTGTGTGTGAATGTATGTGTGTGTGTGTGTGTGTGTTTTTGTGTGGGTGTGCGTGGGTGTTGAGGGTGTGGTGTGTGTGTGTGTGTGTGTGTGTGTGTGGGGGTGTGTGTGTGTGTGTGTGTTGTGTGTGTGGGCGGGGGTAAAGAGAGAAGGGTGAGTATATGTTTGTATGGCTTGACCCCTCCTGTAATAAGCAAATAGCAAAAAGTGATGGTTTATTTGAGTCTGTGTGGGGAGGTGGGGGAGAGAAGGTGCATGGTATGGGAGGGAAAAGGGGGGGGGGGTTTGGGGTTGGGGGGGGGGGGGAGAAGAGGAAATTGGTATGGGGGAAGAGGGGTGGGGTGGAGTCTCGGGGGGGGGGGGGGGGGGGGAGAAAAGTGCTGGGATGGGGGGAGCGGGGTGGGGTGGAGCCTCGGGGGGGGGGGAGGGGGGGGGGGAGAAGGTGCTGGTTGGGAGGAAGGGGGTGGGGGGGAGTCTCGGGGGGGGGGGGGGGGGGGGGGAGAAAAGTGATGGGATGGGGGGAAAAGGGGTGGGTGGAGTTCGGGGGGAGGGGGGGGGGAGTCGGGAGCGGGGAAAGGTGCATCCGTGCAAAAAGATGATGGGGGGAATGGTTTTTAACTAAACGTTAGAAACTTTTTTAAAACTAACCATTTGTGCAAAAATTTCGGCGAATTCTGCGTCAAAGCTAGGAATTTTTTTGCATTCAGCAATGACAAACATTTTTTGAGTCTCAATGTCGTTTTTTGTTTCTTTTTTTCTTTTCGGAATTCGGATGGGGTTGCTGGGGTCAAAAAGAAAAAAAAGCTGAACCCCTAATCCAGCTGCCATGATAAAAGGCGGCATCAGAGAAAATTTTTCCAGTTTGTTTTGGGGGAATGGCCCAACTCTGTCACAGAAATCTTTTTTTTGACAAGAATTTCAGTGAAAAACAAACATTGAATACTCTAAAGACAAAAATGAATTTTACACTATTTTGACATTAAACACAATACAAAACAGCCCATGCACTTTACGATTTTTGGATACAGAAAACTACATCGCGCATGTAACAACCCGTGTTTAATGAGAGGGAGTCCGGTGAAAAAAGGGAAAAAAAACTGTTCGTGCCTATGTATGAGCGAGTCTGTGGTTATCTTCTTTTGATTTTTGTTTTTCCCATTCAGTCATGAATTGAGGTCTACAAACATACCTGTGATTCAATTAATTAAAATTTAAATTGTACATTCCTTTCTTTTCTTTTTGTTATTAGTTCCCTTTCCTTTTTTCTTTTTTCATTGGTTTCATTTATGTTTTCTTTAAACTTTTCTGTGTTTTTTTGCACTTAGGGCTATGTAAGATTAAATGTATTTAACAATAATGGTTATTTTTATTTTTATTTCATTTTTATAATTATTATTTTTTGTTTCTTTTTTATTATTTTTTCATTTGTTTGTTCATACTTTGCTTCTTTTTTTCATTTTTTTGTTTATCACTGTGCTTCTTTATTCAGTGTTATCCTGTGTTTTTATTCATTTGTTTATCATGGTTCTTTTTCATTTATTTGTTCTCCTGTGCTTCTTTATTCATTTGTTTATATGTGTTTCTTTATTATTTGTTCATCCTGTGTTTTTTTTTTATTTTTTTGTTCTCACTGCTTCTTTATTCTTCATTTGTTATCATGTGCTTCTTTATTCATTTGTTTTTCCCGTGCTTCTTTTTTCATTTTTTTGTTTATCACTGTTTCTTTATTCATTTGTTTTCACTGTGCTTCTTTTTCATTTTTTTTATCACTGTGTTTCTTTATTCATTTTTTTATCATGTGCTTCTTTATTTATTGTTTATCATGGCTTCTTTATTTTTTTGTTTATCACTGTGCTTCTTTATTCATTTTTTTGTTTTTCACTGTGCTTCTTTTTTCATTTGTTCTTACTGTGTTTTTTATTCATTTTTTTGTTTATCACTGTGTTTTTTTCATTTTTTTCACTGTGTTTCTTTATTATTTTTTCATCACTGTGCTTCTTTATTCATTTGTTTGTTTTTCACTGTGTTCTTTATTCATTTGTTCAACTGTGCTTCTTTTTTCATTTTTTTGTTTGTACTGGTTTCTTTATTCTTTTGTTTATACTGTGCTTCTTTATTTTTTATTTGTTCATCACTGTGCTTCTTTTTCATTTTTTGTTCTCCGTGTTTCTTTTTCTTTTTTTTATCACGGCTTCTTTATTCTTTGTTTTTCACTGTGCTTCTTTATTCATTTTTTGGTTTTATCACTGTGTTTCTTTTTCATTTGTTTATCACTGTGTTCTTTTTTCATTATTTTTTCATCACTGTGTTTCTTTATTCATTTGTTTATACTGTGTTCTTTTTATTTGTTTTCAGTGCTTCTTTATTCTTTGTTTGTTTATCATGTGCTTTTTATTCTTTTGTTTTTTGTCATGGTTTCTTTATTCATGTGTTTTTTACTGTGCTTCTTTATTTATTTTTTGTTTATCACGGTTTTTTATTCATTTGTTTGTTTATCACGTGTTCTTTTTTCATTTGTTTGTTTATCACTGGCTTTTTTATATTTTTTTGTTTTTTCCCCCTGTGCTTCTTTTTCATTTTTTTGTTTATCATGTGCTTCTTTATTTATTTGTTTGTTTATCCTGTGGGTTCTTTATTCTTTGTTTGTTTATCACTGTGCTTCTTTTTATTTGTTTGTTTATCACTGTGCTTTTTATTCATTTGTTTTTTTCACTGGTTTCTTTTTTCATTTGTTCATCACGTGCTTCTTATTCATTTGTTTGTTCACACTGTGCTTCTTTATTCATTTGTTTATCACTGTGTTTCTTTTTTCCCTTTTTTCTCCACTGTGCTTCTTTTTATTTGTTTCATCACTGTGCTTTTTTATTCTTTGTTCATACTGTGCTTTTTATTCATTTTTTTGTTTTCATGTGCTTTTTATTCATTTGTTTTTTTATCATGTGCTTTTTTTTCATTTATTTGTTTTATCCGTGCTTCTTTATTATTTGTTTTTCATGTGTTTCTTTTTTCCCTTTTTTTTTTCACTGGCTTCTTTATTCATTTATTTGTTTCACGGCTTTTTTATTTTATTTGTTTATCCTTGTTTTTTTTTTTCTTTGTTCTCATGTGCTTCTTTATTCATTTTTTCACACTGTGCTTCTTTATTATTTTTTTTGTTTTTCTTTTGCGCGAATTTTTGAACCGTTAAAAAAAGAGGGGTAGAGATCTCGAGAGGACAAAAGATTTTATATTTTATTGGTTGGGTTTTGTTTGTGTTATCTGGGCCCGCTGGGATGAGGTAAAGAACGGGAGGTGGGTGAGGGGGCGGAAGGGGGCGATTGGGGGGGAGGGGGGAGGGGGGCATCCTGTAAAAGCTCTGTTTCGTCACACCCGCCGCACGCAGCCGCGCGCACTCACCCCCCAAAAACCACACACAACCAACAACCCCACACCAAAAACACAACACACATAACCACGTGACGTAAGTCAAAAATGACGCGTTCAGGAGCCTCATCAAAGGGAGAAGGCCCCAGGATTAGGCCGCACCGAGCAGCTGCACCGACCCGGGAAAATCTTTGTTGCATATCGATGTTTTGCTGTATCGGTGGATGCTTCCAGCCGGGTGCTGCTTTTCCCAGCATTCGGGCCCGGCTCCCCCCACGAGGGCAGGGCTGTATTGACAAAGGGTTTTCAACAATCCGCTTTTACCTCGCCTCGCCCCTGCAGGGCCCTTTAGCACCAGCACCACGGGTTTTTCCCCCAGCCCGGTGGACCCCGCGGAACAGGTGTTGGGCTCGGCTGCCCGTTGAGCGAAACCCTGGGGGCGTGGGGTAAACCAACCCCCCCCCCCCCCCCCCCCCCCCCCCCCCCCAGGGGGGGACCCCCCCCAAAGGCCGTTGGGGATCTGACTTGCTGGGTTTGGTCCACAGAACCTGTTACAGTCCCCCACCCCCAACCCACAACACCCCACACACCAACACACACCACTGTGTATGGAAGGAGAGAGGAGAGGGAGGAAAGGGGGGAGAGGAGGAGGAGGAGAGAGAGGAGGGGAGAAGG
>CM031628.1:3533555-3541055 GCA_018398815.1 Conus ventricosus | reverse complement strand
GATTTGGCATCGTATGACAGCAAATGAATTCAGCTGGCACTAATCCGTACAACATTCGGAACAGTGTTTGGTTTGATTGATTTAATTTAACGTCTGTTCACAACAATGATGATATTAGACTAACGGAACAGTGTGTCTGGCCTGTTTAGTTCCACCATATAAGCTGAAGGACACCAGTCTTTTAGAGGTTGTATAGGCCTAATCTACTTTTCTTTATCTCCATTGTTACTGTGCTAAATAATTTAATGTTGAGATGTTGTATTAATGTATTTTGCAGTGGAGCAAAATTGTTATTGCAAGTTTCATTTTGAATTGGTCTCTGCGTTCTTTCTTACTTTTCATGGCGAGGTGTGGCACATGTCCTGTCTCTCAAACTATGCAGTGTCGACCAGCTGCCGTGGCGAAGTGGCTAGCGTCGCGGACTCCCGGCTGGGAGGTCGTGGGTTCGAATCCCATCAGAGTCATGTGGGTTTTTCTGCCCGACGGCTCCTACCCAGAGTTGAGTTTGCTGCGGACTCAGTTGGGAAGACTGGGACCACACAGTCGAGTTTCATCCACTTAATGGATGCGTTTTGAGAGTGTTGCTCAAACTTCCTGACCAACACTGCAGGTGCCTGTATCTCTCGGGCCTGGTTGACGCGGGATATATTATGAAAGGAAGCGTTAGAGTACAGCCTGTCATGTAGTCTCAGACGAAATGGAAATCCGTAGCATCATCTTAATCATCCTCATTCTCATTGTTCAGCATTAAAAAAAAATGTCTCAAATTCTGTGGCCCTTCATGCCCTGCTCTCTTGGTGACCTCAGTTTCGATGTCCTCTCCATGTCTGGGGCCCTTTGGGTTTTGGTTCCGTCGAGGTCACCTGTATCGGCGAGTCCATGGGGGCTGTCGTTGGACGGACGTGGTGGCGCCTCCTGAGGGAGAGCTCACTCACCCCGGCTCCGGGACTAAGCAATTATTGTCGTGAGTAGGGGGGCTTAGTAGGTGGTGTCCTGCGTATGTTACATCAGAAAGGCCCCACTGAACACCACCGAGGTAAACTCGGGCAGCAGTGCATTTGTCTCCTCCGGTGGGTTGCCTCTTGACGACTTTGACATTGACTGCCCCCTGTGGATTGCCGGTGCTGGGCTGTGGTGGGGCCAAACGGGCTGTGGCTTGTGGACGGGGTTTTCGGAATGGGCGGCGTTGGTGCACTGCCTCTGAGGTGGCGCAGAGTCGGAACGGGGAAAAAAAAAAAAAAAAAAAAACAACTATGCAGTGTCCTTGTGTTTGTGTTCATGCCTCGCCACGTAAATGATAAACTTGCGTGTCCTCTGTTTTTGTGTTCAGTGCCTCGCCACGTAAATGATAAACTATGCAGTGTCCTCTGTGTTTTGTTCAGTGCCTCGCCACGTAAATGATAAACTATGCAGTGGTCCTCTGTGTTTGTTTTCAGTGCCTCGCCACGTAAATGAAAAAACTATGCAGTGTCCTCTGTGTTTGTGTTCAGTGCCTCGCCACGTAAATGATAAACTATGCAGTGTCCTCTGTGTTGGTGTTCAGTGCCTCGCCACGTAAATTATAAACTATGCAGTGTCCTCTGTGTTGTGTTCAGTGCCTCGCCACGTAAATTATAAACTATGCAGTGTCCTCTGTGTTTGTGTTCAGTGCCTCCCCACGTAAATTAAAAACTATGCAGTGCCCTCGTGGTTTGTGTTTCAGTGCCTCGCCACGTAATTTATAAACTATGCAGTGTCCTCTGTGTTTGTTGTTCAGTGCCTCGCCACGTAAATTATAATATGCAGTGTCCTCTGTGTTTGTGTTCAGTGCCTCGCCAGTAAATTATAAACTATGCAGTGTCTCTGTGTTTGTGTTCAGTGCCTCGCCACGTAAAATTATAAACTTTTGCAGTGTCCTCTGTGTTTGTGTTCAGTGCCTCGCCACGTAAATTATAAACTATGCAGTGTCTCTGTGTTTGTGTTCAGTGCCTCGCCACGTAAATTATAAACTATGCAGTGTCTCTGTGTTTGTGTTCAGTGCCTCGCCACGTAAATTATAAACTATGCGTGCCTCTGTGTTTGTTTTCAGTGCCTCGCCACGTAAATTATAAATATGCAGTGTCCTTGTTTTTTGTGTTCAGTGCCTCGCCACGAAAATTAAAAAACTATGCAGTGTCTCTGTGTTTGTGTTCAGTGCCTCCCCACGTAAATTATAAACTATGCAGTGTCCTCTGTGTTTGTGTTCAGTGCTCCCCACGTAAATTATAAACTATGCAGTGCCCTCGGTGTTTGTTTTTCAGTGCCTCGCCACGTAAATTATAAACTATGCAGTGTCCTCTGTGTTTGTGTTCAGTGCCTGCCACGTAAATTTAAACTATGCAGTGTCCTCTGTGTTTGTGTTCAGTGCCTCGCCACGTAAATTATAAACTATGCGTGTCCTCTGTGTTTGTGTTCAGTGCCTCGCCACGTAAATTATAAATTGCAGTGTCCTCGGGTTTTTGTGTTCAGTGCCTCGCCACGTAAATTATAAACTATGCAGTGTCCTCTGTGTTTTGTGTTCAGTGCCTCCCCACGTAAATTATAAACTATGCAGTGTCCTCTGTTTTTGGGGTTTCAGTGCCTCGCACGTAAATTATAAACTATGCAGTGTCCTCTGTGTTTGTTTCAGTCCCTCGCCACGTAAATTATAAACTATGCAGTGTCCTCTGTTTTTGTGTTCAGTGCCTCGCCACGTAAATTAAAAACTATGCAGTGTCCTCTGTGTTTGTGTTCGTGCCTCGGCACGTAAATTATTAAACTATGCGTGTCCTCTGTGTTTGTGTTCAGTGCTCGGCACGTAAATTATAAACTATGCAGTGTCCTCTGTGTTTGTGTTCAGTGCCTCCCCAAATCGTAAATTTTTAAACTATGCAGTGTCTCTGTGTTTGTGTTCAGTGCCTCGCCACGTAAATTATAAACTATGCAGTGTCTCTGTGTTTGTGTTCAGTGCCTCGCCACGTATAATTATAAACTATGCAGTGTCCTCTGTGTTTGTGTTCAGTCCCTCGCCCCCGTAAATTAAAAAACTATGCAGTGCCCTCTGTGTTTGTGTTCAGTGCCTCGCCACGTAAATTATAAACTATGCAGTGCCCCTTGTGTTTGTGTCAGTGCCTCGCCACTTTAAATTATAAACTATGCAGTGTCCTCTGTGTTTGTGTTCAGTGCCTCGCCACGTAAATTTATAAATGCAGTGCCCTCTGTGTTGCGTTCAGTGCCTCGGCACGTAAATTTTTAAAACTATGCAGTGTCCTCTGTGTTTGTGTTCAGTGCCTCGGCACGTTAATTTTAAAAAACTATGCAGTGTCCTCTGTGTTTGTGTTCAGTGCCTCGCCACGTAAATTATAAACTATGCAGTGCCCTCTGTGTTTGTGTTCAGTGCCTCGCACGTAAATTATAAAACTATGCAGTGTCCTCTGTGTTTGTTTCAGTGGCTCGCCACGTAAATTATAAATATGCAGTGTCCTCTGTGTTTGTGTTCAGTGCCTCGCCACGTAAATTATAAACTATGCAGTGTCCTCTGTGTTTGTGTTCGTGCCTCGCCACGTAAATTAAAACTAGGGCAGTGTCCTCTGTGTTTGTGTTCAGTGCCTCGCCACGTAAATTATAAACTAGCAGTGTCCTTGTGTTTGTGTTCAGTGCCTCGCCACGTAAATTTTTAAACTATGCATTTGCCCTCTGTGTTTGTGTTCAGTGCCTCGCCACGTAAATTTTATAAACTATGCGTGTCCTCTGTGTTTGTGTTCAGTGCCTCGCCACGTAAATTATAAAGTAGTGAGTGTTTTGCAGTTTAAATTGTTCGGGGTGTTTACTGAACCTCGGGCCGCTCAGTATCCATCCTGACTAGATTTCATTTAGCTTCCTCCAGACAATCAGGCACCCTGCATAAACCGAAAGGCATCTGCGGCTTAAACACACACAAAACCCACCACACCACACACACAACACACACACACACACACACACACACACACACACACACACACACCGTACTTTACATACACGCATATACATCTTAGGTGGGTACAAGAAAGGCAGCCTAGTTCTATGAGCCAGACCATCAGGCCAGACTGGAAGATGACATCAGAGGCAACACCTAAGTGAACAAAGACCATCAGGCCAGAGTGGAAGACTGACATCGAGGCAACCCTAACTGAACAATGACCATCAGGCCAGACTGGAAGACTGACATCAGAGGCAACACCTAACTGAAAAACGCTATCAGGCCAGAGTGGAAGACTCACATCAGAGGCAACACCAAATGAACAAAGCCCATCGGGCCCAGACGGGAAAGACTCCATCAGAGGCAACACCTAACTGAACAAAGCCCATCAGGCCATTTCTGGAAGACTGACACTGACTGAACGAAGAATTCCTGAAAAAGTGCAGTGAAAGGAGGCCCACCATCATCCATCCCATCTTGAAACTGCATGGAAAATATTTAGGAGAAGGAATCCTACAAATAAGAGATGCTACCTTCAAAAAAAAATTCCATTTGAAATCTTTATGATAAAAGTTGTCAACCTCATTAGTCTATCATTGTCACTAAAAATATCCTCGTATTCCTTTTCAGTATAATGCTTTCAAAAGTTCTCTTAAAGTGTTAGTTATGTGTGTGTGTAACTGGTTTTCACTTAACTATATTTTCTTCACTTGTCAAAGGACGCAAACTTTCTCCCGGATTCATTCACATTTAAATAATCTTTCAGAAAAAAACTTGGAAGAACTTCTGCATACGTTTAGTGGACATACTGAAAACTTTGACAAAATATTATCAACTGAGCATTCCTTTAACACAATTGTTGTATTTATAAACATGTCTATGTTGTACTTGAAAGTTACTTTTTATACGCAAGCATTATGTTATTTACGATTCTTTCTGAAACATTCATAGATCTGTCCCCTGCCCCTCAATCCCATCCGACCCCCCCCCCCCCCCCCCCAATCCCTCCACCCCACCTCTCCTTTTTATATAATGAAAAGTATCCTTTCTGCACACTCCAAACAGCAGCAAAATGCTTTTACACACACAAACGCGCACACGCAGCACTCTCTTTATTTTTTTGTCTATCTGTCACTCTCTCTGTCTCTCTCCCCACCTTTGCTCACCCCCTCCCTCACCACACACACAAAAACACACACACACACACACACACACACACAAAACACACACACACACACCAAACACACACCACACACACCTACCCCTCTCGCTCTCGCAGAGAGAGACAGGGGAGGAGAGAGAGGAGAGGAGAGAGAGGAAGAGAGAGGTGAGAGAGGAGGAGGAGAGAGAGAGGGAGAGAGAGAGAGAGAGAGAGAGAGGGAAAGAGAGACACTGACACTGACATGACACTTTTTATTGACATTGGCCTAACTAGCCCTTATGTCAAGGGGTGTACATTGTCTTCGTAAATTATCAAAGCGAAAAATAGAAATAATAATTTAGAAACCATAGCTTTCCAAATGTAGAAAAATCTTTAACACTATGTGAAATACTGTGGCGGGGACACATACACACACACACACACACGCAAAACCCACACACACACACACACACACACACACACACAACACACACACACACACTACCACAACGCACATCACACACACACACACACCGCGCGCGCGCGCGCGTGCGCCCAACATTCTCACTGACATACTTTCAAAAGTGTGCGTACAAAACCACATTTCAGCGTCAAAATTTTGCGTCTCAGCTTATTCATCCAGTTTTAAACAGGGCTGGGACAGATCACCGTAAGAAGTAAATAAATAGGTATTTAAATATTGATTTTCGAAAACGTTATTAAATTAATTACTTAGTTTCTTTTTCCTGATAGAACTGGCTTATGCTATGAACTTCGCATTGACTGGAGCAATTCTTTCATTTTCAATGCATAACATCCACATAAGTCATTGCGGACTGCAACATTTGTTTTGAAAAACTTTACATTTTCTTCTTAAATCTTTTACAACTCACAATGAAACAGAAAATGTTCTTCATTCTCCTTGAATGATGATGTTTATTGAACAAAAGCTACACAAATTGTTAATGTTATCACTATAGTACCTTCTTTTTTATTGTTCAGACCCAAAAGTTTGGTTTTAAATCTCACTAACATTTCTCCTATGCCACTTATTTGTAACTTGTAACAGATATTTTTCTGTCTGGAAAATACTTTTAAATGAATGAAACCCAAAAATATCTTTCATTTTCCTCAATTTTGGAGTGCCAATTTTGTTTAAAACATGTTTTAATACGTCTTTGAAATTTTGATATAAATTCCCTTTGTTACCACCTCTTGACAAAACCAAAAAGACCAAACCCGTTCACAGTAAGAACATGTTTTACTTGACTGACCCAATTTGCTTTCCCTGCCCCAGACTGTGAGAGTAACATATCATAAGCTTGTCTGCATAGCCCGGGGTTTAAGAAGTCGTATCAACTTTATCCAGTATTTAATGCATTTTTTATAAGTCACAATAAAGAGAGCATATCTCCCGTTTCCCCATAAGCTAAGGTATTGGATGAATGAATTGAACACTCAGAATCTTTTAATAGCAAAAGTATGAACTCTTTTTCCATATAATATTTTCTGAAAGCCCCCAAATTTCTGCAGCATAAGTTATCATGGGTTTTTATTGAGTGTCAAACAATTTCCCAAAAATGGAGAAATCAATTGATCTCAACTTCCTCATGGATTTCAGAATTTCTACAATCCCTTTTTCCCTTTCTACACATTTCTTTTCCCTCCAGTATTTAAACTTAATTTGGTTGTAAATTTCCATCCCTAAGTACTTGTATGCATTTGTAACTTTAACTACCAAGTTGCCATACCGCCATATTTCCTGTTGTGAAAGGTGACCTCCCTTACGAAACACCATTATATTAGTTTTTTCAAGATTGATAGTCAGTTGTAATTTATCTGCCTCTTGTTTCAATGCGTTTAGTTGATTCTGCAACCCAATAACAGTGTCTGAAAGTAAAATTTTATATCATCTGCAAATAACAGCAAAAATATTCAGGAGCCAGGCACAAGTTGGGTTCCATTTTCTTCCCTTTTTCACATTTCAATGGCTAGTTCATTAATAAAAAAACGCAAACATCTGGGGACTCAAAAGACATCCTTGTTTTAAAACCCCGAGGGCAAACCAAAATATTCAGAAAAATTACATTTATCACGTACACAAGCAAGGACGATCATAAACACCCCTCAGAGCAAAGTACATTTTTTCCCTTTTTACCAGAGAGAGAGAGAGAGAGAGAGGAGAGAGAGAGAGGGAGAGAGAGAGAGACAGAGACAGATAAAGGCAGACAGGGAAACAGAGTGTGAAATTCGAAAAGAGATTTTAAAAAAAAAAAAAAAAACGCCTTAGAAGTTTGTGGCTGTCCTCGCCTCACATGATGTTTAACAAAAATCAAGTTACGTTTCAGTTTTTTTCAGTTGCGGTGGTCAAGGAAAATGTTTTAAAAAAACCCAATTTCCC
>CM031628.1:3485600-3518673 GCA_018398815.1 Conus ventricosus | reverse complement strand
TCTAGCCCTGGTCATGTTGGTGTCGGTCAGTGGACAACCGAAATCCCCTGGAATTTCTAGCCCTGGTCATGTTGGGTCGGTCAGTGGACAACCGACATTCCCCTGGAATTTCTAGCCCGGGTCGTGTTGGTGTCGGTCAGTGGTGTTCTGCTCTGACCCAGCACAGACAGGGCACCAGTTACTGCCCCCAGCTTGATGGCCATGACAATTGTGGCTGACCCAGCACAGACGGGGCACCAGTTACTGCCCCAGCTGATGGCCATGACAATTGTGGCTTTCCCGGGCACCATTACTGCCCCCAGCTGATGGCCGTGACAATGGTGGCTGACCCAGCACAGACAGGGCACCAGTTACAAAGCCCCCAGCTGTTTGGCCATGACAATTGTGGCTGACCCAGCACAGACAGGGCACCAGTTACTAAGCCCCCAGCTGATGGCCATGACAATTGTGGCTGACCCAGCACAGACAGGGCACCAGTTTACTAAGCCCCCAGCTGATGGCCATGACAATGGTGGCTGACCCAGCACAGACAGGGCACCAGTTACTAAGCCCCCAGCTGATGGCCCATGACAATGGTGGCGGGCCCCAGCACAGACAGGGAAACCAGTTACTAAGCCCCCAGCTGAGGGCCCCTGACAATGGTGGCTGACCCAGCACAGACAGGGCACCAGTTACTAAGCCCCCAGCTGATGGCCATGACAATTGTGGCTTGGTCCCCCCGACCAACGGAATGAACATCTACCTCCAGAGGGCGCCATCACATCCATCCACTGCAGTCCTCCCAACGAACACGTTGACAGGGATTTCCTCCACAGTGAATGGAGAGTCAGGTCTCCACGTGAGCAGGGAAAAAGGAGCCAGGGAAGCTGACACTTTTTGAAAGGGGAGTGGGGGAGGGGGGGGGGGGGTAAAGTGGGGGGGGGGGGTCGGATGGGAGGGAGGAGGGGACTGATCAGGATGATCTATTTGTTCCATTTTGATCCGAGATCACATGACAGAGCTTTACACTATGTGAACCACCCCTCTTCAGCCGTTGACAAACACTGTCTGTGAACTTTTTCTGTACCTTTTATTAAACCTGAAAAGCCCTGCTTACGACTGTGTTGTTGACCCGAAAAACTGTAAAAAACTGAAGACACTTAAGTTCCATCCTTGGGAATTGGTGAAGTCCCCCTCTGAACAGTGCAGACACAGATTTTGGAGTGGTGTGTGATTCGTCCACATTTCCTGACTACCAACCGTAACCAGCAATAATATGTCCATACATGTCAACCTCACTGCGTAACAATGTGTCCATACATGTCAACCTCACCTTGGGGACAATGTGTCCATACATGTCAACCTCACTGTGTAACAATGTGTCCCTAAAATGTCAACCTCACCGTGTAACAATGTGTCCATACATGTCAACCTCACTGTGTAACAATGTGTCCATACACGTCAATCTCACCGTGTAACAATGTGTCCATACTGTCAACCTCACCGTGTAACAATGTGTCCATACATGTCAACCTCACTGTGTAACAATGTGTCCATACACGTCAATCTCACCGTGTAACAAAGTGTCCATACACGTCAACCTCACTGTGTAACAATGTGTCCCTACATGTCAACCTCACCGTGTAACAATGTGTCCATACATGTCAACCTCACTGTGTAACAATGTGTCCATACATGTCAACCTCCCCTGTGTAACAATGTGTCCATACACGTCAATCTCACCGTGTAACCATGTGTCCATACATGTCAACATCAACGCGTAACAATGTATCCATATATGTCAACCTCTCCTGATAACAAAGTCTTCACACAAACACAGAGGTGTGCAGAATACACACTCAGTTACTGGCCAAAAAATGGGTTTCACACGAATCACAGAGATGTGCAGAATACGTATACAGTTGTTGACTTACCTGGCCATCAGTCTCTCATAGGTGGTATCGGACATGGAGGGGTCGGGTCCCTTGTCCACAACGCACTCCACCAGGTGCCTGGCTGTTGCAGTGGTCAGCACGAGACACCGCCCGATAGCCTGTGCCGTGTCCTGACTGTTGGTGCACCGAACCAAGTCCTGCAGGACACAGAGGACAGACCCTTCACCAGGGAGATCACTGTCAGGGGGTTTTACTACGTGTACAGACTATCAATTCAGGGTGTGTCCCGGGGGTTACTGCATATACAGACCATCATGTCAGGGGATGTCACTGTCATGGGTCATACGCATGTACAGTCCATCATTTCAGGGTGTGTCACTGTCATGGTCGTACGGTATGTACAGTCCATCATGTCAGGGTATGTCACTGTCATGGTCGTACGGTTATGTACAGTCCATCAGTTGGGTTATGTCACTGTCATGGGTCAATACGGCCTGTACAGTCCATCAATCAGTGTGTGTCACTGTCATGGGTCGTACGGCATGCAAGGCCACATATCAGGGTGTGTCACTGTCAGGGTCGTACGGCATGTACAGACCATCATGTCAGGGGTGTCACTGTCATGGGTCGTATGGCATGTTACAGACCATCAAGTCAGAGTGTGTCACTGTCATGGGTCGTACGGCATGTACAGACCATCATTTCAGGTGTGTCACTGCCATGGGTCATACGGCATGTAAGACCATCATTTTCAGGTATGTCACGCATGGGTCATACAGCATGTACAGACCATCATTTTAGGTGTGTCACTGCCATGGGTCATACGGCATGTACAGACCATCATTTCAGGTATGTCACTGCATGGGTCATACGGCATGTACAGACCATCATTTCAGGTGTGTCACTGTCATGTTTCGTATGGCATGTACAGACCATCATTTCAGGTATGTTTACTGCCATGGGTCATACGGCATGTACAGACCATCATTTCAGGTGTGTCACAGCCATGGTCATACGGATGTACAGACCATCATTTCAGGTATGTCACTGCCATGGTCATACGGCATGTACAGACCATCATGTCAGTTATGTCACTGCCATGGTCATACGGCATGTAGGGCCTACAGACCATCACGTCAGACAGAGTGTTATCACTGTGGGGGATGTACTATGAGTGTGTGCTCCAGAGATACAAACAACAGCTACATGCTAAAGTTTTCACAAACAATTGTTACAGTGTTGTGCATACCAATATCAGCACAGCATATACCCCCTCTGTCGGTACATATGAACAGAAGACATCATTCGTGGCGCACACCTTGTTTAGTACAGTACCTACAGCCCCACCCATGCAAACAATGTGGGAAAAACTTGTTTATAAAGACCCACGCCATGCAGTGTATACAGATCTTTCACCATAGGTAAAGTTTGGACTATAAGCCGTGACTTTTTTCCCCAGCTTTAAACCCGCGGCTTAAACAAAGATGCGCGTTAATTGGGGGATTTTTCCGATTCCAGGAGCACGCACACCCTGTCTGTTCTTAACTTCTCTGTAACTCACCATCGTGTTTTTCTGTTCATGAATTTTTCGATGAGCCCCTGTTAAAGTGTTAACTGTTCACGTTGTTACAATTTTTAACTGCTCACATTTTAAAATCAAAGCCGCACACATTGAAGCATTCGATCATTTGTTCAAGCACACACCTTCAACTTGCCAAAAAACGCGACGAAATGCCTACGATACAGCTTTCAAGTTGAAGGCGATCGACCTGGCCATCGAAAAAGGCAATCGAGCAGCTGCACAGGAGCTTGGAATAAATGAATCGATGATACGACATTGGAGGAAGCAGCGCGGAAAAAATGTCTTGTTGCAAGAAGACGACAAAGGCCTTCAGAGGGAAGAAGTGCAGATGTTGAATTGAAAACGACCTCGAAGACTGCGGGCAACACACAGAGCATAATAAGGCCGAGGCGTTTCCCACAGCAAGGCTGGACTGTGTGCGCAGCAGACGACAGTGCAAGCGACGGAGCGGCAGCGACCTTCACCTTGCCTCAAGAGGAAAGCATTTAAAACGAGGCTGAAGTCAGTGACAAGATGGCGGAGGAAGCGCTAAATATTCTGTTCAATTCTGACACCGAAGAAGAAGACTTCACAGATTCAGTGGATGATTACACTGAATAAAAGTGATAATCCTAAGATTATGAACTTATTTTTGTTGTATATATCTGTGCCTATAAACCAGTGCAGCTTATTTGTGAAAAAAGTTCTGATTTTTTAATAATTTAGTAGGTGCGGCTTATATGCAGGTCGCTCAATTTGACCGAACTTTACGGGTCCATACCATACAGTGTACACAAAACCATACACTATGCAGTGTATACAGACCCACACCTTGCAATGTGTACAGATCTATGTCATACAGTGTAGACAGACCTACACCAACAGTGTTACAGGCCTACACCATGCAGTGTATACAGATCTATGGCATACAGTGTATACAGACCTACGTCATACAGTGAGTACAGCACCATCTTATGCATTGTGTACAAACCTATGCCGTTCAGTTTGTACAGACATGTTTTTGATATGAATTCCAACAAATTTTTGCTGATTCTTTGCTTTTAAAAATAAATCATGCGGTCCACTTCGAAAAAAAAAGAAGAAAAAAAAAGAAAGAAAAAGTCTTGGGTGCCAAACACAGATCCCGGCAAACCTGGGGATTGGGAGATTCTCCCCCTTTCGCTTGCCTTCATGTCTTCTTTCGTGAAATACCAAAGTACATTCCACAGAGGGGAACAACAAAACAACCACACTAAAAAATACAGCCTTAGTATTTGACGGGAAAATTATCCTTCAAGGGAAATTATTCCACATAAAATATAATAGGAAGCCCTGACATTTTAAGTTATGACTTCCCAGTTCACTTTTTATTATCGTCATTTCTCCATGTTGAAAATGGCTAAGATAACGGTCAGGCCATTGACAACAACGCTGAATGTCATGTCCATGAAGGTGAAGACAGGCCATTGACAACAAATCTGAATGTCAATGTGCATGGAGGTGAAGACAGGTCAATGACAACAACGCTGATTGTCAATGTCCATGAAGGTTTAAGAGAGATAATGACAACAACGCTGATTGGGCAATGTGCATGAAAGGGGAAGAGAGATAATGACAACAACGCTGATTGTCAATGTCCATGAAGGTGAAGACAGGGCCCAAAAAACGCTGATTGTTCAATGTGCATGAAGGTGAAGAGAGATAACGACAACCCAACGCTGATTGTCAATGTCCCTGAAGGGGAAGACAGGGCCCAAAGACAACAACGCTGATTGTCAATGTGCATGAAGATGAAGACAGGCCAATGACAACAACGCTGATTGTCAATGTCCATGAAGGTGAAGACAGGGCCCAAAGACAACCAAAGCTGATTGTCAATGTCCATGAAGGTGAAGACAGGTCAATGACAACAACGCTGATTGTCAATGTCCATGAAGGTGGGAAAACAGGTCAATGACAACAACGCTGATTGTCAATGTGCATGATGAAGACAGGTCAAAGACAACAACGCTGATTTTTCAATGTCCATGAAGGTGAAGACAGGTCAATGACAACAACGCTGATTGTCAAAGTGCATGATGAAGACAGGTCAATGACAACAACGCTGATTGTCAATGTGCATGATGAAGACAGGCCAATGACAACAACGCTGATTGTCAATGTGCATGATGAAGACAGGCCAATGACAACAACGCTGATTGTCAATGTGCATGAAGGTGAAGAAAAGGCCAATGACAAACAACGCTGATTGTCAATGTGCATGAAGATGAAGACGGCCAATGACAACAACGCTGATTGTCAATGTGCATAAAGGTGAAGAGAGATCAAAGGGAGCAGCTGAAAGTATCACTCTCCTTCTGTCCACTTTATGTCACATCCAAAGAAGATCAAAGGGGGGTAAATCACAGACAAGACACATGGGCAGAGGGTGATGTCAGTTGGGACCAAAGGACCACGGGGGACACAGGTCACTTGTCATGTCAGGATCAGGATCAGGATCAGGAAACAGGGGGGTTGTATCAAATACAACTTAGCTATTTAGGCTTTTTACGCCCCTTTGTATGTATATATCCTTTTTTTTTTTGTAAAACCCTTGGTCCCGTCATAGGCTAGCTCAGACCTATTATCCATCAAATCATATCTAATTTTTGTTAATAATTCATGTTTATCTATGAGGTTCTTAAAAACATTTAATACTTTGGTGCACGTTTGATGTTAAGTGTTAGTTTATTCCAAAGTTGGTTACTCTATTAGTAAAAGTAAATTTTCATAAATTCGTTTTTAGAATATTGTTTAAAATATCTTATCTTCACTGTTCCTTGTAACATTCTTCTGCGGAGTACAAAAAAGCATGCTTTATCAACATCATCAATTTCATTAATATCTTGTATGCTTGAATCAAGTCTCCTCTTATTCTTCTTGCCTTAAGTGTTGGAAGTTTGCAGATATTTTTAAACTTTCCTGATATGAGTAATCTTTTATATTAAAGAATCATCTTGTTGCTCTTCTTTGTACCTGTTCTAGAGCTTCTGATTGTCTCTTTAGCATTGGATACCATACAGTGTTGCCATTTCTCAAGAACAGGTCTAACTAGTGTCTTATATAACTGCAAAACAGTGTCCTTTTTCCCTAAATGTAAAAAGGGTTCTTTTTATTATTCCAATCATTCTGTTAGCCTTATTAATACTATTTACAATATGATTGCCAAATAGTAAATTTTTGTCAAAAGTCACACCTAGGTCTTTCCCCTTCTTCACATTTAGATACTTTTATTTCCTTGCCCCCAATTTTCATTATATACTCCTTTTGTGGGTTTGTTTTACCAATATGAAGTACTTTTATATTTTTCTGCATTAAAATATAGGTTCCAAGATCAGGACCACTGTACTAATGTTCAATATCCTTTTGTAATTCCTTTTGGGAATTTTGGAGAGTTATACAGTTTTGTGTCATCTGCAAAGATTTTACATGTACTCTTTAATTCTACAGGGAGGTCATTTATAAACACCGAAATAATATTGGTCCCAAAATCTGCTTGTAGTATCCCACTAATAACATCAGCACTATGAGAGAAAGGAACTACCAATCCTTACCTTCTGAGTTCTTTTTGATAAAAAGTCTCTAACCCATCCAAGTATATTTCCTATTATTCCATAAGACTCTAATTTCTTTAAAAGTCTTTTAAAGTGGTACTGAATCGATCAGATATACGGTGTCACTCTGCTTTAAAATCGCAATGTTATAAAAAACATTTTGAATAAAATATTCTTCCAAAATATCAGTCCCCTCACAGATAGTCTGACACTTTGAAAAGACTGCATGACTGTGAAGAAGAAAACCGATCCGACAGAATGACGCAATACCTCAGGAAAGACGTCACAAGTGGATGACAATAAAAATAAAAAGTTGCAGGCTGTTTATCGCTGTCAGCGTGAAGATCAGAGCGGTGTCGGACACATAGCAAACAATACTCCCCTGAAAGCAGTCAGCGTGAAGATTAGAGCTGTGTCAGACAATGGTACTGACTTATCAGTGGCAATGTGTAAGTCACAATAATACTGGTGTGTACTAGTCTGTGTCAGTGCGCACAGAGCTGTCTGTTACAGTGTGTGTAGTACAATGACACTGGTGTGCACTGGTCAATGTCAGTGTGCTCAGACTTATCATTTACAGTGTGCATACCACAATGATACTGGTGTGTACTGACATGTGTCTAACAATGTGTACATAGATGTCATTCGCAATCTGCAAAGATGTAACCATGCAAGCTGCTGCATATGCTGTTGTGTAACATGTGTAACAACTTACTTATTTGTCACCAGTGTCAGTGTGCGCACAACCCACTTAAGTCTTTACACAACGTGTACAGATCTTTGTGTGTAGCAATGTTTACATACCTGTGTTAGTGACACAACATATCAATTGCAGTATGTACAGTCTTGTTTATACAGTGTATAGATCTTCATCAGTTTCAATGTGTATAAGCTTTGGTCATGACACTGTGAGCCAAACTAAACCACGATTATTAGTACATAGATAGATGACAGGTGTGATTTGTCTGCACGTGTCATCTGATTTGCAGTCAGCAAAGAATGTGTCTTGTCTTTTAGCACTAAGGTGTGCCTATAATGTCTACTCACCGCTTGGAGCTGCTGAGAGCTGTTCACTGCCGCAGTCAGCTGAGCTGAGGTGATGTTAGGTAGAAGAGGCGCCTTTGTCACCCTGATGTTGCCACCAGCCATGTCATGTACAAGGTGCTTGAGTGCGAATTCCTGATTGTAAAGTTGCTTTATGGCCTTCATGACAACCTTGGCGATGCTCTTATTTTGGTCTGCTAGTGACTGTGTAGAGAAGTACTGCCCTCCCCCAACAGATTTGACCTCACCCACCAGAATGCCGTACTGGCGGTGGAGAATGATGATGTCACATTCCCCATCAGCAATATTGAGGGGAATGGACGAGTGGGTGATAGAGGGGAGTTGAGAAATGATGATGTTAGTGGGGTTGATGAGTTGCTGGGGGTTATTTTTGTTGTCCAAGTACTTCTTGAACATCATCTGCGAAATTACTATCATGACCTCATTGATACCCCTCAGGGCCTGGAGGCACTGGACTGCGCCTTATCATCCCTAAGATCACTCTCCTGGACGGGTGACCTGCACGCCTGATGGGATAGGTGTGAAAACTGTGCCTGCTGGGGAGGAGGACTGAGATGAAGTTGATGTTGATGGCTGTGATGATGTTGATCCTAATGGCTGCGATGTTGCTGATGGCTGTGATGATGCTGAGGACTGTTGCTGTTGATCCGTTCTGACAAGAGCAGTCTCCCCAGCAACAGTTTCCACAGTGTAAGGGACCTGATTGAAGAAAAGGGGTGGGAAAAAATGGGTTGTCTGAAGGAGATCGGGGTACATGGACTGTATAAAGGGAACCCAGGCATCCTCTGGAGCACCCCCTGCCTGCAATAAACCGGAAACCCTGTTGTTTATTTTCTTTTCATCAACCCTTGGTCGTTATCATCATCATCATCATTATCATCGTCATCATCATCATCATCGCTAATAGTAGTAGCAGTAATAGTGGTAGTGGTATCATCGTCATTATCATTATCCTTATCATTATTATCATTGCTATTATTATTATTATCATCATCATCTTCTTCTTCATCATCATTATTATTTGTATCTTTTTATACGTTGTTGCATACTTTGGTTACGCACAGCCTAAAAATGCACCCAATCATGAAATGAACTGCTCTACGTTAAACGTTCAGCCTGACCGATCTGTATCAGTCACTGCCAACCAAGGATAACACCAGGCAGTTCAGGTTCAATCCTCTCTGTGCCGGTAAACTTTCAGCCTGAACGATCTGTATCTGTCACCGCCAACCAAGGATAACACCAGGCAGTTCAGGTTCAATCCTCTCTGTGCCCGTAAACTTTCAGCCTGAACGATCTGTATCTGTCACCGCCAACCAAGGATAACACCAGGCAGTTCAGGTTCAATCCTCTCTGTGCCCGTAAACTTTCAGCCTGAACGATCTGCATCTGTCACCGCCAACCAAGGATAACACCAGGCTGTTCAGGTTCAATCCTCTCTGTGCCGTTAACTGTTCAGTCTGACCAATCTGCATATGTCACCGCCAACCAAATTTAACACCAGGCACTTCAGGTTCAATCCTCTCTGGGCCGTTAACTGTTCAGCCTGACCGATCTGCATAAGTCACCGCCAACCAAGGATAACACCAGGCACTTCAGGTTCAATCCTCTCTGTGCCGTCCAATGATTGAGGCGATGGCAAAGGATCTCTGCCTGTCTCTGTCTGTTGCTGCCAACTCCAGTGCTTAAACTCTCCGTCTGTACCTGTGTCTGTATCTCTCTGTCTGTCTATCCATCTGTATGTCCGTCCGTCCGTCGTCCGTCTGTCTGTCTGTCTGCTCTCTCTCCCATGGTTCTACTCGATATATCTTTTCACCTCCTTTCCTCTCTCTCTCTCCTCTCTCTCCTCTCCTCTCTCTCTCTCTCTCTCTCTCTCTCTCTCTCTCTCTCTCTCTCTCTCTCTCTCTCTCTCTCTCTCCCCCTCGGAAAGAACCGAATATTTAAAGAAAAAAAAAACATTCCACATTGTTCTTGATCTAAAAACGTTATCACTGTGACGTCATCTTTATATAACATTCACCATGTTTGCGTGACAGGCATCTGGTTGACCCTAATACAGTTTCCATAAGTCACTGGAGGTATCCTGTGTGTTTTACGGCTCTCTTCAGTGAAGTTTACTATTCAAACTATATGAAATCAATGTACGCAAATTTGTTCTTGCTGCAGTCGGGTGAAAGTCGATTGACGTGAGGCTGATCAACCATTGTTTGATTACGTTAGATAGCTGGCAACCCCACCTACTTGAAAAACAAACAAACAAACACATTATACCAATTTTGTGTCTGTTGTACCGTTTTACGTTCATGAAATAGCTGAATTTTCTGTTTTTGGTCATATCTTTATTCCATCATAAGTGTATGCACAACTGACATCAAGACAGTATATCTGAGGACAAAATCTAGCATGCAGAAGCAGTGTTATTAGCATAAGTCAAAATTTTGTTTGATTGTATATGCTGATTTTTTAAAACTAGGGATCTGGAAGGATGTTAAATAATGTGCATGCAGAATTTTTGAACATTCTCATCACTCTGTCATGACTTCTGGGGAATTTTATCTGTGACGAAGCCTGAAGTGTACTTGAATGGCAAAGTACCATTGTAGATTGGAAATGTAATCTTTCAACTTATCATT
Source organism: Conus ventricosus (assembly GCA_018398815.1). Taxonomy (NCBI): domain Eukaryota; kingdom Metazoa; phylum Mollusca; class Gastropoda; order Neogastropoda; family Conidae; genus Conus; species Conus ventricosus. The sequence goes on along the minus strand of CM031628.1, from coordinate 3,507,947 downwards.
GTGTTAATTTTTGTTTACCTCTGTATTTCTCTCGAATGGATTACTATCGTTGTAATGTTCTTGATTTATATTTGTCTATTTAAGGATTCTTCATATGCTAGTTAGGGCTAAATTCTATCATACCTCCAGTCATACATTTGGGAATAACCGGGAAAAAAAGCGCACAGTAACATCCGTTTTTGTTTGTTTGTTTGTGTGCGTGCGTGCGTGCGTGCGTGCGTGCGTGCGTGCGTGGTGTGTGTGTGTGTGTGTGTGTGTGTGTGTGTGTGTGTGTGTGTGTGTGTGTGTGTGTGTGTGTGTGTATTTACATTTTCAACAGGTGTGACGTGTCACCTTGAATTCAAAATTAAATCCAACGTTTTCTCATCACTTTTATCTCAGCGTGCGCGTCTCCCTTAAAAATAATTTTAGGACTTTATGTACGTTTCCCACATGCCAAAACTGAGCCTCTTAAATCCATGGCTTGATCAATATTGTTTGTCATGTTTGCGAAGGGGGGGGGGGGGGGGGGGGCGGTCTTTTTACATGAACAGCTTTGGATGGAGCATATTTATCATACACATGCGAAAGTTGCTATATCACATTTCTAGGGCATCACAAGTATTTGCAAATTGATAGACAATGGAAAAATATTGTCATTTAGGAACTATTCCTGGTCAAAGTATGAAAAGTTTACATATGCAATATACTTGTTTGACAATTTGGGAAAACTTCTACATCACTTTAGACCACGTAGTACAGACAGAGAAGCCACAACTTCTGCACAAGGATCGCCTCAGTGACAATAAGTCTATCCTCTAAAAAAAATATGCATTCAACAACATGTGTAGAACAGTTCAAGGAAAAAAAACTACATAAGATGCATGTGGCTGAGCAACAAAGCTGACGAAATCCAAGGATATTCTTGCAGACAAAATATGAAGAACTTTTATGATGCCTTGAAAAAAAATGTATGGACCTACACCAGCAGCATCATCCCTTCTACTCAGCGCCGATGGAAGCACATTGATCACTGACATGGAAAAGATCTTGGAAGACCGAGCAGAACACTCCAACAGCGTACTAAAGCACCCATCATCGATCAGTGACAAACCCATTGACAGACCCCCTCAAGTGCCCATGAGCGAGGGAATGGATGAACCACCCACCCTCTAGGGCACCCCAAAAGCGACATGTTTGCCATTTACTGGCAAAGCTCGTGGCTCAGACTCCATACTGGTTCATCATTTGTTTCCTTCTGATGATGTGGCAGCAGGACACGATCCCTCAGGAGTTCAAAGATGCACCCATTATCCACTTGTGCAAAGCGCGAAAGGAACATCCAAGCTTGTGACAACTTCCAAGGCATATCCCTCCTTTCTGCAGCCAGCAAGATACTTGCCTGGATTCTGGTGAGCCGCAGTATAAGACAAAATGTTAGGAACAAATGCTGATCTGTTCTCCATCTTTGTCGACCTGACGCTGTCAGTAGAGAGGGTCTGTGGACGATCATGGCCAAATATGGATGCCCACCAAAATTCATCTCTATGGTGCGGAAATTCCATGATGGAATGCAGGCCCGAATCCAGGACAATGGAGAGACATCTATCCCCTTCCCTGTCACAAATGTCGTAAAGCAAGTCTGTATTTTGCCACCCACCCTGTTCGCCTCATGTTCTCTGCAATGCTGACTGACGCCTTCAGAGAAAGAGATGCAGGCATCGACAATACATTTAGAGCTGATGGAAAGCTGTTTAATCTCAAGAGGCTCCAGGCAAAAGCTAAGGTGATGACAGATATCCTCAGGGACTTTCTGTTTGCTGATGACTGCGCCTTAAATTCTGGCTAAGAAACTGACATGCAGTCCAGCATCAACAAGTTTTCTGTAGCCTGCGCCAACTTCGGTCTCAACATTGATACAAAGACAAAAGTTTTACAACAACGTGCATCAGCATACCCTACCCTGAGCCTAATATCACAGTTAATTGTGTGAGACTTGCTGTGGTGAGTACATTCACCTACCTTCGCAGCATACTGTCTCAAAATGTCACCATCCTCGATGAAGTGAGCGTCAGAATTGCAAAAGCAAGAGCAACCTTGGCTGACTACACACCAATGTTTGGAATAGAAGAGGCATCAGTCTCAAGACCAAGCTGAAGGTATACAGAGCAGTCGTTCTCCCCACTCTCCTTTGTTCATATGAAACGTGACAGTGTACCAACAGCATGCCAGGAAGCTGAATCACTTCCACACAGCCTGCCTCAGAAGATTGTTAGACATCAAATGGCAAGACAAAATCCCAGACACTGAGGTGCTTGACCAAGTAAACCTACCAAGCAGCTACACCATGGTGATGCTGTCTCAGCTTCAATGGGCAGGTCATGTAACTTGCATGCCAGATCACCAGCTACTCAAGAGAATTTCCCATGGAGGCCAGAAGAAACGCTTCAAAGACACTCTTCAAACATTCATGAAAGCGTTTCACATCAACCTTGACACATGGGAATAAACTAGTTTGGATCGAGCTAGATGGCGCTACGCTATCCACAAAGGCGACAATTTATGTGAAGAAAGAACAGCTGCAGTGCAACAAAAGAGACAGGCAAGGAAAGCCTGCACCAGCAATCAAGAGGAGGTCTCCCACATTTCCTGTTCAAGCTGTCACCACATACTCCATGCATACATCGACTTGCTCAGCCACGTGCGTATCCACAAATCATCTCAACTCTATCAGCCCCAAACTGACTGAAGTAGTCCTCGTCGATTCCACAGACAAATGAACACTTGTACAGTTCGAGAAAAAAATTATATCACTGTAACCAAGTAAAACAAACAGTCGTGACTGATCTATCTATCTATCTATCTATCTATCTATCTATCTATCTATCTATCTATCTATCTATTTTTTAACACACATACACACACATATATATACATATGTATGTATGTATGTGAGCATATTTCAATTATTTGTATTATTAAGAGAGAGAGAGAGAGAGAGAGAGGAGAGAGAGAGATAGAGAGAGAGAGAGAGAACTCGAACTCGAACGGGAATGTGTTCTCTAAAGGCCATAGTCCCATTAGATGGGGCGTGTACTAGAAATCAGATTGATAAACGAATTTAAAAGACAGGATACCAATTCATTCCCCCAACAATATGATACAACGACCGCTGTCACCTTGAATACCTGGTACAAAAAAATACAAAGTTTCTTTACGGTGTCGCTATTATAAGAAGACATTAATAAACAGCAACGGAAGCTACTAAGATGTTTGTAATATTTAGGGCAATATACTGTTTTCTTAAACTGTCTAAAACAGGACAGCACAACGAAGAATGTGTTGTTGTTGTTCGTCCTTCGATTTCGAAGATGACCATGGCTTCAATCTCAGATGGAAGATCGCAGAGTGTGGGTCCGCAGGTGGCTGGTGAGGCCGATCTGGCCTGGAAGGAACGCCCACATGTGGACAAATGTGGGTGGGCGCTACAGTGGAGGTGGAGGTAGCTCTGGCTTTGCGCGCGGCTCGTTTCTCTCAGCTTCTGCTGTGTCTCTTCTCTGATGTACATGCACCCTTTGTGAGGCTGCTTCGCCAGGCTGGACGGTCAAGGCAAGCGACTTCCAGGTGTTGAGACTGATGTTCAGGCCTTTGAGGGACACTTTGAGGCAGTCCTTGAAACGTTTCTTCTGCGCCCCCCCCCCCCCCCCCCCCCCCCCCCAAATTTGCGCTTGCCCTGACTCAGTTCTTCATACAGCAGTTGTTCGGCAGTCGACTATCTGGCATTCTGACGAGTGGCCAGCCCATCTGGCTCGGGATTTCTGACGGAGAGTGTAGATGCTGGGGATGCTGGCCCTTTCCAAGACCACAGTGTCTGGACTGGTCCTGCCACTTGATGTATAGGAGTCTGCAGAGACAGCTGAGGTGAAAATGGTTAAGTCTGTTTGGCGTGTCTGCTGTAGACAGTCCAGGTCTCACATGCATAAAGGAGAGTGGTTAGTACCACTGCATGGTAGACCTTCAGCTGGTGCTGAGGCTTAGTCCTCTCCGCACCCAGACATTTTCATGGAGTCTCCCAAACACAGAGCTGGCTTTGGCAATCCTGTTCCTGACCTCTGCGTCAATAGTCACAGCTCATGAGAGTGCGCTGGCCAGACAGGTGAAGTTGTCAACTGCCTGTACGTTCTGTCCTTTTACCGTGATGTGTGGTTCCTGGTAGGGTTTACCCAGGGTAGGTAAACCCAGGTAAATGCCAACGTAAAATATAATTCTTTTTCAACGGACACATTGCTAATGGGCATGATAAACTCGTGTTTCATACCTCCTGTATCTATAAAAATGCACCTTCAAGCGGAAATACCAACAAAAAATCACACACACACACACACACACACACACACACACACACACACACACACACACACACACATATATATATATATATATATATATATATATATATTATATATATATATATATATATATATATATATATATATATATTAATATTTCAGTTGTCTTTCAATGTCTAAGGATAAATATTTCTGTACACAGGATAAATATTTCAGTCACAGAAACCTATAGTAAGTATTAAACGTTCACTGTTATTCAGGCCTGATTAATCCATAAATCTCCAAAATCAGTTTGCTGTAAACATAATCGAACGTAACGTATTCCAAGTATTCTTACCTGTATTATTTAAATCCTTTAGCAAGATATAAGCCTTAGTTATTACCTTGTTTATATCGATTTGCAGTAATCGCAGCCAATAACAGAGGCAATTCAGAATCAAATTAACAGTGACAGAATGGATCTATCTATTCGATTCATTGTAGACTAGATCATTAGGTGTACGTAGTTCAAGAGATTCATGTGTCAGACACAAACCATTGAGAATACACAAGTTTAAGGAAATCCACACCTTCATCAAAGACTTACTAAATCCATTTGAAAGATTTTCTTGGGAATTCCTTCCAGCAATAAGCGACCACTTTCATGTACATAGAAATCATTTTGTTGTTGTTGTCATAGGTTGAGAAACATTACCAGTACGAGCATTTTAATCATCAGAAAGAACAATGAAATAATCTTTAGATATCAGTGCATAGTTGAGATTCGCCAGATTGCTGACTTGCTCAGTACAAGGTGAGTGAAAAAGTACAGGTAAGTGCAGTAGCTTGCAAGAATTCATTGTAGATACTGTGGTAGGCGTTCAGCTTGCAGATGACAAAACACACCAGGTGGTATTGAAACGAAGAGGATCCTTTTATTTCAAATGTTGAAATGGGCTCTGCAGTCATGAAATACGGGCTGGTACACCCATGGGATGCTACTTTAAGGCTGTTATGAGCTGCATCCTGTAGTCTAATTTACCTCTGTTCAGGAGCAGTTATGTCCCTTGATATCTTAATGGAGTGTCCTGTGCGTGCCTGTACCCATCGTCAACACAGCGCAGGCCTCCAAGGGTGGTACAGGACTGCTCTAAAGGCAGGCGAAGACAGTGCTTCTCTGGTCCTCCCCAGCACCTTCGGGTGTTTCTTTTTCTTCTTTGCCTTAACTAGGCTGACCCTGGAGAAAGGTCCAGTGACGGTGAGGAAAGACCCACTGACCACAGGGAAAGTCCTGTTGACAGTGGGAAAGACTACAACTTTGGATTCTCTCTTGAGGGCACATAAGACCGTATGGCGAAAGCTTGGCTGTGTCTGGAGTGGCACTGTCTTCATCTGTCCGTGGGCAGGGGTGGTTGGTCTGTGGGTGTGCTCGGCAGCTGGAGGGTGGTGTTTTTCGCCGGTGGGCTCTGCAGTCATGAAATACGGGCTGGTAACCCATGGGGATGCACTTTAAGGCTTTAGGGCGCACCTGTAGCAATTTCCCTCTGTTCGGGGCATTTTTCCCCTTATATCTTAATGAGGTCCTGTGCGTGCCTGTACCCACGTCAACACAGCGCAGGCCTCCAAGGTGGTACAGGACGCTCTAAAAGGCAGGCGAAGACGTGCTTCCCTTTTTGGGGTCCCCCCCAGACCTTGGGGTGTTTCTTTTTCTTTTTCTATGGGAACGCAAACAGCAATCAACTGACCTTCAGGTTCAATAAGCGCACAGGAACTCAATCGACAGCAGCACCAACTTTCTACAAGGCAGCTTTTCATCGATTTTGACTCAAACCGGGACTTGACGTAGTAACCCCCTTCTCCTCAGCGAGGGTTTCTCTCCGCCCTTTTTTCTCTGAGGCAACTTTGGGCAATGTCATTTTTCTTTCATTTCCCCCCGGCCTGGTTTTTTCCGGTTTTCATAACTGAAGTAGGGGGGCGATTTTACTGGATTCTTGGGCCCCCTGCATTCACCCGGCCTTTGACCCATGGATGCGAGTCTTTAGAGTGGGATTCTACGACGTTCTTTCAGGACGAAATAGGGAAAAACCTCATACTTTCCCACTAACTCTAATAGTTTTAAACCCGGTCTAATTGAGTTGGACTTTTGTTTTCCTGTCTACTGGACTAAAAAATTTCGGAACCCTTTGTTCTGAAAAATCTAATTTGGAAGAAGTTCATTTTTCAGTGTTTTATATTAATTGCTTCTCTCGGGTAGCGGAGTAACCCAGGGGCGGGGCATTCAAAGGCATTTAAAAGTTGGTACCCACTGCCCTTTTGGCCTCTCTTTGCTTCAAATGGCGTTAAAACTTTCCAAAACTGTAGAGGTGTCTTTCCCATCCAAAAAAACCGGGAAGACGGGGCCCTTGGGCAACTTCGTCTCTGAGGAAAACGCGTTCGCCATTTTGAAGTTTCGCCGCCCAGCCTTTGTCTTTCTTTCTCTTGATGTCTTTTTCAAGTCTTTTCAGTTCTTTTTCACGCTCCTCTTCTCTTTCTCTTCTTGCTGTCTTTGCTGTTTTCACTTTCTTTGCTTCTAGCTTCTCTTCACGCCCTTCCTGCTCTAACTTTCTTCTCTCAGCTCCTTTTTATTTTTTTCTATCCATTCTTTTTGGGCACCTTTTTCTCAGCTTCTTGAACAAAATTTCCGATCTGTCCCTGAAAGGCCAGTTCCTTTTCCCAAATCAAAAACTTTTTCAATGGAAAACTTAGACAACGTCAGAAATCAGTCCTGAAAAAAAATATTTTCAACGTTAAACTAAAATTAGGCAGCATTTTACTTTTGATTTTCATAGTCTGTAAATCCTAACTGCTCTTGCAGACACGGCACAGTTTCCCCCACCCCCGGGACCTGCCAATGCAAAAACCTGATACCCCCCTGAGTTCGGAAAAACCGCTGAAACTCTCTTGAGGGGGAGCGTTTTGATCTAAGTTCTTTTCTCCTCAACGACAGCCATGGACTGGCGCCTTTCCAATCCATTTGTTTAGTACGGGGCCAGTAAAATGTCCTGGAATAAACCCCAAATTAGGAGGCCCCTGCTTGGCCCCCAAATGTTACACGCCACGAAAAAAACGACGATTTCCTGACTAAAAGGGAAGGAGTACCTAGCTTGTGAAGTTCGTTTAGATCCTTTGGCATGTGTTCGCTTGCTGACGACAAAATAGACCAGGCGTATTGAAACGAAGAAAACCTTTTATTAAAAAACGTTGAAGAACATCAAAAAAAAAACCAATCCACTGCCCTTTCGGTTCAGTAAGCGTACTGGAACCAATATCTACCAAGGGCACCTTTACATTGACAGACTCAAACTCAGTGAAGACCGAAAAATTTTATTCTCGACAAAGACTAGAACCTTAAAAAAAATTCTTTTTTTCTCTCTTTTTCAGTCTACAGCTCTCATTTTTTTATATGTTTCTAAAAAATATTACGAACAAGTCGTTTATTCTTTACTACAATAATTATTCGCATTCATGCATATCATAAGTTTAACCAAATAAAAATCGGCAAGCGTAGAAAAAGTAATTCGATCATTTCTACAACATGCCGAATTTTGGGAAATCCTAGCAATTTACAAAACCCTTTGGTAACATTCTAACATAATCTTGAATATTCCAATCGCAACAACGATCCAAAAAACAATACTGAACAATTGGGCAACTTTCCTTTCCAAACGTTTTCAATAAATGAAAATAGCACTACACGACTGAAAATACAAAGATCTAAAAGCGTAATGAAAGGGGGCTTGCAACCGTTATTATTCCAGGTTTTTCGAAAAAGTTCTTCCCTTTTGTCTCCCTTTTAAATTGAACAGGCCGTTAAACATACATGCCCCTCGTGACAAATTAAAAGAATAAAGGAAGTAAAGAAATCGAGTAAACGATATTGACCGGGTGCCTCGGAAACAACTGAATGAAGCACTGGCAGGCACTCTTCAGCGGGACCCCCAGGTAGGCGCCCTGCGTACACGAAGTGTGGATTTCACGCCTAGAACTTTTCAATCTGCCCTTTGCAAAAGGGAGGCATGGGGATTTGGGTACAAACAAAGGGGGTCGGGGTCTGGTGAATGACATGAAGATAAACCCTAAATAACATTGCAGGCTTATGGGCAATGTATCTGTAACTCCAAAAAAAAATCCATCAATTGCCGCTTCTCAAACAATGGGCAGGGGTTCATTGCAAATATTCGTGAAACCTTCTTTCATAAAAAGGGATGGGAAGCAAACTCCACACCAAAGCCCATCAAAAAAACCCACAGAAGAAACGCACCGGGCGAGAACCAACATGGAAAATAAGGAAGTCACTGGACGAGAACAAGTGTGCTCAGAAAACCCCGTAAACCGGAAAAGGACCTCAAAAATTCAAACATCCTTAAAAACACAAGGGGGAAGAACAGGAAAAAACGTCCTTTTAATGCAGCCTACACCTTCGACATACAACTTAGCTACGACGAAACATTTGGGGCTTGCCACCATGCGACTTTAAGGGCGGGGACTTTCCCCGGGTTTAAAAAAAGGCCCTTTCCACAAAACTTAAGCTTTTTGTGGTCTTTAGCAATAAGACCAACCTTTGTCCCCGACAAGAACGAGGGGGGTTTAGACTTCCTCACCAAACTCTTTGCTCTGCCATGTTGTGTCAGCAGTCCACTGTTAAAATTTCACAACTGAAAGCTGCGGGTATTCGTCAATACGCCTGACAGATTTTTTTGTCCACTGTGGAGTACCTGCACCGGTCAGTTCTCTAGAAAAAAGACCTCGGGGAGAGTGACCAAACGAAGTTCAAAGGGGGAGAACCCAACGTTCTTTGGGGTAATTCTCGGTAACGAATGACAGTGGGGGGAAATATAATGATCCGTCCACAGGCGTGCATGACAACGCCAAAACAGGGTTTTTCAACGGGCCTTTGAAACGCTTCACCATACCATTGACTGGGGATGATAAGAGTCGCGCACAAGCGAAAAACAAGGGCTGGTAGATCTCACACATTGAATCAGGGGAAAACTGAACCTCAGCAGAAAGGGTATGGGACTGTTCCAACAGAAAAAAACTGACAGTAAGGTTTCATCAACTGTAAAAAGCATCGTCCGTTTGAGCGGAAATTGCCTCTGGAAAACAGTAGCCATATCCACGAAGTAAAAAGATCAATGGTCCGAAAAGGTCCCAAAGGGCCCAATGATATCCACAGCAACCTTTTCCAAACAAAGGGAAAAAAGGGGCACTTTGGAAGGGGCACAGGGAACAAAATTCCGACGACTGTCTTTTGGGGAATAACACAAGACGACAATAATCTATACCGAACAGTCGGGAAGGCCAAAAAAAAGATGCAACAACGTATTTGAAGTGTACTCGACCAGCGAAAATCGAATCATGCAGGGTATGCGATCAAGTCCCGCGAACCGCAAGAAACAACTGTTTCACAACGTCACCACTTTGGGATGAAGACGGAAAAGAAGTCGTTTCCTAAAGTAGTGGGAGTGCGAGGGGGAGAAGTCCAAAAACAACGCAGAAAACGGGGATCAAAAAGCCCTCCGTTACTGCAAGACGTTTGGGATTTACGCAAACAAAGACAATCGGAGCAGGAAGGGGGTTAGGGGAGGGTTGTCCAACGTAACTTTTGGGAGTGCGACAGCACAAGGAACCACCAACCCTGAACAAAAAACTGCACCAGGCAAGTTACCCAAATCGGGATCTCATGCACACCCGTAACCTGCCCCTGAACAAGAATTTTTCCCCAGGCAAGACCTGAAATAAATCAATACAGATCATCAATGACACAAGCCTTGACCTAACCCTAAAAGCAGGGAGTAAAGCCTCCCCAAGGCAAGGGGAAAGATTTCCATCTGACCCCCAAAAGACGACCCCTTTTGGGGTCTCACCATGAAAGGGTCTTTGCACAAAAGACCGACATCCTCCAGCATAGTGCAACCTGTACCCGAGGAGAGTACCTGAAATCCTTGCAAAAAGGCTCAATAAAGAAACCACCGTGAAACATGACACCCATACAATGGCGCCTCTCTTTAGGAAAGGCCTCAAAACAGCGGAAGGTTTAAAGACTGTACGGACACTCAGCATAGTGAACCTGACAGCCACAAAACCAACAAAAAAACACTTTTGACATTCTGGGGGCCTTTGACAAAGCACCCACGAAAAGGACTAAATGAACGGCTAAGCCCATGAAACTTTGGTTTAATGCAAAAACATTTGCTGATAAGGGTATGTTGGTGTTTAAGAAAGGGCTTATGCCACGTGATACCCCACAGGAAGAAGATTTTGAAAAAAAGAAAAATTTTTGAAAATTCCAACCGTTTGCGGGTATAGCTGGCGAAAAAGCTTGCTTCAAAAATGGAACCCTAGTTTTTTTTTTGGTTTTTGTTGTTTTTTTGCCTCGCTGTTTTTCCAGTTTAAAAATTTTTTCACTGATCGCAACGACACATTTCTTCAGCCTCTCAATAATCAGCCTTAAGGAAAAAAAGGTTTGGAGCACTCGCAAAAAAGTGTTTCCGGGGAACAAGGGCATAAAGGGGAGAAAATCTTTGTTGGTACTGGACAATACAGACATCAATTAAAAAAAAATGTACTTCGAAAAGCAAAAAGATTCATTTTTCGACGCTGGATGAAATTTTTCTCGGAATCCCGTGGCACATTGAAACCTTTTTTAAAAATTTTGCTTTAAGTCCTCCCAGGGGAGCAAAATTTTTTTAGTGGAAAGAATGGTAGAAAGTAAGGGGGTTTACTTTAAAAAGGGGCGCAGTGTGCAAGACCCATTTTGGGGGGGGGGGGGGGGGTGGGGGGGGGGGGGGGGGGGGGGGGGGGGGGGGGGCACCCACTATTCTAGAGTCAAAGCATACAGGAAAGCGTCAATCTCATCTTTAGACTCATCCAAACGGGGAATTTTGGGGGTTAAGGGTGTTTAACTGGGGGTCCTTTAGGGGGGAGAAATCCAAAATTAGGTCCTAGAAACCATCAAGGCTGAGTCTGGGGTTTTTTAAGAACAACTCAGCCCGCCTTGAGACACGTAATTCCTGGGCCCCCTTTTCCTTTTCCATTTGTTTCGTCCAAGGGTTTGTTTTTTTTTCTTCTTTCGTAATTTAAGAGTCTTTCCCCGCAATGCAAAACAGTTGCCGCTCCTTCCTTTTTCCTGTCCTCTTGTTCTTTTCTAGGGCCTGTAAAATTTAAGTTCTCTGTCCTTTTCTTTCTGTTCCTTTTCCCCCGTCTTTTAAACTTAGTCTCTTTTCTTTATTAACGCGTGGATTTTTCTCTCTTTCTGAGAGCACGAGCCGCTCGATCTTCACATTGATATTAATGAGCGAGCTTTTTTTCCCCCAAACCAAGGTGTTTGGGCCCGTGTCAAATACACTTAAATTTACCCTCGACTCACATTTAGGTGTTTTTGGAGTCTTTTTTCTGTCCAAACCAAGGTGTTGGCCTTGGCCAAATACACATTGATGATTAATGAGCGAGTCTTCCACCGTCCAAACCAAGGTGTTGGCCTTGTCCAATACACATTGAATGGGCCGCCGTTTCACATTGGGATGTAATTAGTGAGTCTTTTTCTGTCCAAAAAACCAAATTTTTGACTCCCTGATGGTCTTTTAAGCAAGAAACCATCGAAAAAAGAAAAGAAAGAAAAAAAAAAAAAAAAGCAAAAAAAAACTGATCGATAAAACTGTGGGTTAAAACACTATTTATGGGGGTAATGGGGTAGGGAAAATTTGAAATATAAAAAAAAAGAAAGGGAAACAAACGGAAATTTTTTTTAGAAACCACCGGTATAGCACAGCTATTGCCACAGTAAAGAAAAATAAATGTAAATTAAAGTACAAAGATTTATGGTAAACCCGCAAAAAAAAAAGTGCTATTGACCACAGAAAGAAAACTAAGTGTAATTAAAGTACTAAAGATTTAGCGGTAAACCCGCAAAAAAACAGAAAAAAAACCACAATAGGGACTGGGGACAACTCACACCATCAAGATACAAATTTAGACCAGAGCAAATTAAAAAAAAAGGGGGAACCAAAAAGACATCTTAGGTGAAACAAAAAAAAATCAACAGAAAAGCAAAATCAATCAAAAACCGATCACATTCATGTCACACATGGGCAATGGGAAACAAAAAAAAAAAAAATGCAAAGAAAACAAAAACAATCAAAACCCGATCACATTCATTCACAAATGGGCAAAGGGGAAACAAAAAAGAAATGCAACAGAAAGCAAAATCAATTTAAACTATCACATTTATGTCATCACGGTTAATGGGGAAACAAAAAAAAAGCAACAGAAAAGCAAAATCAATCAAACCTGATCACATTCATGTCACACATGGCAGTGTAAAGAAAAAGAAGGTAGCGAAAAGACAAACCGCAAAAGGGGAGAAAAAACACATTATCCTGACCCCCCCCCCCCCCCCCCCCCCACACACACACACACCACACACCACAAATATGAAAATGAATGTTGCAACTGTAAGCGCTTATGGGGGGGAAAAGGAGGGAGAGGTTTTGAAAAGGGGAAAAAAGAATCCTTGCAAAAACAAACATGCATTTTACTCGCCCAATCGGGGGCACTTCTGCACATGACTGTACCCATGCACACACTTTCTGCACACAGAGACAGTCAACGCCCAGCATGAAAGACACATCGACTCCTTTCTTTTGATACACAGACTACAAACGTTTAACATTTCTCTCATGGTAAAAAAAAAAAAAGAAAAAAGAAAGAAAAAAAAACTTTTCCCCTAACGCACCACTTCTTTATATAAAAAATATATAATAATTATAAAATAAAAATATAAATATTATATATAATATAAAAATAGATCATATATTTAAGATGCCAAAAAAAATTTTTTTTAGTCTCAACCCCCGGGGGGGGCAACATAAAAAAAATTAAAAGGAATCTAAAACTATCTACAAATTTTTTTAACGTGTTGCGCTGTCACAGGGTGTTTTGGTTTGCCCACCGCCGATTTAAAATAGCGTGGGGGCTTCCCTTTGGGTTGTTTGCCGTGCCGGTTGGCTCACTGTTTTGGGGGGCTTTCAGGGGTTTTTTTTTTGGGGTTTTTCACTAACAACTTTCCCTTTAGCCTGCAGTTGTTTACTAAAAATTTTGTTTTGGGTTTAAATTTCTAAGTGCGGGGTTTCATAGATTAAAACCCTTTTTCAGTTTTTAAAAATAGGTTTTGACCTTTTTTAAACTTGCTGTATGGTGATCTCTTTTAGTTTTTTTTTCCCGGATTATGTACTTTTTTTTGCGTCTTTAAGTTCCAATAATTTTGCTCGTTTTGTTTGTTTTTATATTTTTCTTTATTAAATGCTGTTTTGGGGGTTTTTTATATCTGGTTTTGAAAGGGTTTTCAGTGATCCCCATGATTTTCTTTTTCATTTTCTGATGTCACAGTACCTGGTATCAATTGTTGGGAAGACATTTATTTCAGTGGGCATAAAAGACACACCCTACAGCAATGTTCAAAAAGGGGCAACCTATGTTTAACTGAAAAAAAGGGTTAAAACAAGCAAACCGCACTTACAAATTTAAAAACCAAAACAGAAATATAAACAACGCAGGCATAAATGAAACGTTGTTAGTGAACACACCCAAAATAAAAACCCGAAAGCCCCCCCAAACACTGCAACCAACCGGCACGTCAAAAAACCCCAAACGGAGCCCACACCTATAAACATCGGCGGGGCAAACCCCAAAACCCTCCTGATGAAACGCAACACCTTGAAACAAATTTGTAGATAGTTTTAAGATTCCTCTTAAAATTGTTTTTTAATATAATAAATATATTATATTTAAAAATAAAAAAATAAATAAAATATATATATAAAAATATATATAAATATATATTTTTAAATATATTAAAAATATGTAAAGGAGAGAGAAGAGAGAGAGGGAGTGGGGGGAGTAGATAAACAGATTTTTCTATGAGAAAAATCATCTCAAAAATTCTAATTATTCCCAAACAGAATTTCTTTGCGAGGCATTCTTCCCAAAAAAGCGTTCCTTAGGCCACAACCTTTTCTCTACTGAAATCCAAAAGCTAGCCCTAAAACACCAAAGAGCGCGAGGGGGTAAAATTTAAAGTTACCTCAACGTAAACAGGCTCTGATAGCCAGGTTTCCAAGCCAATTTTCGGAGTAGTGTATTTGCAGTGATACATTTGCTTCAAACTGATGGAACGCCTCTCAGAAAGTGTCCCACACATACCCCCGTTTCCTGTTGCCCTTCTTGCCTCACACATTTCCCCACTGAAAGATTTTTTCGAGTCTTGCTGTTTGCCTGAATGACTGTCGTGCTTGTGTTTCTGCGTTGGGGGTTTTGATGCCTCTACTACCGCACAATTCACTAGAACAATTGCGGTTTGGGGATGGTTTCGTGTGAAAAGGTCCACCAAACAGCTTTGCATTGCGGCGTTTCGGTAGTAAAAACAAACGCTTCGTCATTTCGGCGGTCGGCAGATAAAACAAACAGCTTCGTCATTGCTGGCGTTGGGGTATAAAAACAAACAGGGGGTGGCGGTAACAAAAACCAGAAGGGGGCGTGAAGGGGAAGGTTCATTTTCCTTTTCATCTTTTCCAGTCTGTGTTTTTTCTGCTCTTTTTTTGTCTCGGGTTTCCCTTTAGGCGGACAATTTTGCCAGAACACAGTGGGAGGGGATTTGAACTGGAGTTTCAGGGGATGGGCGTAGCCCTCGTCTGAGAACGATCAAGTGGATTTCCCGGGCCTTCAATTTGAAAAAGGAGAGCGGGATTTCACGAATGCTGCATTCAGCACCATTCTAAGGTAGATGGGGTCCCCACAGGCATGTCGGGGGAAAAACTTTTTGGGAAAAATTTTGCAATAGTAAAAAGGCACTTGGTTGCTGCCAACAAAGGAAGCTACCGAAGAGAGACGAGAAAAGAAGAGAGAGAAAAGGGGAAGGGAGAGAGAGAGAGAGAAGAGAGAGAGAGAGATGGAGAGAGAGAGAGAGCGAGAAAAAGAGAGAGAGAGAGAGAGAAGAGGAAGAGAGAGAGAGAGAGAGAGAGAGACATGCATACATACATGCAACAGACAGACACACGACGACAGAGACAGAGAACAGATAAAGGCATACACATGCACCCATGCAGCAGGCATCATGGGGAACACACACAACCACCCCACCACACACACACCACACACAACACACACCAACCACACACACACAACACACAACACAACACACCACCACCTGTGCTTCATACTAAACACAAGAAAAAAGAAGAAGAAGAAAAGAAAAGAAGAAAAGAAGAAGAAAAAAGAAGAAAAAGATGATGATGATGATGAGAGATGATGATGAGATGATGATGAGATGATGATAAAAACGACGAGCAACAACACAACACAGCAGCAGCACGCAAAACAACAAAACACTACCGGGGGTGGGTGGGTTTCTTACCAGATCCGTCTGAAAACCAAAAGTAGGGCACATGTGATGACCAGAAGCCTCAAGTCAGGAAACCCACATCGAAACAAATATGTATTTTGAACCACATAGAGAATTTTTTAAAATGGGAAAAAGGTGCTATGTGAGAGAACATGGGTTTCGTAAAAAGTAATTTAAAAAAGACAAGTAACAGATGTATTACATTTCTAAGGGTAAAATAATATATATATAAAATATATATATAAAAATATATTATATATATATAAAAAATATCAGAGTTAAAAAACCACCAGGGACGTTAAAAGTGCTCAACCTGAGGGGGCGACATACCATTTAAAAAGAAACAAGCTTTTAGGTTTAATCTCTTCTTTTAAAATCCAATTTTTAAAAGGGTTATATATATATATAAAATATATATATATATAATATATATATAATTATAAACAAATTCCCTTACTCTTAGATTGAAGAAATAGGGGAATACCATTTTACCTGCAGTGGGGATGATTCTGGCCAACAACAGATGTGCTTGAGTGGGTGGAGGGGAAAAATAAAATAAATGCTTCTCAAAATGAGCCTTCAGCAAGCTTATATTCTCCAAGGGGAGAGACATCCTCCAATAGGGAGGGAAACTCACTAACATATAACTCCTGTCATATACCGATATTTCGAAACTTGGTGGTTTCTCCTCAGTGACCGCGGAAAGTGGTAATTTGACTCCTCTGCCTTTTTCAGTTTCAAGAAGAATGCAATCCCAGAAAAGGCTGGTGTGCAATACTGTAGTATGTTTGACATAAGAGCAAGCTTTGTTTATAATTCAATATTTCTTGCAGTCATTGCAACACCAAGCTGCTCTGTAAGTTGCTGAACGGTGCTCGTACTTACCTTGAAATTTATTAGTTTGTTGTATTTTAGTCCCTTGCGGATTCATTCCAAGAACTGGCCCTCAGCACTTGTGTCTTAGAGGATATCTTTTTATATTTTCTACTTTTCACAAGAAAATGTAGCTTGTTTTGCTCTTTCATGATTTCTTTTGCTTCTTAGATGGCACCTTCGGTTGGTTTTTTGAAAACTCAAACATACTACAGTATTGCACACCAGCCTTTTCTGGATTGCATTTCTCTTGAAACTGAAAAAGGCAGAGGAGTCAAATTACCACTTCCGCGGTCACTGAGGAGAAACCACCAAGTTTTCGAATATCGGTATATGACCAGGAGTTTATATGTTAGTGAGTTTCCCTCCCTATTGGAGGATGTCTCTCCCCCTTGGAGAATATAAGCTTGCAAGGCTATTTGAGAAGCATTTATTTTATTTTCCCATCCACCCACTCAAGCACATACGTTAGTTAGGCACACACTGCTGCTAGATGAATCTTTTTTCCTTTTCCAACTAAAATAGCTAGTTTGTTTATAATTCATATTTTGCTTCTATGGCAACCACCATGCTGCTTTGAATAACGAACGGTTGCTCGGACTTATCCTTGGAATTATTGTTTGTTTTTAATGACTTGGGATTCATTCAAATAAATGGCCCCAGCACTGTGTCTTAGAGAATGCTTTTTAATTTTTACTTTTCCAAGATAAATTAGCTTGTTTTGCTCTTTCAGATTTCTTTTGCTTTTAATGCACTGGATTGGTTTTTTGAAAACCCAAACATACTAAGTATTCCCATCACACCAGCCTATTCTGATTGCATCTTGCTTGAAACTGAAAAAGGCAGAGGAGTCAAAGTACCCTTTCCCCCGGTCCGAGAAACCACAAGTTACGAAATATCGTATAAAGGTATATTTTTGAGCTTTCCTCCCTATTGGAAGATTCTCCCCTTGGAGAATAAAGCTTGCTGAAGGTTCATTTTTTGATAAGCATTTATTTTATTTTTCCCATCCCCCTCAGCACACTGTTTTAGAGATATTATTGCCACTCAGGTATGAATGCTATCTCCCCTATTTCTTCAATCTAAGACATAGAGAAGCTTTTTTTATTCTTATATCTTCAGTGTTTTTGAAAACCAAGCTCTTAATTCTGGAACGGGCTCGTACTTATCCTTGAATTTTTAATTGTATGTATTTTAAGTCCCGTCAAATTACATTCCAAACTGGCCTCAGCACTTAGTTCTAGAGGATATATTTTATTTTCTACTTTTCAAAGTAATGTAGCTTTTTTGCTCTTTGCATGATTTTCCTTTGGATTAGTTGCAACTCGGTTGTTTTGGAAAACTTCAAACATATCTACAGTATTGCACCCACCTTTTCTGAGATTGCATTCTTTTAAAGCGAAAAATGCAGAGGAGTCAAATTACCACTTTTCCGTGGTCACTGAGAGAAACCACCAAGTTTCGAAATATGTTAATATTCCAGGAGTTTTGTAACGAGTTTCCTCTCAATTGGGAGTGCTCTTCTTTCCCTGGAATATAAGCTTGCTGAATGCTCATTTTGAGAAGCTTATTTATATTTCCCCATCACCCACTGTCAAAGGATCTTTAGTTATAAATCATCTGCCACGCAAGGTATAATGCGTATTTCCCCCTATTTTTCATTAAGACATAAGAGCAACTTGTTTATAATTCAATATTCTTGCAGTCATTGCAACACCAAGCTCTCGTATAGTTGCTGGAACGGGCTCGTACTATCCTTGGAATTTATTAGTTTGTTGTATTAATCCCTTGCGGATTCATTCCAAGACTGGCCTCAGCATTTCTTAAGGATATTTTTTTATATTTTTCTACTTTTGACACAAGAAAATGTAGCTTGTTTTGCTCTTTCATGATTTTCTTTTGTCTTCTTAGATGGCACCTTTGGTGGTTTGAAACTCAAACATACTACAGTATTGCAATGCCTTTTTGGGATTGCATTCTTCTTGAACTGAAAAAGGCAGTGGAGTCAAATTACCACTTTCGCGGTCACTGAGGGAAACCCAAGTTTCGAAATATCGGTATATTTACCAGAGTTATGTTAGTGAGTTTCCCTCCCTAGGGGGATGTTCTGCCCTTGGAGAAATAAGCTTGCTGAAGGCTCATTTTGAGAAGCATTTATTTTATTTTCCCCATCACCACTCAGCCATATTGTTAGTTAGGCAGAACATCTCCACTGCATATGAATCGTATCTCCCCCTATTTCTTCATTAAGACTAAGAGCAAGCTTTGTTTATAATTCAAAATCTTGCAGTCATTGCAACACCAAGCTGCTCTGTAAGTTGCTGGAACGGTGCTCGGTACTTATCCTGGGAATTTATTACTTTGTGTTATTATATTTTATATATATATATATATATATATATATATATATATATATATATATATGTGTGTTGTGTTGTGTGTGTGTGTGTGAAAATAAGGATAGAGAGGGTACCCTTTGGTGGGTGAGGGGGGGGGGGGAGATGCCCTATACTGTTAGGGGCTCAGCTTTTAGAGTCAAACCTGGGGGAGCCATGATAATATGATATAGTATGTTGTGAGGTGTGTGTGTGTGTGTGTGTGTGTGTGTGTGTGTGTGTGTGTGTGTGTTGTGTGTGTGTGGGGGTGTGTGTGTTTTGTGGCGTGTGGTGTGTGTGTGTGTGTGTGGTGTTTGAGGGGGGGTGTATGGTTTGTTCGTGGGTGCGTGGTTGGGTGGTGGAGTGTGAAATATACATAACTGTTTTTTTTGCAGATGCTGACGAAGCCTAAATAAAAGGCGAAAGCTTTTTTTTATAAAAAACATGAAGGTGTGTAGTTGGTGTGCCTGCATTTATTTTGTGCCTTGTGACTGGCCATTTTCTGGATCAGCAGGGCACCCACACATCACTGAGTGGTGTCCAGCCTACTCCAGGGTTTTTTACCTTCATTTTAAACCATATAATTATATATATATATATAAAATATAAAATTTTATATATATATATTATAATATTTTATATATATATATAATAATATATATATTATTGTGTAACAGATGGAGAAGATTTCTAAAAAGGATCAAAATATTTTTATGAAACAGATAGATAAATTTTTTAAAAGGGGACACAATAAGTATTGGGGTTTCAGATAGATGGGGGTTTCTAAAGTGGATACAATATGTATTATGTAATAGACAGATGACGTTTCAAAAGTGGATACAATGAGTAATATTAACAGATAGATGACGTTTCTTAAGTGGATAAAATGAGTAATATGTAACAGATAGATGAGGTTTCTAAAGGGGATACAATAAGTAATATGTAACAGATGGGTGGGGTTTCTATAGTGGATACAATAAGTAATATGTAACAGACAGATGGCTTTTTCTAAAGTGGATACAATAAGTAATATGTAACAGGTATATGAGGTTTCTAAAGTGGATGCAACAAGTAATTTGTAACAGATAGGTGAGGTTTCTAAAGTGGATGCAATATGTATTATTAGCAGACAGATGACGTTTCTAAAGTGGATACAATATGTAATATGCAACAAATATATGAGGTCTCTAAGTGGATGCAATAAAAACAGGGTAACAGATAGATGAGGATTCTAAAGTAATACAATAAGTAATATGTAAGAGATTATTGACGTTTCTAAAGTGATGCAATAAGTAAGATGAAAACAGACAGATGCGTTTCTAAAGTGATAAAAATAAGTAATATGTAACAGACAGATGACTTTTTCGAAAGTGGATACAATAAGTAATATATAACAGATAGATACGTTTCTAAAGTGGATACAGTAAGTAAAATGTAACAGATAGATGACGTTTCAAAAGGGGGACACAATAAGTAATATGTAACAGACAGATGACGTTTTAAAGTGGATACAATAAGTAATATGTAACAGATAGATGACGTTTCTAAGGGGATACAGTAAGAAAAAATGTAACAGATAGATGACGTTTCTGAAGTGGATACAATGAGTTTATGTCACAGATAGATGACGCTTCTAAAGTGGAGACAATTACACATTATGTAAAAGATAGATGAGATTTCTGAAGTGGGTGCGATAAGTATTATGTAACAATAGCTGAGTTTGAGATTATCAAGTAGATACAAATAAGTCTTATGTACATTGAACAGACTGGTCATTTTAAAGAGGATAAAATAGTGTCAACAGAAAGACGAGGTTCCCAAAGAGATGGAAGTTTAATTTCTGACAGATAGATTGGTTTGAGATGTATAACATGGATATCAATAAGTCTTATGTTTTAATTGAACAGACTGATTAAGTTTTAAAGGGGATGCAATAGAGTATTATGTAACGGGAAGACGAGGTTACCAAAGTAGACGGGCGTTTATTTTCTGACAAAAGGGATAGGTTTCTACACTGGATAAAATGCGTATCTTTAAAAGACAGATGATTTGTTTTGAAGAGGAACTGTGTATTTTACAACCGATAGATTAGTTCCAAGAGTGGGTACAGTGTGTATAGTAACAACAGAATAGCTTTTGTAAAGAAGCTGAAGTGTGTTTTTATACAACAGATAGATGAGGTTTCTACATGGGTGTAATGTGTAATTTTCCAACAGACAGATGAGTTTATTCAATAGAAGATATGTGTATCTTATACAACAGACAGATTAGATTTTGCAGTTGCTACAGTATGTAAATTTTGTCACAGAATAAAAAGTGCAGCAAAGCAACTCCTTCCAGCTTGCCTCTAACAACAGATCAAAAAGTAAAAGCGCTGAACATGTTTCCCCGAGTAACCAACTGGAATTCAACAAGGCATCATTTATGCTTACAATCTCGAAAACTACTATGTCATGTTATATGACTGCCCTTTTATACAAGATCGAACAGCTCGCTGGCTCGAAGAAATTTCTTCTCCCCTACCCACGCATTAAAACAACAAAAAACAAGCCCGCTTACTGTTGACCAGATATCTGGAACTCACTTCCACCGAGTCTATTAGATAGAATACGTTAAAAAATTTTCAAGACACATTTCCATGAGCATTTCATGTCTAATAATTTGATTCTTCGGTTAAAATCATTAACGTCCATACGCAAAGTTTTCTGTAAAGCAATTTTAATTCACGTCTGAACAGTAACGGGTACCACTCCAATAAAACCCCCCCCCCCCACCCCTACCTCCTCTTCTTCTGCCCATACCCCCCCCCCTCCCCCCCTTTCCCCCCCCTCTTTCTCTTCTCTCTCTCTCCTCTCTCTCCCCTTTTTCCTTTTTTGTTTATTTTTTTTTTTTTTTCCCCCCCAAACCCCTTTAATTTTTAGGGTTTTTTCCCCCCTTTTTTTTTATCCTTTATAATTTTTTATTTTTTTTTTCACCCCCCCTTTTTTAAACCGTTATGAACATTTTTTGTAGGGTTTATGGGCCCCCCCATTTACCTTTTTGAAATTTTTGGGTTTTTGCTAACCCCACCCAATTTAAAAATTTTTAAAAAGGGTTTTTACCCCCCTGTTTAAAACCGGGGAACACTTTTTTTTAAGGAACCCCCAATGTAGAAAAAAAAAAAAGTTTGTTTGGGGGCTTTTTTTTTTTTGGGGCCCCCGCATTTTGGGTGTGTTGTTTTGGGTTTTTCTGGGGCAAATTCAATTTTAAAATTTTGTTTTAAAAAACCTCCCCAAAAAGTAACCTTTTTAAACTTTTAATTCTTGTTTTCCCCCCCATTTTTTTTTTTTTTTTTTTTACCCCCCAAAAAAAATTT
>CM031628.1:3468363-3484600 GCA_018398815.1 Conus ventricosus | reverse complement strand
AATAGATTCTCTCCACTGTCCTGATTTGGGCCTGCATTCTATCTAAGCATTGCCGCACCATGAGATGAATTTTGGTGGGCAATGCCCATATTTGGCCATGATTCGTCCACCAGACCCCTCTCTATGACAACCTCAAAGGCCGTGGCAGGGCGACAAGTGGAGAAACAAGATCGGCATTTGTTCCTGACTTTTGCCTTATACTGCGGCTCAACCAATTCCAGGCAAGTATCATGCCTGGCTGTAGCAAAGGGGGGTATCCTTGGTAGTTGTTCACAAGCTTGGTTGTTTCTTTTTGCGCTTTCGCAAGTGGATAATGAGTGTAATCTTTGAACTCCTGAGGGATCGTGTCCCTGCTGCCACATCATCAGAGGAAACAAATGATAAACCGGTATGGAGTCTGACCACGCGCTTTTTGCCAGTAAATGGCAAACATTCGCTTCGGGTGCCCTAGAGGGTGGTAGACATCCATTCCCCTCGCTCATGGGCACTTGAGGGGGGCCTGTCAATGGTTTGTCATTGATGATGAAGGGTGTTTTAGTACGTCTGTTGAAGTGTGCTCCCGGTGTTTAAAAGATCGTTTTCAGGTCCAGTGATCAATGTGCTTCCATCAGCGCTGATAGAGGGGATGATTCTGCTGGAGTAGGTCCATACAGTGCTTTCAAGGCATCATAAAGGGGTGCTCCATATTATGTCATGCACATATCCTTGCATCTCGTCAGCGTTTGTCCTCACCACATGCATCTTATTATTTTTTTTTTCCTATGAACTGTTCTACACCATGTTTTGAACGCTTCTTTTCTAGAGAGGGAGACTTATTGTCACTGAGGGGCGATCCTGGTGCAGAATTGTTCGCATACAGTGGCTTTCCCTTTCTGTACTACATGTCTAAAATATGTAGTAGTTTTACCCAAATTGGTCAAACAAAGTATATGTGCATTGTAACTTTTCATACTTTAACCAGAATAGTTCCTAATACCAGCTTTTTCCATTGTCCTATCAATTTGCAAATACGTGTGATGCCCGAGCAAATGTGGAATAGCAACGTTTTCACGCTTGTTGATGAAAATATGCTCCATCCAAAAGTAAGCTGTTCATAGTAAAAAGACCCCCCCCCCCCCCCCAATCTCCTTCGCAAACATGACACACAATATGATCAAGCCATGGATGTAAGAAACTCAGTTTTGGCGTGTGGGAAATGTAAACTAAAGTCCTAAAATATTTTTAAACGGAGACGCGTACTCTGAGATAAAAGGTGATACAACCTTGGATTTAATTTGAAGTCAAGGTAGACCACGTCACACCTGTTTTGAAAAATGTAAATACACACACCCTACACACCACGCACGCACGTCCACGCACCTCACGTACGCACGCTTGCGCTCACTACGCACGCATGCGCGCACACACACAACACCAACCCCACACACACACAACACACAACACACACTCACACACACAACACACCTCAACACTTCACACAAAACACACACACCCACACACACACAAACATACAAACAAACTAAAACGGTGTTACGTGCGCTTTATTTCCCGTTTTATTGCCCATTATGACTGAGTTAGATAGAATTTACCATAACTAGCAATGAGAAATCATTAAAACAGACAATTTAAATCAAGAAAATTACAATGATATAATCCATTAGAGGAGACATACATAGGTAAACAAAAATGAACACAATGATAAGATTGAAAGAGTACATTTTGCAATTTACAACAATGGTACGTTGCCATAACATCTGCACTTCAGGCTTCGTCACAGATAAAATTACCTCAGAATCATGACAGAGTTATGAGAAGTTTCAAATACATTTCTGCAAGGCACATAATTTCAGTAATCCTCCCAGATTCCCTAGTTTAAACAAAGTATCACATGTACAATCATCCAACACAATTTTGACTTATGCAGTAACACTGCATCTGCATCCTAGATTTTTGTCCTCAGATCTACTGTCTGGATGTCAGTTGTGGACACACGTATGAATGGAATAAAGATGTAACCCAAAACGAAAATTCGCTATTTCATGAATGTGAAACGGTACTACAGAAACAGAATGGGTAAAAAGTGTAGGGTTGTTTGTTTTCAAGTAGATGGTTTGCCAGCTTTCTAACGTAAATCAAACACTAGTTGATCCCCAAAATCCCAAGGACCTCACTGTCAATCAACTTTCACGCCGACTCAGCAAGATACAACTGTGTGCATACATTTATTGCATATAGTTTGTAACATAAACATCCTTCTACTCTCTCACAAGATGACTATTGTACATCAACTCAGTGTTGTGAACGGGAAACAGTGCTCAGTCGCTGTCGTAAAACAGCGGTGCGGAACTTCGACCACAGCCAATGATCAAACCATGCCTGATAGTGTGTTACAAAACACGTAAGGAGACCGCCTCCTCTCAACGATTATCACAAACCCGTTTATTTAAAAAACGTCCATGGTGTAATTTGTAATTGAAACCTGTCAAATTCCAATTGTAAAAAAAACGTCTTAAAATGTTTCCTGCTTTTAAAAGCTGCATCACGATCTACATCTCATTTGCAAGGAGAATACGCCCGGCTACCATCAAAAAGAGTATTTTTCTTTATAAAAAACCATAACATTCATGACCCCCAAATCATAAGGACGTTTCTGCACAGCAGAAATGCGACAGCCCCTGTTGAACACATCCCCACGGTGCACTGCGTGTGAAGGACACCAGAGCGCATACTGACTGAATTCACATAACACATCAATTATGTGCACACGTATTATATAAGACTCAAACAGGTTTTCAATTATCTGATCATTTTGCTGCAATGAGTTTTTCGGTAATCAGCTCCAAACGCATTGCTGTTTTAATGTCAAAGTGCTATCACTCCGCGGTTAAACAGGAAAACAATGTGGGCTGATGGGAATGTTGGGAAAAATAAACAAACAAACAAAAAACCCGACAGGTGTGAGCATAAAACGACGTTAGATGGCAACGTAAAGTTGCGCAAAACCCTCATTTTCCCTTAAAGCAAATCACTCTTCCGGACCTTCATAGTTTGTGGATGGGAAAAATCCTTAATTTTTCCAACTCCTATACTTACTGAACAGTGACATTACAATCTTTGCTTAACAAAAAATCACTTCCTATGGCTTTTTAAGCGTTAAGTATCATAAACGGGAAAGATAATTACACTCACCCCTCCAATTACACACCCGAGCCATTTACCATGTTTATATCTGTTTTGAAAACGCTTGGAAAATCACTTAAACACACACTTGATTACTTTCCATGCTTTTTCAATTCCTTTCTTTAAAAAACCATTAAACAGTTCAAAACGACAGGTATTCCTCAAGTACCATGGACCAAACATTTCCTGGGAAAATAAAAAAAAAACTCTTTAGGACTCAGTAAGCCCACCCTCTGATGTACAACGCTTTGACAATTTTTACCTTTATCTGTGTTTTTAATTTAACGATTGCCTCCTATCCTCAAGTCTCGAAAATGTGGACTCTATTCATGTACTATGAAGAAGAAAAGAACTGCCTACAAAAATGGTACACCAATGTGAGTTCATTCCCTGTTCTGTATCCAATGCAGTTATTTATCGCATTTTTCTAATGGAAAAGGATAAACAAGATTCTATTTTACTTAAAAACCATTGAACACTGAAATCTATCAAAAATCAATCACTGCTTGTGTAGAAAGGGCCACGAATACATTAATCTTTTTTCAGGTTATTTTTCTAACCGTGTGAACCAATGGACAATCATTGAAATAGGGTGATGGCCTGTGTATTTACATGTGAAAACCAGAGCACAATGATCTGTTTTGATCGGTCCT
This sequence comes from Conus ventricosus, assembly GCA_018398815.1. Lineage (NCBI taxonomy): Eukaryota > Metazoa > Mollusca > Gastropoda > Neogastropoda > Conidae > Conus > Conus ventricosus. The sequence goes on along the minus strand of CM031628.1, from coordinate 3,480,767 downwards.
CAGTACTTTCATTTTGAAAAGTACTATCCGAAACTGACACCCTGATGATTGCAAAACCCCCATTTTATTAAGGCTAAATATTACACAACATTTGATCAAAACTTGGGCATGTTAGGAATGTACTTTTAAATCTTACTGAAAAAGAGAGCCGTAAAAACACACATAACACCTCACTGTGACATCAAAACTATGAGGGGTCAGCCAAGAGCTGAAGTCTTTTTTGAATGACGTCACACTGCAGAATGGTGTTCCAGATCAAGAATAATTGTGTGTGTGGGTGTGGGTGGGGGGGGGGGGGGGGGGGGGGGGGGGGGGGGGGGGGGGGGGGGGGGTGGGGGGGGGGGGGGGGGGGGGGGGGGGGGGGGGGGGGGGGGTGGGGCGGGGGGGGGGGGGGGTGGGGGGGGGGTGGGGGGGGGGGGGTGGGGGGGGGGGGGGGGTGGGGGGGGGGGGGGGGGGGGGGGGGGGGGGGGGGGGGGGGGGGGGGGGGGGGGGGGGGGGGGGGGGGGGGTGGGGGGGGGAGTTTTAAGGCACTGGAGAAGGCAAGCAGACAGAGACAGGCAGAGATCCCTTGTCATCCGCCTCAATCACTGGATGGCTGGACAGAGAGGATTGACCTGACTGCCTGGTGTTATCCCCTTGGGTGGTGGTGACAGATACAGATTCGGTCAGGCTGGGGGGGGGGTGAACGTTTAAAATTTATAAAATAGCAAGAATAGAACAAAACCTTGAACCTGAACTGCCTGGTGTTATCCTTTGATTGGTTTTGGACAGATACAGAATCGGTCACTGAAAGTTGTTACATGAGCAGTTGGATTTCCCATGGAGTGGGGGTGGTATTTTTAGGCAGAGTAACTAAGTATGCAAACAACCCATAAAATTCTAAATCAATAATGAATAAATAACTAAATACATAAAATAACTAAATAAATAAAATATAAATAAATTAATAAATAAAAACAATAATAATTATAATAAATAATAATACTAAAATCATAATAATAAAAATTATATAATAAATAATAATGATGATGATGACGATATGAGAAAAAAACAAACAACAGGGTGATGGTTTTTTGCAGGCAGGGACTGCCCTGAAGACGCCCTGGATCCCCTTTATTCCAAAGCATTTAACCCCGATCCCTCACCAAACCTATTTTCTTTCCCGCCCCTTTTCTTTAATCGATTCCTTTATCGGTTAGAGACTGTACCGACGGACCGCCCTTGTCAGAGACAACCCACCTCACCAGGCAAGGCCAGACGTATCAGACGTAACCCTCCACCCCCCACCGGCCCACCCCCACTCGCTCCCCCATCAACAGCAGCAACAGTTTTCACAGAAAAACCCAGCAGCAGGCAATGAACCGCTTCCAGAGACTGACTTCAAGATGACGTTGCAACACGCCAGTGTCTCCAAGCCCTGGAGAGTATGGAGAAGCCATGATGATTCTCTCACAAATGAAATTCCGTGGGTAGTGGACTACCACATAATCCCAGCATCACCATCACCCCACTAAACATCCATTTTCTCAACTTCCCTTCCATCCCCACACCGGACGATCCCCCCCAACATTGCTGACTGGAGTGTGAACAAATATCGTCCCTTTCCCGCAGTATGGCATGCTGGTCTGCGAAGTCAAATCTGTCCGGAGGACATCGTCAGCAAACCAGACCCGCATCATCGCCAGGTGTGTCGGCTAAGGCCACACTCAACTTCAGAATCAGGAAGGGCTCTGAAGCATCTCAACCCATGACATTGCCTTGGCCAGCGGCAACGTCAGGGGAGCAAGGCAGTTCCTGCTTCCAAACGTCACGTCAGCTCAGCTGGGGCGGCAGTGCCACTCGCAGACGCTCCAACAGGTGAGTTGACGTCATAAGGACACCACCCCTGACAGGTAAGCACAGTTCTTTAGCTGACTCGAGGGACTACACATCACAGAAGTCACGAGGTGTAACAAACACGGGTATGTAAGCATTGCTACACATAGAGATCGGTACACGTTGTATGAAGTAGGGTTGTGCAGCACGCAGACATTTTTTTATTAAAAAACACATACGTCAAGGTTGTTTACACATGTAACACATACATATCAGCAACTTGCAAGGTTACATCGTTGCCGATTTAGCGAATGACATAGGCATGTACACATTGTTTAGACACATGTCAGTAAAACACCAAGCATTGCATTGGGTTATGCACACTGTAAATGGATAGTCTGTGCACACTGACATAGCCTATAGACCAGAAACACCAGTGTCGTTGTAAACTAACACACACTTAAACAGACTGCTCTGTGCGGCACTGACACAGACTAGGACACACCCTTTTACGGCGATTTTCCACATCCACTAGATGTCAGTACCAGTGTCTGACACAGCTGTGATATCACGTTTTCGACCCAGCGACAACAACACCTGCAACTTTTGTTTTCTTTTTTTTTGTCGACATCAATTTGTCGTGACGTCTTGTTCCTGAAGTATTGCGTCATTCTGTCGGATTCGTTTTCCTTCTCACACATCATGCAGTGTGTTTTTTTCCAAAGTGTCCACACAACTGTGATTAACTGATATTTGGAAAATATATTTATTCAACATGTTTTTATAACACTGCGATTTTAAAGCAGAGTGAACACCGTATATCCTGATCGACATGACAAGTGACCTGAGGTCACCCGTGGTCACTTGGGTCTCCAACTGGACGTCAGCTCTGTCATGTGGTCTGTCTGGATTTGACTCCCTTTGACTTCTAGGAATGCGAACATAATGTGGACAGAAGGAGAGTTTAATAGTAAATTACTTTCAGCTGCCCACCTTCGAGCTCATTTCACCTTCAGGTCATTGACAATCACAGCGTTTGTTGTCATTGGCCTGTCTTCACCTCATGCCCATTGACAATCAGCGTGGTTAGTCAGTATCTCTCTTCACCTTCATGCACATTGACCATCAGCATTGTTCATTGACCTGTCTTCACCTTCAGATCCACTTTGACAATCAGCGTATGTTTCGATTATCTCTCTTCACCTTCATGCACATTGACAATCACATTGGTTGTCGTTGACCGTCTTCACCTTCATGGACATTGGACAACAGCGTGTTATGTCATTATCTATCTTCACCTCCATGGACAGTGACAATGCCAGCGTTGTCATCTCTCTTCACCTTCATGCACATATGACAATCAGCGTTGTTGTCACTATCTCTCTTCACCTACATGGACATTGCACAATCAGCGTTGTAGGCACTATCTCTCTTCACTTTCATGACATTGGACAATCAAGTTGTTGTCAGTGGTCTTCAACCTTCATGGACATTGACAATCAGCGTTGTTGTTCGATTGACCTGTCTTCACCTTCAGCCATGACAATCACGTGTTGTCACGATCTCTCTTCACCTCAAGGACATTGACAATCAGCGTTGTTGTCACTATCTCTCTTCAACCTTCATCACATTGCAACACGTTGGTTGTCACATCTCTCTTCACCTCATGCAAATGGACAATCAGCGTTGTTGTCATAATCTCTCTTCACCTTCATGGACATTGACAAATCATGCGGTGTTTGACATTATCTCTACTTTCACCTTCCTGGACATTGTCAATCACGTTGGTTGTCACTATCTCTCTTCACCTTCATGGACATTGACAAACACGTGTTGTCATTATCTCTCTTCCACCTTCATGGCATTGACAATCAGCGTGTTGTCATATCTCTCTTCCACCTTCATGCACATGACAATCAGCGTTGTTGTCATTGACCTTCTTCAACCTTCATGGACATTGTCAATCAGCGTTTGTTGGTCATCTCTCTTCACCTTCATGACATTGACAACAGCGTTGTTGTCATCTCTCTTCACCTTCATTGGACAGTGACAATCAGCGTTTGTTTCATTGGCCCGTACTTCACCTTCATGCAACATTGTGACAATCAGCGTTGTTGTCAATGCCCTGACCGGTTTATATCTTAGCCATTTTCAACATGGATAAATGGACGATAATAAAAGGAACTGGAAGTCATAACTTAAAATGTCAGGTCTTCCTATACATATTTATGTGACAAATTTTTCCCTTGAAGGATAATTTCTCCGTCAAATACATAGGTGTGGTTTGTTTTTGGTATGTTTTGTTGTTTTCCTTACCCCCTCCTGTTGAATGTACTTGTATTACAACGAAAGAAGACATAAGGCAACGAAAGGAGGACAATCCTCCAATTCCCCAGGTTTTGCTCGGGATCTGTGTTTGGCACAAGACTTTTTTCTTTCTTTCTGTTTTCTTCTTTTTTTCGAACTGGGGACGGGCAGGGGATTATTGTAAAAGCAAAGAATCAGCAATAAGGTTGAATTCATATCAAAAACTATGTCTTTACAAACTGTACGGCATAGGTTTGTACACAATGCATAAGATGGGGGGCAGTACTCACTGATGACGTAGGTCTGTAACAACTTATGCCATAGATATGTATACCTGCAGGGTGTAGGCCTTGTATCCACTGGATGGGTGTTGGTCTGTCTAAAACGCTGTATGACATAAATCTGTACACATTGCAAGGTGTAGGTCTGTATAACACTGCTATGTAGGTCTGTGTACACTGTAGGTATGGATCCGTAAAGTTGCGGTCTATTGAGCGCTCCTGTCTATAAGCCGCACCTACTAAATTAGTAAAACATCAAAACTTTTTTTTCACAAATAAGCTGCACAGGATTTATAGCCTCAGATATAGACAACAAAACTAAAGTTCAAATCATAGGAATTATCACATTTATTCAGTGTAATCGGTCGTGCCCCGTCCACGGAATCATGCTGAGAAGTCCTTCTTCGATCGTGTCAGAATTGACAGAAATAGTAGCGCTTCCCCGCCATCTTGTCACTGACTTTCAGACTCTTTTTCACTCTTTCCCTCTTGTGCAAGGTTGAAGTCGCTGCTGCTCCCGTCCGCTTGCACTGTCCGTCTGCTGCAGCACACAGTGCCAGCCTTGCGAGGAAACGCCTCGGCCATAATTATGCTCTGTGTGTTGACGCAGGCTTCGAGGTCGTTTTCGAATTCAGCCATCTGCAACTTCTTCCCGCTGAAAGCCTTTGTCGTCTCCTTGTCAACATGGACAGTTCGCCGCCTGCCTTTCCTCCTATGCGTATCATCGATTCATTTTATTCCCAAGCTACCTGTAGCAGCTGTTCAATTGCCCTTTTTCAGGATGGCCCCAGGTCGATCGCCTTCAACGTGAAAGCTGTATCGGAAGGCAGTTCGTCGGTTTTTTGGCAAGATGAGGGGTTGTCTTGAGCAATGATCTGATTGCTTCAAGAGTAGCTGCTTATGAATTTTAAAAATGTAAGGCAGTTAACATTGTAACAACGTGAACAGTTAACACTTTAACATGGAGCCTCATCGAAAAATTCATGAAACAGTAAATCACGATATGGTGAGTACATAGAAGTTTAAGAACAGAGGGGGTGCTAATAGCTCCTGGAATCGGAAAAATGCCGCAATTAAGCCCGCACGTAGTTTAAGCCGCAGGTTTAAAAGCTGGGGAAAAAAGTCAAGAGCTTATAGTCCAAAACTTTACACATATTGTGTAAATCGTATACACTACATGCGTGGTCTTTATAAACACGTATTTGCACATTGTGTGACAGGGTGAGGCTGTAGGTACTGTACTAACACAGGTGGGCGCACACTGAATGATGTCTGTCTGTTCATACGTACCCTGACATGAGGGCTTGTATAGGCCGGTACTGATATTAGTATGGTACAAAACACTGTAACCAATTGTTTGGTGACACTTTAGCAAGTAGCAAGTTGTTTTGTACTCTGGAGCACACACTCATGTACATCCCCCCACAGTATGACACTCTGTCTGACGTGATGGTCTGTAGCCCCTACATGCCGTATGACCATGGCCAGTGGACATACCGGACGATGATGGTCTTACATCGGGGGAGGGGGTGGGGGGGGTGTGGTGGAAGGTGTAGGGGGGGGGTGCCATGGCAGAGACTTAACCAGAAATGATGTCTGGACATCCGTATGACCATGGCTGTGACACACCCTGAAATGATGGACCTACATGCCGTAAAGCTGACCCATGGCAGTGACATACCTGATATAGGTCTGTACTATGCCATACACCCATGACAGTGACACACCTGAAATTATGGTCGTACATGCCGTAGGACCCATGCAGTGACATACCTGAAATGATGGTCTGTACATGCCGTATGACCCATGGCAGTGACACACCCTGACATGATGTCCTGTAACATGCCGTATGTCCATGGCAGTGACACAACCCTGACATGATGGTCTGTACAGTCAGACGACCCATGACAGTGACACGGCCCTGACAGGTGGTCTGTACATGGCCGTACGACCCATGACAGTGGACATATCGGACATGATGTATGTACATGCCCAATACAAACCCATGAAGTGACACCGCCTGTACATTGATGGTGCCTGGTACATGGTCCGTAAGACCCATGACAGTGGACCAACCCCTGATATGATGGACCTTGCAGGCCCGCACGATCCCCATGACAGAGTGACACACACTTGAATATATGAGCTGTACATCTGAGACCCATGGACATGACATTATCCTGAAATGATGCCTGTACGTGCCGTATTACCCAGACAGTGTCATAACCCTAACATGATGGACCGTACATACGTAACGACCATGACAGTGACATACCTGACTAGATGGACTGTACATACTGTACGACATGGACATGACGACACCCTGACATGATGGGTGACTGCATCAACGGATGACCCATGACAGTGACAACCCCTGACATGATGGTCGTACATGCAGTAATCCACGACACACTCGGAATGGGTCGTCTGTCCACGAAGTACAAACCCCTGACAGTGATCTCCCCTGGGTGTGAAGGGTCGTCCTCTGTGTCCTGCAGGCCGTGGTTCGGTGCACAACAGTCCGGACACGGCCAACAGGCTATCGGGCGGTGCTCTGTGCTGACCAGTGCGAGCAACAACCTCACCTGGTGGAGCGCGTTGTGGACAGGGGGACCCGAACCTTCTCCATGTCCGAAATACCACCTATGAGAGACTGTGGCCAGGTAAGTCAACTACTGTTACGTATTCCTGCACATCCTGTTGATTCGTGTGAAACTCCAATAATTTTTGCCACAACTGAGTGTGTATTCTGCACACCCTCTGTATTTGTGTGAAGACTTTGTTTATCAGGAAGGTTGAAATGTATGGAATACATTGTTACGCGTTGATGTTGACATTTGTGGACACATCGTTACAGGTGAGATTGACGGTATGACACATTGTTACACAGGAGGTTGACATCTATGGACATAGTGTTTACAAAATCAGTGAATTGACCATGTATGGACAACATTTTACACAGTGAGTTGACATGTATGGACACATTGTAACTCCAGTGAAGGTTGACATGTTAAGTACACATATTACACGTGAGGTGACATGTAAGTGACACATTGTTACACAGTGAGGTTGACCATGAATTGACACAGTTGTCACCAAGGTGTAGGTTGATCATGTATGGCCACATTGTTATACGGCAGTGAGGTGACATGTATGGACAACATTGTTACAACAAACACAAATACGGTGAGGTTGACATGTATGGACACATTGTTACACAGTAGTTGCCATGTAAAATTTGACACATTGTCACCAGGTGAGGTTGACATGTATGACCACATTGTTACGTACGCATGAATGGTTGACATTATGGACTATTATTTGCTGGAAAACGTGGTATCATGAAATGTGGAGAATCACACACCACTCCAAAGTCTTTGTCTGGCACTGTACCTAGGGGACTTCCAACCATTTCCTCAAGGATGGAACTAGAGTGTCTTCAGTGTTTTTACGTATGTCGGTCAACAACACAGTCGTAAGCAGCTGTCCAGGTTTAATAAAAAGGTACAGTAAATAGTTCACAGACAGTGTTTGTCCAACGGCTGAAGAGGGGTGGTTCACAATAGTGTACAGCTCTTCAGGTGATCTCGGAACAAAATGGGAACAAATAGCCTCATCCGATCATCCCCCCCCCCTCCTCCGTCCCATCTCGACCCCGCCCCCTCCCCCCCCCCCCCCTCCCCCACTGCAGTCCGCGCCCCTCCCCCCCCCCCCCCCCCCCCCCTCCCCTTTTTCAAAAAAGTGTCAGCTCCCTGGCTCCTTTTTTCCCTGCACACCGTGAGACCAGACTTCCATTCCCTGTGAGGAAATCCCTGTCAACGTTGTTCAGTTCCGAGACGGTCAGTGGATGGTTATGGCGCCCCTCTGGAGGTAGATGTTCATTCACGTTGCTCGGCGACCAAGCCACAATTGTCATGGCCATCAGCTGGGGCAGTAAACTGGTGCCCTGTCTGTCTGGTCAGCCACAATTGTCATGCCATCAGCTGGGGGCTTAGTACCTGGTGCCCATCTGGGAGCTGGTCATGCCACAATTGTCATGGCCATCAGCTGTGGGCTTAGAACTGGTGCCCTGTAAACCACAATTGTCATGGCCATCAAGCTGGGGCAGTAACTGGTGCCCTGTCTGTCTCTGGTCAGCCTCAATTGTCATTGGCCATCAGCTGGGGGCTTAGTAACTTGTGCCCGTGTAAAGCACAATTGTACATGGCATCAGCTGGGGGCAGTAACTGGTGCACCTGTCTGTTCTGGGTCAGCCACAATTGTCAGGCCATCAGAGCTGGGGGCGTAGTAACAGGTGCCCTGTAAAAGCCACAATTGTCATGGCATCAGCTGGGGGCATTAACTAGGGCCCTGGTCAGTGCTGTCAGCCACAATTGTCATGGCCATCAGCTGGGGGGCAGTAAGTGGTGCCCTGTCCTGTGCTGGGTCCATCCACAATTGTCATGGCCGTCAGCTGGGGGCTGTAACTGGTGCCCTGTAAAGCACAATTGTCATGGAGAGCCATCAGCTTGGGGGGCAGTAACTGGTGCCCTGTCTGGTCGGGGTCCGCCACAATTTCATGGCATCACGGGGGCAGTAACTGGTGCCCTGTCTGAGCTGGGTCCCCACAATATGCAGGGGCCATCACTGGGGGCAGTACCTGGTGCCCTGTCTTGTGCTGGGTCAGCCACCAAATGTCCATGGCCACACTGGGGCAGTACCATGGTGCCCTGTCGGTCTGGGCAGCCATCAATTGTCATGCCATCAGCTGGGGGCAGTAAACTGGTGCCCGTTCTGATGCTGGTGTACAGCCACAATTGTTCATGGCCATCAGCAGGGGGCAGTAACTGGTACCCTGTCGTGCTGGGTCAGCCACCATTGTCAAGGCCCCCATCAGCCTGGGCAGTAACTGGGTGCCCTGTCTGTGCGGGTTCAGAGCAAGACACCACTTGACCGACCCCAACATGACCAGGGCTAGAAAATTCCATGGAATTTGGTTGTCCAACTTACCGACACCAACATGACCAGGGCGAGAAAATTCCATGGAAGTTTGTTTTCACTGACCGACACCAACATGACCAGGCTAGAAATTACCATGGAAGTTTGGGTTTGTCCCACTGACACCGACACGCAACATGACCAGGGCTAAGAAATTCCATGGAAGTTTGGGTTTGTCCACTGACCGACACCAACACGACCAGCTAGAAACTTCCAGGGGACTTTCGGTTGTCCACTGACCGACACGAACATGACAGGGCTCGAAAGTCCAGGGGATGCGGTGTCCACTGACCGACACCAACACGACCAGGGCTGAAATTCCAGGGGAATTTGCGTGTCTTGGACACACGTATTTAGAAATCCCTACTGTCACTCAACTTTCTGCTTCCCGTCCCTAAGACAACAATTGTTGAAAAAAGTAAGATTGACACTGCCCTGACACGTGACGTAACGTGATGATTGATTTAACATCAATGTTGAAGGCTGGAGGAACGAGTCAGCAAAGCTTCCGACGGTAGGTTTTTTTTTTTGTGTTTTTTAAATCTCTTCTTTCGAATTTCACACTCTGTTTTTTGCCTGTCTGGCCTATCTGTCCCATCTGTCTCGCTCTCTCTCTCTCTCTGTCTCGTCTGTCATCTCTCTCTCACTTTCTCCTTCTCTCTCTCTCTCTCTCTCTCTCTTCTCTCTCTCTGATCTCTCTCTGCGAGAGCGAGAGAGGTAGTGGTGTGTGTGTTGTGTGTATGTGGTGTGTGTGTGTGTGTTGAGTGAGTGGGTGTGTGTGTGTGGAGTGGTTGTGTGTGTGTGGTGAGGAGGGGGTGAGCAAAGTGGGGAGAGAGAACAGAGAAGTGACCGATAGACAGAAAGAGATAAAAGAGAGTGCGTGCGTGGTGTGCGTTTTGTGTGTTCAAAGCATTTTGGCTGCGTGTGGAGTGGGCAGAAAGATACGTTTCAGATATAAAAAGGAGAAGTCGGGTTGAGGATGGGGGAGTCGGGGGGGGGGGGGGGGGGGGGGGGGGGGGTGGGGGGGGGGGGGGGGGGGGGGTGGGGGTCGGATGGGATGTGAGGGCAGGAGGGACAGATCTATTAAGGTTTCAGAACGAATCGAAAATAAACAAACGCTTTGCGTAACTACGAAGTACCTTTCAAGTTACAAACATGACATTTTTATAAAATACAAAATGAAGATGTTACAAACAATTGTGTTTAAAGGAATGCTCAGTTGATAATAGTGTTCAAAGCTTCCATTATTGCACAAAACGTGTGGCAGAAGTTCTTCCAAGTTTTCTTCTGAAAGATATTTGATGTGAATGCATCCGAGAGAAACGTTTGCGTCTTTGAACATGTGAAGAAATATAGTTAAGTGAGACCAGTTTATACAACACTAACACAAAACTAAAACACTTGAAACAAAAAAAAGAGAACTTTTTGAAAGCAATATCAGAAAAGGAAGACGAGGGATATTATAAGTGTACAAGTGATAGACTGATGAGTGAAACTTTTATAACATATGAATTTCAAATGGAAATTATTTTATTTTATATTTGAAGGTAGGCATCTCTTATTAGTAGGGAAAATTCCTTCTCGCTAAATATTTTCCATGCTGTTTTCAAGGATGGGATATGGATGATGGGTGGCCTCCTTTCACTGCATTCTTTTGCAGGAATTCTTCGTTCAGGTCAGTCGTCAGTCTTCCAGACTGGCCTGAATGGTTCTTTGTCAGTTAGTGTTGCCTCTGATTCAGTCTTCCAGTACTGGCCTGATGGGCTTTGTTCAGCTAGGAGGTGTTCCTCTGGAAGGTCAATCTTCCACTCTGGCCGAGGTCTTTGTTCTCTTAGGTGTTCTCCTGATGAGACAATCTTTCCATCTGGCCAATGTTTCATTTTAGTGTTGGCCTCTGCTGTTCATTCTTTTCCATCCTGGCCTGATGGCTTTTTTGTTCAGTAGTGGTTTGCCTCCAGATGTCAGTCTTTCCCAGTCCTGGCCCTGATGGTCTTTTGTTTCAGTTAGTCGATGCCTCTGATGGCAGTCTTCCAGTCTCGCCTATTGGTTCCAGTTAGTGTTGCCTCTGATGTGAGTCTTCCATCTGGCCTATGGGCAGTTATGTGGCCTCTGATGTCATCTTCCCAGTCTGGCCTGATGGTCCGTTGGCTCATAGACCTAGGCTGCCTTTCTTGTACCCAACTAAGATGAATATGCTGTATGTAGGTTCGTGTGTGTGTGGTAGTGTGTGTTGTGTGTGTGGTGGGGGGGGTGTGTGTGTGTGTGTGTGAGTGTGTGTGTGTGAGTGTGTATGTGAGAGTGTGTGTGTGAGTGTGTGTTGGTGTGTGTGTGGTGTGTGTGTGGGTGTGTGTGTGTGTTGTAAGCCGCAGATGCCTTTTTCGGTTTTAGTGCCCACACACACACACACACACAACACACACACACACACACACACACACGCACACACATCACACACACACACACACACACACACACACTGAGCGGCCGAGGTTTTCATTAAACACCCAGAACAATACGCCTGCAGAACGACTCACTAGTTTATAATTTACGTGCCGAGGCAACTGAACACAAACACAGAGGACACAGCATAGTTGAGAGAACAGGACAATAGTGCCACACCTCAACCATGAAAAGTAATAAAAGAACGCAAACCAATTCAAAATGAAACCTTGCAATAACAATTTTGCTTCCACTGCAAAAGACATTAATACAACATCTCAACATTAAATATACTTAGCACAGTAACAATGGAGATAAAGAAAAGTAGATTAGCCTAAACACCTCTAAAAGACTGGTGTCCTACATCCAATATGTGGAACTAAACAGGCCAACACACTGTTCCGTTAGTATAAGATCATCGTTGTTGTGAACAGACGTTAAATTAAATCAATCTAACCAAATACTGTTCCGAATGTTGGTACGGATTAGTGCCAGCTGAATTCATTTGCTGTCATACGATGCCAAATCAACGTTCGGCCATTTGTTGCAATTTAGCTCTTCGATATAGGCCTAGCTCTTGCTCTA
>CM031628.1:3405976-3468263 GCA_018398815.1 Conus ventricosus | reverse complement strand
GTTTCAACTAATCTATCGCTAACGCTCAAACAGTTCCTAACCATTTTAAAATCGCGCTCTTTCAATTCAGAACTACATTATTGATCTACGCTATGCTTTGATATATGTTGAGTGTGCGATCGTGTTCGCATCATTTTCGTAAATACTTTCCGCAACTCTTCCCTCTATATATTAAAACAGAGTCCCTCTCACTCTTTTAGAATCGCCCTCTTTCAATTTCTATTGATTTCCGAATAGAACTACATCTACACTACGCTTGAATGTATTGCTGAGTGTGTGATCGTGTTCGCATCATTTTCGTAAATACTTTCCGCAACTCTCCCCTGTATATATTAAAACACAGTCCCTCTCACTCTTTTAGAATCGCCCTCTTTCAATTCCTGTCAATTCCGATCAGAATTTCTGCCATACGTAAATGCTGTAACATCTCTACCAGTCTTGGACATATCTTTGACTGTGCCATCGTGTTCACATAACTACTGACAGAACCTCTCCTAACCCCACCCTCTACAGGGTCAAAACAGGGTTGGTCATATTGGACTGATTTGGAAATTAATCCTTTTCTAATCACTCTCATTCATTTTCTACTCATTTCCGACCCCCCCCCCCCCCCAAAAAAAAAAAAAAAAAAAAAAAAATTCAGGATTTCAACTGCACAATAATAATGCAACATTTCCAGCATTTCAGGAACTATTTCACATAGTGTGATCGTGTTCACATAACCTTTCACATGCCTTCAGTTACCCCTACCCTCCAGGTATTGAAGCGAGAGAATGTAAATATACGGGTTCACGACCACCCATGTTATTCTGCACGAAAACCCCCTTTTTCACATACAAATCGCGTCCATCTCATGTCATTTTTGGCCAAAATCAACACCTGTTTCACACTAAGATTAACACGCCAAAACCTCTAAAATCGACGTAATTGTCAATTTAAAATGGGGGTTTCCGTGCAGAATAACATGGGTGATCGTGAACCCATATATTTACATTCTCTCCAGAGACATAAAATCAACTAAGCATTTATATGGCTTGACAACCTCATTCTAGACCGGTTCCAATCAATATTGCTGACTGGGCCCGCTTGCACGCTCCACTGCACCGGAGGCCTGCATCTAATAATTTATTATTAATCATCACGTGATGCGGCTGAGCTGCCACGTGTGCGCGTTCAACCAATCGACAGGGGGATGACATCATTTTTGCTGGGCACCAAAGTCAGCTTGGAAGCTGCTGGCGTTTCTGCTCGTGGCGCTTACCAGTGAAAGACGTGTTTGACGAGCCTTGCTTCGCTTCCAACTGGCCAAAAGAGAGTCTAAATTTTTTGGAAGCGAAGCAAGGGAAACGTGAAATGACAGTAAGTGAACTGGATGCTTTTTTACGTAATTGTTTTGTAGAGAAACTTGATAATGAGCCGATTGACGAAGGTTCTTTTATGAAGCTGAAAAACATGGCTGAAATTACGCCTGTTTTACTGAAGGTCGGTTCTGAGATCAAAGCTGAAAATCGTAAAACTCTTCGTCAATCTTTGCTTTTAGGTCATTGGCTTGAAAGAACAAAAACTCTTTTCAAAAAAATTTAACCCAAAAGCGTCCTGGGATAATTATTTGAAAACTGAAATTTTGATGGAGCCTACGCTGTGTAAAAAACTGATGGAATTATCATTTTGTTTTTTCTACTATCCAAAGTTCCACAAGCTTGGAATTTCTATCCACAGCTTGTATGAGAAAAGAAAGCTCATTTTAAAATATATGCAAAGCGACGTTGGCTTTCGCGAGTTCTGGCAAAGCGACGATTAAAACGTGCCTGCTGTGAAAAAATCAATAAGCAGGCTCCAGCCTAAAAATAGCCCATAACTGTGTCAATCGTCCGAGCGGAATAATGACCTAGAAAGGCCCTCAACAGGGCCGAAAATAATACTAAGGGAGGTAACTCTGCACAACCCCACACAACCCACCCCACACACACCCCAACCCCACCCAACCCCACGCATGCACACCCAACCCCACTCCACACACACCCACTCCACACACACACACACACACACACACACACACACACACACCACCCCGCCACCACCCCCACCCCACACACCCCCACCCCACCCATGCACGCACGCCCACTCACGTTTTGTCCTACAAAGCAGTGCAGTAAACTAGGTCAAAAGGATCTGGGATTGATTGGCCTAGTTAATTAAGCCACGCACACCCCACCCCTCTGCCCACTCACGCACACACATATAACTTCTTCTGATTCTTGCACAAAAACAAGACATAAAATCTAATAGTTTACAGTACTCTTTTATACTTCAATCACTATTAACGCCCGCGGGACTGAGTCCTTACTAATTTTCTAATATGCTCTTCTACTTCTAACACTATTAATAAATTAGAACAATCAACTGGCTTTTCATCTTGGTTAGTTATTTTTACATCCAATGAATTTAAAGAACCCTCAATTAATTCTTTAAATTCACTGTCTCGCCAAACCTGTATAACTGATAGTTGCAAAACCCTGCTTTAATTGATGGCAGTGCTCGTAGAACTGTAGATGGATAGCCATTAAACAAATTAGTATTTGTTTCTAACTGCTGTAAATGGACATACAAAATTGGGTTCACGAGAAAATCAGAAGGTTTATTACCCTCAAATTGATAAACATCTTCTCTCGCACTAAATCTATAAGATTTATCACTACTGTGAAAGCCTAAGATTTTAGCTAGCCCTTTAGGTAAAGTGTACTCTCTTCTTTCTTCTAGTGGGAAATTCATAGTAATTCTAAGGTTTGCCTCGTTAATTCTCAGCAGTATACCAAATTCGCTAAGTACTTCTTTTAAAGAACAAAAGTTGTAGTAACCATCGGGTATTGTTATATGGTTTATTTGATTGCCCGCCTCGTCATTAACATTAATCCAGTTATTTTGAGCCCCTTCAGATATGTTAACCCACATAACTTTAAAGCCAATTTCTTTAAGGGCAATCCTACAACTCCCGCGCCTATTGTCAATTGGGTACGTTAAGAACACACGCTCGTTTTGCTTGGTTATATAGATGTACATCCTTTTTATAACTATTTAAAAAACTAATTTAAAAAATGGAACCTTTTAAATATAACGAAAGTATTTCTTACACTGTAGGGGCGTTTTATAATCCCAAATATTTAGACTTCAGCAATCTAACCATTGCAGTAGATGAATCATACGGCTTCCAAGTCAGACTTGTAAACCCACTAACTAAATATTTAAATCCGACAATAAAGAGCGACAGAGTGCCATCAGCATGGTCATCCGCCTATGACGTTTTACCAGAATCATTTAAATTTTGCCATTTACTGCGCAACTACTGGCGGTGGGGTTTCATATGCAAACCATTTAAACCACCCCAATCTTTTAGTAAGGTCAGTATATAACTTTCATGTTTATTACCAGTACAGACGAATACTAACTGAACTACAAGTAGCCCTCCCAAGCAACAGCGCGTTTAATCCATTCAACAGCCCAATGGACAATACTGCATATGAAAGAATCTGCAACGAATTTAACATTAATCCTTCAACTGATTTTAGACAAAAGTTAGACCGCAATCATGGGTTAGGCACGTTGTATTTGTGGGGTGTTAAAAAGAGAATATAATTATGACTACTGGCCCGGCCACACATCTTTTCAACCAGACAAACAAGTTCGATTAGGATCAATTGAACAAAAACATCCTAAAGCCTGGACAACATTTATCTAGAAGTGAAGGCCTAACAATGCCAGGAGTGCAAAGACTTAATGACTCCATACGGACATACGTTTGGTGCCTATTAGGAGCACAAGCACGGGACCAAGTCTAGAATACTAGATAAACCCTACAGGGTTTGATGCCAGAAAAAAAATTTCTCCCCAAATTTTAGAAGGATGCTATTAACTCTGCTGTTGATTTCCCTTTTGCCCAGATAAAAAGGTAAGGTTCAAGACTTTCTTGCACATGCTAGGTCAAAGGTTAAATTTTTGTTTTTGGCCAGGGGATTATACATGCTCCCCTCTACCTTAGACTGCAGTTGGCATGATACAAAATTTATAACAATAAAAATCCTCATAGCTGGGGGAACGCCCAAAAATTGGGGCCCCAAATAAAGGGCTTAAACAAAAGGGGCCCGCCCCATCTTTTTAAAAAAAAAAGCACCTAGCCCTGAAAAGGGCGATCGGGGTTATAAGGACCCACACCCAAAAAAAGACCCCAGAAAGCATTTAAACCTGTTGATCTGCCTCACACTGCAGTCACATAGCAAAAAGGACAGCCCTCGTTGTTTTTAAAAACTTTTACTGGTTTTCCCATACTTTATTTCAAAAAAATTAACCAGCAGCTAGCTCTGATGCCCACAGTGGTCAGCCTTTAAACCCAGCTACCTTTTTTATGTAGAAAAACCCCCCAAAAAACAACACTACCTTTTATGCCAGTCAGGGGAAATAAAAGCGTTTTTGGCGGCTAATTCTTTAAAATTTTGCTAGATGATGCAATTTTTTTCTAACCCCAACTTTTCCCAGGTGAGGCTTTGGGAAAGGCACTACTGGCCTGTTGGCGCACTCCCGGGTTTTTAAAGCAAAAACGATGTAGAGATAGAAAACCCAAAAACAGCCTTTTAAATATGCTAACTATTGTAACCCCCTGTTCCCTAAACCCGGTCCTTTTTTTTCAGCAAGCTTTGAAATTTTCAAAAAGTTTGTTTTTAAATTTTTTCTCTTTTTTCTGCTTTTTTGGGGTTTGTGCTGCGTTTGTTAGTAGACAGCACTTTTAATCGGGCCGCTCTTTGTACCCCTTAACTTTTGTATTTTCTGCTGTTTTTGACCCTTTTTTCTGGCCCTTTAAATTGTTATCATCCGCATCGCCAGTTTATTTTTTCTTCTTCTATCTCTCTATCTGTAAACCAAGTTTTCCCAAACTTTTTGGTTATTCACCCCTTTAATTTCCCCTTTTCGGCCCCCTTTGCCCCCGGGATTTCAGTTAAAAGGAAGGGGGAATTTTAAACTGTGTATTTTCTTTAAAAAACTCTTTTCCCAATTTCTGCTTTTAAGTTAAAGGCTGTTCGTTTTAATTTCCCTTGAAGAGGTAGTTTTATTTCAGTTGTGTTGGAAAACTCTTCCCCAAAGTTATGAAAAAGAACAACACCTCGGGCCTTTTGCCCCAAAAAATTTTAAAATTTGCCTTTGGTCAACAACAGGGAAAACTCTAATTTTTTGGGGCCCCTGTTTAAAAAAACTGGGTTGGGTTTTGGGCCCTTTCCCGTAACCCGCCACCTTTTTTACGGGTTCTTCCATAAAAAATGATTTTTTATCTGTTAAAAAAATCGAAATTTAAACGCTTCTGGCTGCTTTTCCCCCCATAGGGACTTATAATGATTAAATTTTATCTGGGAAATCGTATTTAAATTAATCCAAACCCCTTTGGGGTTTGCTGGGCTCCTTCAAGCCTTTTTGCAATGAGGGGCCTAGTTTTTTTCATTTCTTCTTCTTCAATAGGATCAAAATTTCGTCAAAAAACTTCAGCCATATTTTTTATTTATTTCTTTTTTGTTTTTAAAAAAAAGGAAAATCATACGGCTGTGAAACCCCGATCCATACAAAAAGAGAAAGGGAACCCCCACGGGGGTTAAAAAAGGGATAAGGCAGATATAATTAATTGGGAAATAAATCCCTAAAAGTTGAGCCCGAACAAACTTTAATTTGTCAATTTCCCCGTTTTTGGGGGCTGATGATGTTTTAAGCCAGGCACCGGGTTTAAAAATCATTCAAAATAGATTTTTACATCGGCAGATCTAATGCTACTGGGTTTTTGGGTAATTTTGGGGAGGGCAATCGGTTTTTAAAAATATAACAATTAAAAAGGAGGGGGAGAGGAGTCTTTGCACTAAGCAAGGAGACATTTTTAAACCCCCTATTCTGATCTATGCTGCCCAAAAAAAAAAGAAAAGGAAAGTTTATCAGGGAAAACAAAGCCCCCCCGGCTCAAGCCGGCTTTGCGGATTTATGCAAAAGGGAAAAGATGTTAAAGATGAGCCCGTAGCAAAAAACAAATTTGGGGAAAAGATTTTGCATCCCTCTAGATTTTGGGGCGTTAAAAGACGCTATGCCATATTACCAAGGGGCGCTAAAAGAAAAAAAAATTTCTTATAAACTGGGCATTTAAATTTTTAGCGGCTCTGTCGTTCTGTCTGAAGTCCTGAAAACCCCAATACGCGGTTAGTGACCCTTTTTTCCCTTTTGGGTTTTTGTTGGTTATAACCCCGGAATGGCCCGAAACAATCTTAACCCAGTATAAAAATTTAAAAGGTTATTTATTATGAAAAAAGCTTTTTCCCCCTCCATTACAGAAAAAAGGGAAAAAAGCGAGAACTCTCTGGAACATCATCTAAAACGTCTCTGAAGTCTTTAAAAAAGGGAATTTTTTTTTTGTTTACTGAAGAAAAAAAAAAAAAACCCCAAAAAAAAAAAAACCAAACAAAAATTTTAAAAAAAAAAAAAAAAAAAATTTTTCAAAAATGGAAGTTTTTTTATTCCTAGAGGGTTTTTTTCCCCAAAAAACCCAACCCCCCTTTTTGATTTTAAAAAAGAAAGTTGTTTTGTGGAGGTAGGGAAAGGATCCCGCAGTTGATCGTGTATGTAAAAAACTTGCCTTTATGATGTAAGACCGAAAAAAATACTTAATAACCAAAAAATGGGGGTGTGGGTGGATTTAGATTACATTTGCCCCCCAAAAGATTGTTTTTTGGGGTGGAAAAAAGGGGTAGGGGGAAGATGATATAAAAAAAAAATATTCACAAGAAAAACAGACGGGGGCGCCCCCAAAAAAAATGCTGTTTTATAGTTTGTGATTCTCAGGTAAACCCTTGAAGGGGAAAAAAGGCTAAAAAAAAGCAGCTTAAATTTAAAAAGGGAGAAGAAAATATTCTAATAAAAACAGATGGATAGTTTTTAAGTTTTTTGCCAAAAGGGTCCGCACGTTCTCTTATTTTGCGGGATTTACGGGGGGTAGGAAAACTGTTTCGTATTGAATTTTTTAAAAAATTCCAGGTTTCATTAGAAACACATTGTTATATTCTGCACAACCCCTTAAGCCAAAAAAAGTTTACAAAGAAAGGAAGGGTTTTTTTGGGGCAGATGAAAAAATATTTCTAGTTGATCCCAGCGACAAACTGAGCGACTGTTTAGAACATTACTATAGACTATTTGAGGGAACTGAAACGTGTTTATTATTGATGACTGTTCGGCTGAACAAGACATTGTTTAAAAAAAGAAAAGCTCTGTCAAAGCTAGCCTTTAGTGGCCGCCACGCCCTAGTTTCTGTGTGGCTCTTAACTCAGAAATTACAATGCAGTCTTAAAAGACTTTAGATCACAGTTAAAATCGGTTGTATTATTTTACACTAAGGACAAAGATAGTTTTGAAGAATGTTTAGTGAAAATTATATAATAGGGACAAAGTGAGCTAAAAAAATAAAAGAGCAGTTAGAAAAATCTAAGCACGCTAAGCTATGCTTATGGACTGACCCCCCAGTTAAATACGTTTGTTTATTTTAATTTTAATATTAAAAAGAATGTCTCGGGGGCCAGAATCAAAAGCAGAGCTAGTCCTAAATGCGTTGCAGAGGTTAAAAGACCTACGAACAACGAGTTTGATTAATAGTGGGGGCCCAGGAAATGTTTTGGATTTGAGTACACAGATGGGGGGTTACAAACAAAACGAAATTGAAGACAAAAAACGACGCAGAATCCCACCTAGAAGGATAAGAAATTTGGGGGAAAAACGTTTTTGGCCTGAATAAAAACTTCAAAAAAGAGAAAATTGCTTGGGCGTTGCTTCCTGAAATTTTTTGGTTTTAAAAGTTTAACTGCGAAGCCCTAAGTTCTTTAAGGAAAAAAATTTTTTGAAAGGTTTAAAATGAGGTCCTTTCTTTTTTAGCCGGGTTTCCCCGGGAAACCCAAAACGAAAAAAAAGTTAAATAACTTGGCGGGTTTGAATGTATGCTACAGAGAAAGGTCTTGCTGAAGTGGGAGGTGACCCGTCGGGTTAGAAATTTAACCCAAAGCTCTGCCTCCCAGGCAAAAGACGATGATTTTGCTTTTTTTTTACTCGGGGGGGGGCGTACTAGTTTTCCCGAACTTTTGTTTATTGAGGGTACAAATAAAGGCTGAAAACTTTGGGGCTCCTCTTAAACTCGGTATTGCAATTATAAAAACGGAGGGCAAAATAACCCCCCCTGTATCTCTGAAAGGTTTCTGTGATGGTTGACAAAAAACCAAACAACAGTACTCGACTTTTTTTTAATTAAGTATGTTTTTTTATTGCGTTTTACTTGTTAATGAAGTGCTGCCAGAAGGTTTTAAAAAGAAGATTGTTTAAAATTAATTTAAAAAAAACTTATTTAAAAAGGAGGTTTTACGTTTTTGGTTAAAAAAATAACTGAATTTAAAAGGGAAAAAGAAAGGACTTGGAAAGTATGAGTTACTAGAAGAAATTGCTAAAACTTTTAAATATCTTTCTTTTGTTTACTGGGTCCTCGCTGTGCGCGTAAGTGCTGGGTCTAGTGTTGTTTTTGTCGGGGGGGCGCCAGCTTTTAGTTTGGGGTCTTTTGGTTTTGGTTTAGGCCCAGCTTTTTTAAGTGTTTTTTATTTTTTTTTTACGGGGGGCCCTGTTTTGGATGGAAAACCTTTGCAAAATTTTAAAAATAATTACAATAAAAATTTAAAGGCGGTTTGGCTTATATTTTAAAGGGAAAAATTTTTTAAAAAGGGTAAAAGTTTTACCCCAATTTTAACCCAAGGCAAAAAAAGGTTTTGAAAAAAAAACCCCAAACCCAAAAAATTAAAAAGGTTATCTTTTTTTTTTTTAAATTTGTTTGGCGGGCCAAACCCCTTTGCTTTTTTTCTTGGGGAACCGGGATTTTTGGGGGCAGGTTTTTAACCAGTAACCGCGGAAAATTTTTTTAAAAATTTTTGGGGAAAAGGGCGTTTTTCTATTCTTTTTTAAATTTTTCTTCTAACCCTTGGATCGGGGTTGGCCTTTTTCCCTTTCTCCTTAAAAAACGAAAATTTATTTTAAAAACGGCGGTTTTTTAAATTTGCCTTTAAAATCTTTTTTTTTTTTAAGGGTTTAAAACCTGGTTAACCCTTTTTGGGCCTTAAAATTTTTTTTGAAATGGCCAAGGCCAGGAAATTTAACCTTTTTGAAATTAGCTTTCTTTTTTTTTGGGAAGATGGTAAAAACGTTAGGGATTTTAAACTTTTTTTTTTAATCTTTGTTTTGGGAAAATTCGGTTTAAGAAACCATTGGGGGGTTTTCCCATTTTAAACTTTTTATCAAACCTGGGGGCCCAAATTTTTCTTTTTGGGGGCAGGAAAATTTTTTGCCAAAATTTGGTTTTTTGGGTTATTTTTTTTGAAGCCATTTTCCAAAAACTTTTTGGGGAAAACTTAACTTTTTTTTCATTTTTCAAAAAAAGCGGCCCTTTTGTCAAAAAAAAAATTTTAATTTTTTTTTCATAAAATATTTCCTTGCCTTTTTTTTAAACCGTTTTCCCCTTTTCCCCCCCCCCCCCTTTCCCCCCCCCAAACCCCCCAAACCCCTTTTAAAATAATATAATTTTGGTTTATTTCGTATTGCCCAATAAAAAGGATTTGTTTTTTAAATTGTTTTTTAATTATTTTTTTAGTTTTTTTTTGTGCAAAAAATATAGTTGCTCCCTTTGCACCTACAAAAAAAACCAATTTTGCTTTTTTCTGTTTTTGTGGTTTTTAAATTTAGAAAAATTCTGGTGGGGGCGTTGTTAAAAAATTTTTTCCCAGTCACAAAGTAATACTCTTTCATTGCCTCTTCAACGTTCTGTAAATGTGTGCTCCATGCCCCATTTCCCCTTAACTTTTTATTCAAAAGTCAAAGTGAGCCCCCCTTTCTTTTTTCGTAAGCGTCTCTTGCCTTAGCTAAATTTTCTTTTTCCCTTGTTTGACTTTCCCTCTTTTATCAGACCCCCAATTTACTAAAACATAAAATTCCCCCCCGGGAAAAGGGGCCAAGGATTAAACAATAGTCCTCCTACCTTTTAAAAAATACTCCCCCATTTTTTTTAAAATTTTTTAAAATTTTTTTAGATTAATCTTTCTATGAATTAATATTTTTTGGGAAAAACCCCCTGTGAAACCCAAGAAAGTTTTTTGGGCAACCCTGCAGAAATTAAACAACTAAACCTTTAAAAACCCGTCATAAATTGTCTAACCTTTTGTTCAGGGGGCCTCTTTTAAAAACAGGTTTTTTGCAAAACAGCTAAACCCTTTCTAAAGGCGCAAATTTTACGGCAGAGTGGAAAATTCGTATTGTTAATTTTTTTCATATTTTTTATTAACAAAAAAAATTTAATTAAAATAATCTTAATACGAAAGGCTTTTCTATGTGCTTTTTAATCAGAAAATCTTTTTTTTGTTAAAGCTAAAAATAAGGTAACAACTAATTTTGGCGTATTTCTTTTTTTTCCCAAAATTTTGGGTTTTTTTTTCCCCTAAAAAACTTTTGGGGAAAGGGGTTTTAAAATAAACATAACACCCGATAGGCCTCCCTTAATTAACCGCGTTTAAAACTCTTTGGTTTTTTAAAAATTTTTATATTATTTTTTTTTGGGTTTTTAAAAAAAGGAATTGGACAAAATTTTTAAAGTTTTGGGGGAGCAAGCAGCTCCCCCGTAGCCCAAAAAAAAAAGAAAGATTATATTCTCTGGCTGGGTGGAAAAATAGACAGTTTTAGGTGTTAAAATTTAAGTTTTGACAGTTCCAAAAATTTGTTACTTCGACATGAGAAGTACTACCCAGGTCCCGGGCGCAGCTGGGGTTTTAAAAAAAATGGTTAAAACAGTGGGCCCAAAAATAATTGGGGCCTATATGCTAATTTAGTAAGTAAGATGGCGCGGTTTGTTTCGAAGAAGTTTTAAAATAGGGATTTATACAAAAACCCGGGGTTAAAAACAAGCCCCTAAAAAACTCTTGAATGTAAAAGGGTTATTAAAAGATTTGGGACGATGCATGCCCTTTTTTCATGGGATTAATTATTTTTAAATTCATTTTAAATTTTTGTTTCATTTTTAAATTTTTAATCGAAATTAAAAAAATGAGCGTTCAGGAGAAGAAAAGGCCGCGGTTCCTCCGCAGGGCGAATTTTCCAAAAGTGAATGTACCGCGGGGAGAAAATTTTTCCCGAAAGGGTAGTGTTATAAGGCAAAAAAATCCTGGAGGGTTTTGAGGCGGGGCGTAAACTGCAAATTGGTTCGACTGAGAAAACCCAAACCAATCACCCCAAAAAAAAAATTGTTAATAATAATAAAATTTTTCCCAAACCACCAAAAAAAACCCTTTTTTAACAACAACAAAATCAAAATTTCAAAATAGTGTATCTTTTTGCAATGGGGTGCTGGTTTGGTTGTTGGGGGGTTTTTAGTTTCAAAATTTAAACCCACCATCCCTAACAAAAAAAAGCCAAAGACCCACGAAAACGAAAAACCAATTTGCAAAAAAAGTGCAACCCCCTGCTGTAGATCCTTTTTCTAGGGAATAGTTTTTAAAATGGGAAAAAGGGACAATTTAAAGGAATTTTTAAGTCAAGTTAAGTTAGTTTTGAAAGTATTTTTTAAAATTTTAAATTTGAAAAGTAAATTACAATTTAAATTTAAAAAAAATAAGTTTTTTTTTTAAAAAGTATAGTTAGGTTTTAAAAGAAATAGTTAGGCCTTAAGCAAGTACTGGTTAGGTTTTTTAAGTAAGAAATGTTGGGGTTCTTAATTTAAGTAAAACCCAAGATAGTCAATTTTAATCTTTTAAAGTTCCCCAAATGTTCCTTACAGCATATGAAAATCGGGATTGACGAAAGGTTCTTTTGTTATTGTTGGAGATTGTGTTTTCTTGTTAACAGCAGTTGTTTTAATTTTTTTTTAATAAAGAGTGTCGCAGTTTTAAAAATTTGTGTGTTGAAATTACTTTGTTTTAAAAGGGCTTGTTTTGTATTTTTACGTGGGGAAATTTTTTTTTTTGCAATTCTTTATTTAAACCCTTTAGCTTTCTTCATTACAGAAGTTTTGGGTAGAACGCTTTTCTTTTTAAACCGAAAACCCAAACTTATTCTTTGTTAACTGCCCCATTGGTTAACCCTTCCCTCTTCCCAATCACTTTCTTGTTCACAGTTGAATGTAAAGGACTGTCTTTGGGTTTGGCGCATGTGTCTTTCCACCATCGTTCCTTTAGCTATTTGTTTTTTAAATCCTTTAGAAGTCTTCTGGGGGGGACGTCTAGAATAAAAGAGTCAGTGTCTGTTTTAAAGAAATCTTGCTTTGGGTACGGGGTTTTTTAAAGAAAGTCTTTCAGAAATTTTTACATAAATAATTTTGGACAACTCAAATAGGGTTTTAAGCCGTTTAAACCCCGGTTTGGGTCAAACCCTTATCACCCTTTTTTCTTTTTTTTTAATCCCAAACCCAAAACTGCTTTTAAATCTTTTTAAAAGTCTTGATAGTTGGGTTTAGGGGCCCAAATTTAATTTTGCTTGGTTTTTTCTTTTTTTAACTAATTTAACTCATTCGTTGTTTACGTTCTCCTGGTTTTTCCAAAAAAGCTGTTGTTCAAAAGTTTAAAGAAGTTTTTTTGGGAAGCTTTCAGTGGCTTGGGTTTTTAAGATCAGAAATTCTTCTTGAGTTTGGCCTCAAAAAAAGGGGTCTTGATCACAAATAATTATTTTGTGAACAGCTGTTTAGTTTCAAACCCCTTTTTCTTTTAAATTAAAAATGCAACAGTCTGTAATGGGCCAAAATTTTTTGGGTTTTTTGCCCGATTGGGGAAAAAGTTTGGCGGTCAATAGGGGGTATCTTTAATCTTTCTGCGGCTAAGGGGGTAATCCCCCTTTTTGGGATGTTTTAAATTTTTTAGGAAAATTCTAATTTTAATTTTAAGATTAGTCCTGCTGGAAATTTTTCAGGTGTTAAACGTAAGGCAAGAATTTCCCAACACAGTATTAACTTTGTGAGGCCCTTTTTATCTTTTTTAAAATTTCCTTCCAGGGAAGGGGGTTGGGGGGTCCTTGGGCCCATCCATAAAAGTTTTTTAGTTTTAAGTAACCCCTTTGATAGTTTGGGTGGGTTTGTTTGGGATCATTTGTTGTCCCTTTTTTTTTGGTTTGGCTTTGCGTAAGGGGGGGCCATGCCCAGCCCCTCTTCAATCTTTGGGGTGGGGGTAGATCTGTAAATTTAAACAAACTGGTGTTTGTTTAGACTTAAAAAAAAGGCCCAAGGACGGGGGGGGAGTTTTAATGTGAAGGAGTCTAGCAGAAAAGGGTTTATGCATGTAGTTTGTAAATTCTGAAAGGCAAGGGCCTAAAACCCCCGTCAGCCATTTTAAATAGGTTTGGGATTTTGCCCTTTGTTTTCCGTGTAATTTTTTGTCC
Source organism: Conus ventricosus (assembly GCA_018398815.1). Lineage (NCBI taxonomy): Eukaryota > Metazoa > Mollusca > Gastropoda > Neogastropoda > Conidae > Conus > Conus ventricosus. The sequence goes on along the minus strand of CM031628.1, from coordinate 3,454,811 downwards.
GGCTTTGGGTATTTCATTTCGGGTTTGTTTTTTTTGCCTTTTCCCCAAGGGCTAGAAAAAAAAGCGCCTTTAGGTGGAAAAACGAGGGCTTCATCAAACCTTTTCCCCCGAGTTTTAGGGATTCATAAGGATAGACTCCCCTTTCGCACTTAAAAATGGATCCAAAAAATTGTTGGGATTTGGAAAATCTTGGGAGAGATTTCCCCCTAACTTTTTCCAAAAATGGCCTCAAAAAGTTGGATGGTCATAAAAGGAAAAAAAGGTTTAAGAGTAAAAAATCATGTACTTTTCTTTTAAGGCTGTGCAAGGGAGGTAACCCTTTATATTAAAAAAAGTCAATGCTTGCATGTTTAAAAAGAGAATCGTTTTGCCCCCTTAAGTTATGAAAGGGCGATAGGCAGTTTCCTTTTTGGGGATTTTACCCCTTTAAATTGGGGATTTCAAATTATTGGGCACGGCCCCTCTAAAATTTCCAGTTAAAGTGTTCGTGGGGCTTTACTGTCACGTCTTTTCTGTTAAACTTTTGCTCTAAGCCGCAAATCCCAAAAGTGTGTAGATGGGGGTCTTTTCGTTTTTGGTCTTCAGGAGTCATAACAATGTCTGAAAAAATTTTTTTTTATTTGGGTAATGATTTAAGGGGTTGTTTCCCTTTTGCCCCTAAAAAACTACTAGCTGCGTTGGGGGCCCCTGGGAAATCCGGGTGTTGTGTGTTTCCGTCTGGGGCCTTTAAAAAAATAAACGATTTTGAAACAGGGTCTGATGGTGAGTTAATTTTTGTTGTTTTTTTTCTTGCGGGTTTTGGGCCCTGGAAATGCGGCAAAAAGCGATTTAAGTCGCATAAAACGTTTTTGGGCTCATTTGGGATTTTTTTGTAAATTTTTTTAAAATAAAATTTAGACCCCGGGTTTTTTTGTGAGGAAATTTGGGTTTTACGGGCTACAAAACTTTTACTGGGTTTTTATGGGCTGCAGTGCTTCTATTGTTTGGGTTTGGGCAAAAACCCTCTTCTTCAAAGTCTTTTTTTAGATTTATCCTTTTTTTGTTAGGCCATTTTGTCTGCTTATTTTTCCCAATTAATACATAATGACTTTAGGACCGTCTGTAAAAAGGGGTCCCAAATTCCTTTTTTTTTTGGGGCGGTTCGCCCCCAAAAATTTGGGGGGTTGGGGGAAAAAACCTTTTGAGGCCTAGTTTAGCTTTACAGCCATGTGTGTTCGTTTACAGTGATTGGTTTGTTTTTCTCTTCAACTAGGATTTTTTCTTTCTTTTCCACTGGAAAGGTTATTTTCAAAAATTTTAGCTCTTGCTTATATTGTTTATTTTTTTGGAAACTTTTGTTTGCATTTATTTTTGCAAGGGTAAATGCGCCCCTTAAAAAACCCCCCATAAAAACATGCTTTTCAGGGAAATTTTTTATGTTTTATAAACGCTCGTTTTAAACCCCTAACCCCTTTTGGGGAGGAAGGGAAGAATTTCCCCAAAAAAAAGGAAAGAAATTTTTTTTGTCTCATTTTGATTTCAAGGACTGTCCTTCGACCGCCAGAACCCCCTTAAAATTTGCCTCTCACTTTCATGGTTTTTTTTGGTTTTAAACATGTAATCAGCCCAGTTAGGTTTAAAAATCGGAAGCTGTTTTTCTTCTTTCTGTTTAGTTGAAACCCGAACCCTTTCCCTGTTTTCCCCTTTAATTTAGGGGGTTTATAATCAATCAGAACAGCCCAACAACACTTTTCTGGCGGCTCCCTCTGAAGAGAATTGGGATTTTAGAAATGGGTGTCCCCCTTTTCCTTTCATGAAAAACCGTTTTTTGGGTTAAAATATTCTTTTTACTTCACTAAAGTATTGCTTAATTGTTTGTCCTACCAAAAATTTTTTCCAGCGTATATTGTTTTCCATCCCCGAATTTAAATTGTGGGCATTTTTTTAAACCCTTTTTACGGGGAAATTAAAAAAATTTAAAAGTTTATAAAGTAAGTAAAAAAAGGCTTTTATTCTTAAACCCCAAAACGCTGCAAAAACTTTAAGACACGTTTAAACCCTTTCTTTAAAACCCCCTAATTTTTTTTAGGGTTTAAACTGAATCACTACAGTCATTTTTCATCACTTTGATTGCTTCTTTTAAAAAGTTCACTATGATCTTTTTTTTTATTTTTTTTTAAAAATTTTAAATTTTTTTTTTTCTTTTTTAAATTGTTTTTATTCAAATTTTTTAAACCCAAATTTTCAAAATAAAAAAAAAAAATCAAAAGTTTTTTTATTTTATTTTTCTTTTTAAAGTTCTTTCATTGTTAATAGATTTTAAATTGAAAAATCGGCAAAAAACCCTTTTTAAAACTAAAATAAAAATTTTTAAAATTAAATTTGGGAAATTTTTGTGGTTTTTCATTTTTCTTTTTTAAATTGATAAAAAAATTTTAAATTTTTTTCAAATGTTTTTTAAATCCTTTTAGGGGGGGAATAACTCAAAAAATATATTTTAAAGGGCCATATATTCCTTAAAACCCAAAAAATCTTTTTTAAAAATTTAAGAATCGGTTTTTTTCCCTTGGTTTTTGTTTTCGCGGAAAAATTTTGTGTTCCCAGAGGGGAATTGGGGGGGCCCAAACCTTTTTTAAAATCTTCCCTCTTTTGCCTTAATTTAAATCATGTTTTTAGGAAAACTTCTTCTATATTCTTGGTTTTTTTTTGTTTTTTTGTATTGTTTTTTGTTTTGTGGTAGTTGGGTTTTGTTTGTGTGTGGGGGGGGTGGTTTGGGGGTGGCGGTGGGGTTTTTTTTTTTGGGTACTTCCCCCAACCTTTTGCAAGTTTTTCCCCCTTGTTTTTTTGGCCCTTTGAGGGGCCTTTTTTGGGGCATTTTGGGGGCGGGGGTTTAAAGTTTGGGGTTTTTGGTGGGGGTGGGGGTTTGTTTTTTGGGGGTTTTAATGTGTTTGGTGGGGGTGTTTGGTTTTTTTTAAAAAAGGGGGGGGTTTTTTTTTCAAGCTTGGGGGGGGTGGGTTTGGGGGGGGGGGGTGGGGTTTGGGTGTGGAAAAAAAAAATTTTTCCAGTTTTTTTTCCCCGTTAGGTTTCCCTTTAAAATTTTTCAGGGGTTTTCAAATTTTGGCGGTTTTTTTGGGGGGGTTTTTTTTTAAAATTTTTTTTGAAAGAAAATTTTTTGTTTTTTTTTTAAGGGCAATTTTTAACCTAAAAGCCAAGGGGGTTGAAAAAAGGTTTTTTCGGTTTTTCAAGGGGGTTCAAATAATTAGAAGGCCATAAAATCAACAAAAGGGCAAAAACTTAAAGAGGGTTTGGGGGCCAAAAATTTCTGGTATTTCACTGATGGCCTGCTTCATGCTTTCGTCGTATATTTATGTGATTAAAAAGATTAGTATGATTCTTCAAACCTGTTCTTTAACTCTTCTCTTTCAGCCTTCCAATCCAACTCATAAAGTATATTATAAGCTCTCTATATACTTCGGGCTTCATTTTTTAAACCAGAATAAAATCATAAATCAAAAAAATTAAGTAATCAGTTTCTCTTGTTTTTGTGCAAGAATCAGAAGAAGTTATGTGTGTGCCTGAGTGGGCAGAGGGGGTGGGGTGTGCCTAACTTAATTAACTAGGCCAATCAATCCCAGATCCTTTTGACCTAGTTTACTGCACTGCTTTGTAGGACAAAACGTGAGTGGGCGTGCGTGCATGGGTGGGGCGGGGGTGTGTGGGGTGGTGGTGGTGGTGGGGGTGGGTTGTGTGTGTGTGTGTGTGTGTGTGTGTGTGTGTGTGTGTGTGTGTGTGTGTGTGTGTGTGTGTGTGTGTGTGGAGTGGGGTGTGTGTGGAGTGGGTTGGGTGTGCATGCGTGGGGTTGGGGTGGGGTTGGGGTGTGTGTGGGGTGGGTTGTGTGGGTGTGTGCAGGAGTTACCTCCCTTAGTATTATTTTTCGGCCCTGTTGAGGGCCTTTCTAGGTCATTATTCTGCGCGGACGATTGACACAGTTATGGCGTATTTTTAGGCTGGAGCCTGCTTATTGATTTTTTTCACAGCAGGCACGTTTTAATCGTCGCTTTGCCAGAACTCGCGAAAGCCAACGTCGCTTTGCATATATTTTTAATGAGCTTTCTTTTCTCATACAAGCTGTGGATAGAAATTCCAAGCTTGTGGAACTTTGGATAGTAGAAAAAACAAAATGATAATTCCATCAGTTTTTTTACACAGCGTAGGTTCCTCAAAATTTCAGTTTTCAAATAATTATCCCAGGACGCTTTTGGTGTTAAATTTTTTGAAAAGAGTTTTTGTTCTTTCAAGCCAATGACCTAAAAGCAAAGATTGACGAAGAGTTTTACGATTTTCAGCTTTGATCTCAGAACCGACCTTCAGTAAAACAGGCGTAATTTCAGCCATGTTTTTTCAGCTTCATAAAAGAACCTTCGTCAATCGGCTCATTATCAAGTTTCTCTACAAAACAATTACGTAAAAAAAGCATCCAGTTCACTTACTGTCATTTCACGTTTCCTTGCTTCGCTTCCAAAAAATTTAGACCTCTTTTGGCCGGGTTGGAAGCAAAGCAAGGCTCGTCAAACACGTCTTTCACTGGTAAGCGCCACGAGCAGAAATGCCAGCAGCTTCCAAGCTGACTTTGGTGCCCAGCAAAAATGATGTCATCCCCTGTCGATTGGTTGAACGCACACACGTGGCAGCTCAGCCGCATCACGTGATGATTAATAATAAATTATTAGATGCAGGCCTCCGGTGCAGTGGAGCGTGCAAGCGGGCCCAGTCAGCAATATTGATTGGAACCGGTCTAGAATGAGGTTGTCAAGCCATATAAATGCTTAGTTGATTTTATGTCTCTGGAGAGAATGTAAATATACGGGTTCACGATCACCCATGTTATTCTGCACGGAAACCCCCATTTTAAATTGACAATTACGTGGATTTTAGAGGTTTTGGCGTGTTAATCTTAGTGTGAAACAGGTGTTGATTTTGGCCAAAAATGACATGAGATGGACGCGATTTGTATGTGAAAAAGGGGGTTTTCGTGCAGAATAACATGGGTGGTCGTGAACCCGTATATTTACATTCTCTAAGCGAAGTCGGACGCCGGCAACCAATTCGAATCCGTATCCATTTTAGAATCACTCTCTTTCAATTTCCATTGAATTTCCCACAAGATTTCCGCCATGAAGAAATACTGCAACATATCCACTATGCTTGGATATGTCATAGTTTACGCAGTCACGTTCACACAACTTTTAACATAACTTCCCCTAACCCTTTCCTCTGTATGTCAAAACGTTGAGAGTCATTTTGGGTTGATCTGCAATTTGAGCAAATTCTTGGTAGTTTCATTTATTTCTCATCTATTTCCGAACAAGATTTCAACTACAACCACCTCCACAGGAACTATTTTACACAGTGTGATCGCGTTAGCATAACTTTTAATACAACTTCTCCTAACCCTTTATGGATCAAAACAGAGTCAGCCACTGGATTTATCTTGACTTTAACCATTTTCTAATCACTGTCATTCATTTGCTTTTTTTTCCGAATAGGATTTCTATCACATAATAATCCTACAATACCTACAGCATTTCAATAACTATTTCACATGGCATGGTCGTATTTGCATAACTTTTCACATAGCTTCAACTAATCCTTACGCTCTACGTACGGAATCGTAATCGAATGCAGGCAACCTATTTGAATTTGTAACCATTTTAGAGTCGCTTCTCTTAATTTGTTTTGATTTCCGAGCAGAACTTCTGACAGAAAAATGTTGCAACGTGAACGCTATGTTTGGATATCTATTAGGATACAGAATTAGGCTCTCATAACTTTTAACATAACTTCCCCAAACCTTACCTTCTGCATATCAAAACGTTGTCGGTCATTTTGGGTTGACCTGCAATTTAAGCAATTTCTTGTCACACTCATTCATTTCCTGTCTGTTTCCTAACAGATTTTCAACCACATGATAATGCTGCCACCTCCGCAGCATTCCAGAAACTATTTTACAGAGTGCGGTCGTCTTCGCATAACGTTTGAACTAACTTCTACCCTCTACGTATCAAAACAGAGTCAGCCATTCCGGATTGATCTGAAATTTAATCGTTTTCTTCTCACTCCACATCATTTGCTATTTTTCTTCTTTTTTTTCTTTTTTTTTTTTTTGCGAACAGTATTTCTACTACATAATAATGCTACAACAGCTACAACATTTCGAGAATTGTTTCACATAGTAAGATCGTGTTCGCATAAATTTTCACATGGCTTCAACCACCCCTTCCCTCTACATGTCCAATGTGGACAACCAGTTTAGAATTCGTAAATCAATTTAGAATTATTCTATTCCAATTTCGATTGAATTCCAGACTTTCAGCCATATACTGATACTGCTACGTCTACACCATTCTTTCACACATTGTTGAGTGTGTGATCGTGACTGCATAACTTTCAAGATGACTTCCCTCAACCCTACCCTCTATTAAAACAGAGTCGGCCTTTCTGGACTGACCCGGAATTTAATAACATTATAATCACTCTCATTCCTTTTCTATCTTTTTCGAAGAGGATTTCTATCACATAATAGTGATACAACATCCACAGCATTTGGGGAACTATTCCACGTAGCGTGTTCATGTATGCATACCTTTTCACATAGCTTCAGCAACTCCCACCTTCTAAGCGGTCGGATGCAGGCAACCAGTTTTGAATTCGTGACCATTTTTCAATCGTTCTCTTTCAGTTTCTGCTGATTTACGACCTATGTAATATCTACACTATGCTTTGATATATTGCCGAGTGAGCGATCGTGTTTGCATAACTTTTGACATAACTTCTCCTAACCCTACGCTCTTTGTATTAAGACAGAGTCAACCATTTTGGATTTATAATAGGTTTTTTTAAAAAGTCATTCTCATTCATTTGTTCTCGTTTGTCAAACAGGTTTTCTATCCCATACTAATCCTGTAACAGCTACAACATTCTACAGACTGTTTCCAATAGTGTGATACTGTTTGCACAGCTCTTCACACACCTCCAGCTATCCCTACCTCTAAGTATCAACACATACCCAGAAATGTATGGTCAGTTTGAAATCGTAACTGTTAGAATCGTCCTGTTTTAATTCTTGTAGACTTCCGAACAGAATTTCTGCCATACGTAAATGCTGTAACATCTCTACCAGTCTTGGACATATCTTTGACTGTGCGATCGTGTTCACATGACTGTGACATACCTTCTCCAAAACCTACCCTCTACATGTCAAAAACAGGTCGGTCATATTGGATTATCTGGAATTCAATCCTTTTCTAATTACTCTTTCATTTCCTATTCATTTCCGAACAGGATTTCAAAAACACAATAACCATAAAACATTTCCAGCATTTCAGGAACTATTTCACGTTGTGTGATCGTGTTTACATAACTTTTCATGTAGCTTCAATTACACCTATCCTTTGCGTATTAAAGTGTAGTCAGACATCGCCAACCCATTCGAATTCATAATCATTTTGAATCGCTCTCTTTCAATTTCTAACGATTTCCGAACAGAATTTCTACCTATGAAAATGCTGCAATATATAAACTATGCTTGGATTGCTTCTTCTGCGTATACAGGCTGATACTCCTGCGAACACTCCCTATATGGACAGGCAAGTATCAATCCTATCTATCCAACAAAGGGAGTGGAGTTTTGTGTGTATGACCGTTTTTTTTATCCCGCCATTAAAGCAGCCATACTCCATCTTCAGGGAAGGTGCATGCTATGTGTAACGTGTCATCCATACCAACAGCCAAAACGGGGCCTTCTTTTTCCGAAATTGGTGATGGGATTTTACGTTTCAAGATTTTTTATGCATGCTTTCAAAGGAACCTCGTTTTATAGTCTCATTCGAAGGACTGTAGGGGAAAGGAGTCAAACAATTTTAACCCCGAGGGAAAAACCCCCCGGCCGAAACGCCCGGCAGAAAATAAAACCCCGCCCCCTGGTTTAGGTTCCCGGCCCCTCTACAAACGGACTATTCCCCCCCCCTGGCTTGGAAAAACCCTTATTTAGCAGTCGCGTTTGCACAATTTTTAACAAAATTTCCCAACCCCCAACATTTTCAGTAAAACTTTGTAAATCATTTCGGGTTTTCTGCAATGTAAGCAGTTTCTTTTAAATCTCTTTCATTTCCAAAATCTTTTTTTGAACAGGATTTAACCGCCAAAACCCTACCACACGCACATTTCAGGAATTATTTCAAAAGTCGATCGTCTTTCACATAACTTTTGACAATTTCCCCTTTTAGCCAACCTCTGAGTATCAAAAAAGGGTCACCACCCGGGTTGACGGGAATTAAAATTTTTTTCTTATCCCCTTTTAGTTGTACCCTCCTGAAAAAACGGGTTTTCCCCACCATTATAACCTGCTACACCTACAGCATTTCGTGAACTATTTCCAGGGGTAAGACGTGTTCACATCCTTTCCTAGTTCAACATCCCACCCTCGACGCACGAAGCGAAATCGGAGCGGGCCCAACAGTTTCAAATTGAAAAATTTTTAGTCCCTGCTTTCAGATCTAACGATTCTTTGGCAGAATTTCTCCCATTGTTATTTTGACCCGCTACTTTATTGCTGATACATTGTTAAATATGTTACGTGTTGCATACCCTAACTCTGAAACAACTCTCCTTAACCTACCCACGTGCCAAACCGGATGGGGTCATATTGGATGATCTAAAATTATCCTTTTTTTTTTTTTCCAGAAACTCAATATTTTACTTATTTTACATTTTTTTTTTTTTTTTTAATACATGCTTTTTCTATTCCCCTATATTTTGTTTTTTTTTTAAGGTTGTGTTTTGTGTGTGTTGTGTTTTGTGTTTTTGTTTGTGTGGTGTGTGTGTGTTGTTGTGTGTGTGTGTGGTGGGTGTGTGTGGTGTTGTGTGCTGGTGGTGTGTGTGGCGGTTGTGGTGGTGGGGGGTGTGTGTGTGGTGTGTGTGGGTGTGTTTTGTTTTGTGTTTTGTGTTGCATTTGTGGAAATTGTATATGTGTCAATCAAAAAATTTATTTTTTTTATTCCGGATTGGTTTTTTACTATATATGCCTAATATTACCTTACACATGTTTTTTTATGTTTTACATTGTTTTGGATCTTTGATGGATAATGATAGTGATATAGGGTTGAGTTTTTGTGCTGGTGCGGCGTGTGTTGTGTGGGTTTTTGTGTGGTGTGTTTGGGTGTTGGGTGGGTGTGTGGTGTGTGTGTGTTTTGTGGCGCCTGCGTGTTGTATTTTTGTGTTGTGTGTAGTGTGTGTTTGTTTGCTTTGGTTGTAGGTGTGCACACGACTGCAATACTGCGTAGGGGTTTGTAGCCTGTTACGTGTGGTGTGTGTGGGTGGTGGGTGTGTGTGTGTGTTTGTGTGGGGTGGTGTGTGTGTGTGGTCGGGTAAAAATTCTTGTATTTAACTTGTGATATAATACCTACAAATCAGTATAATCATTTTTATTGCACAATTTTATTTGTGATTTACTGGTCAAAATTTCACGTCTTAAATCGTAAAATTTTCAGGGTAAACATGCAACAAATTTTCTTGTATGAGATTAACAAAGTAAAGAATTGAACGAATTAATACAATAACTTACAACATTTCTAGCATTCTAGGTATTATTTTACTAGTCCTTTTGCACAACTTTTCACATTGTTTAAAACGACCTTACCCCTGCGAATCAAAACATACCGCTGTTCTAGCTTTCGAACTCGCCATCTTTAAAAAATCATGTTAAAATTTCAATTAAAACGTTTTCCGAAAAGATTTATATAAAAGCAGTGCAAACATCCCTGGCTATGCTTTTTTTTTGAATTTGTAAATGTGTTTTTGAACTTTTTACGTAGGTATTCTTCCCGAACCTCAAAATTAAAAACGGTTTAGTCTTTTTGGATCGATCGAAGCAGCATTGCAGGACCTTTTGTTCCCGGGGTTTTTCAACAAAGAAACGTCCCACAAATTTAATGTTTAAAAAACCACCCTAACTAAACCCCCCTTGTATTCCGACTGGTCAAGGTTGTTTTGTTGTTGTTTGAGATTTGTTTTTGTTTCATATTTATTTTCCCCCTTCCCTACCCCAACATAGACCCGGTGTTCTATCTCGGAATCTGCGATTCAATTTTTATAACACCTGTTTGATTATTTTTTGAGGCGAGTGGGTTTTCTATACCTTTTTGGATTTGATTTCTTTTCGATTTTTAAAATAATTCAAGTCTTGTCTGGAAACCTCAGTAATAATTTTCTTGCACTGTGATTTATAAATTTCATGGCCATTGTGCGGGGGAAAATTCCATTTGGGGTCTTTTCATTCAGAAATGTTTTGCCCATCAGCACGGGGGACAGATTTCTGTGTGCATTCTAAATTTTAAAAGGGGGATGGGGTTCCTATTTAAATCTGTTTGGTTGGATAGGGTACGTGTGGCACTCAACGGTTTATTCGGGGTTTTTTATTTTGCCAATGTCATGTCGCATATATATTATTAAAGGGTTGTTGCTTTTTTCAAAAATTGGGGACATTCAAAAGGGGTGTTAAAATGAAAAGATGTATATGCAAAATACCTTTAACCCTTACGTTACATTAACGTAAACATAAGAAATGAGGCCCCTTTTGGGCTAATTTTGGGGCCCTTTGTTTTTTGAATGAGGTGCAAGTCTTTTTTCTGATGTAGTACGGAAGATGTTGCCCCTTTTATCTCCCGCAAGGGGGTGTTTTTGTGCGATAAAAATAACAATATATAGTCAAGAAAAAATTTGTGATTCCTTTGCCCTAAATTCACAGTTTACTGCATTTCCTTTAATCATAAGATGAACAAAGAAAAGAAAAGACTGTCTTCCCGTAATTAAAGGAAAGTTTTCCCTTTGTCAAAAAAGTAGCGATCACAGGTCGCATATTGTTTTTTGTCTTTTCACATCGAATAAATCCAGTTCAAAACAGAAAATGATTACGCAAAAAAAGGGTTTAAAAAAGTCTTTGTAATACAAAATGGGCTGAAATTTTTTAAAAACCCTTTAAATCAGCAGAAACACAGGCCCAAACTGAAGTTTCTTTTTCCCGTTTTGAACAATAGCCTAAACCCATAACCTCATAAAGCGAGCGCTGTTGGTAAATGCACGCGGGAAAACAGTCGCCGACTCGGGGACTAGGGTGAATCTAGACTAGGCCTACTGGGAAAGAGCTGGGCCCTAATTGCAAACAGAGATCGGGAAATCTAAATCCTTTTCGACAGTAAAAGTTTTTGATTACTCCAAAAAAAAAAACACTACCCCCTGACTTTTGCAAATTCCACTTTGCCGTTTAATTCTTTTTAATTAACAGGGGCTGACGGTTGGAACAAAATGATAGAATCTGAAAAGACTGCAGAATGTGGTCCAAACAAAAAGGGCGACTATCACTGAGCCCGTCGCATGCAAAATTGTTGGCTCCCGTACACTGCGATTTTGGCCTTTTATTTAAACTGGCCCCTTCTCATATCAGGAAAACTTCGGGTTTCAAACTTTTTCGTTTTACGAGAACCCAAAAAGACCGAATTTAAATTTGGGTAACGGGCAGCGAATGATTTCGCGGGCACAAATTAAATCCCTACCAACTTTCAAAACATGTTGGGCCCGGTGTATTTCCCACCATAAACAGCTAAGGGAAAATCTTTTGGGAATTGTTAATTGTTTTCTTTATTAAAATGCATGTTAAATTGGGGAGTTTGAGATACTACTTTGATGTTTTATCATGGATCAAATTAAAATTTTTATTTAATGGCCCTCGTGTTCTTTTAAATTAATTTTTTTGGTGTCCGTCTTAAAACTAGCAGAATCTTTGGGTTGTGTTCAGTCCCTGGGAACGAAAACTTAAAAAAAGGGGGGGTGTCTGCACCTTATTTTTCGGGGGGTTTACTAAACTGGGGCCGTTTGAAAACCATTTTGCATCAATAATAAATTATAAATATATTATATTTATTATATACTTTTGTGTGCGTGTGTTTGAACCTGAACAATTTACGTAAAAAAGTGGGGTAACTTTTCCCCCCCAAAAAGAAAACCAAACTCAGAGTAACTTTTATCAAGACTGCACCCCTTTTTAAACTGATAAAGTCGAAAAATACTAGCGAACAATAAAGGGGGGGAAAAACAAGGCGGGCCTACAACCGCTGTTTATAGTAAGATTGGCAAAGATTTTGGGGACTTAAAAAAGGGGGACGGGGGGTTTGAAGATGGAGAAACTGGGGACATGAATTAAAAAACATAGGCCTATTACAAATATAAAAATTCACAGCTGTAAAAGGGAACCATCGAAATCCCCCTTTTAAAGGCAATATAGTTTATAGCCTGCCCCGAGGTTTCTTCCCCTTTGGGTGAAATTCATCAGGGGACACCCCTTTGTTTGCGCCCGGCTCAATAAGACACACCACACCCCAAAAACCCGGGTTTTCCCAACCACCAAGGGTGCAAAAAAAACCCAAATAGCACTCCCCAAAGCACCAGTGGAGGGGGGAAAATAAATCAAACGAAAGATGGGGGGGAAAAAAGTTGCTGAAAAAACTAAAACTTAGGCAAATATATAAAAATGTAGGGGAAAAACTTTGGCCCCTTTTTCCCCACTAAAGACAAGGGGGATCAAATTGGGGGGGGGGAGAAAATTTATAGTGTGAACAATTTAGAAGGGGGGGAAAAAACAAGGAGGCTAAATTTTTTTCCATATTCATTAGACTTCGAAAAGATAATTTAGTAAATAAAAATTTCATAAAGGGGGAAGGTGGGGGAGGGGGGGGGAAAAAAGGGGGAAAAAAAAAAAAAATAAACAAATTGGGAAACATAACTTAAACCGTTCAGTAGCATAATGGGAACCATGGTAATCCAACCGAAGACATCAGTTCCCTCGAGGCCTTCACCAAAAACGGTGGATTTCAGAACAGTCTTCCCCTTTTCTTTTCCCTCCTTTCCGCTATTCGTGGACCAAGTATCTACCTTGTGTGCCAGCCTCCAATTAGAAAAAACCACGGGGTGTGTGTACGCCAGTGGGCATGTGCGCTCGTTTTTATTGCTGAACCTGCCCCACTGAGCACCGCGCGTGGGACGTTCACTGCTCGTCGCACAATCCCCCCGTCAGCCCGCTTCTTGGATCTCCAGCTTTTAACAGCGGTACACCCTTCTCCACACTTCAGCACCCCTACCAAAAAAATCGGATCTTAACTTTTGAACTACAGCAGCTTCACGGCGGGGGCCTCGCACACGTCCTTTTCATTGGACGTGGTCCTTTAGTGGGGGGACAAAGAGGCACCTAGTTCCAGAGCCCGACCATTGGCCCCGCTGGAAAATCGCATCAAGGCAACACCTAAATAATAAGAATTCCGTGAAGTGGAGAGAAGGAGGCGCACCCCAAACCAGCCGTCCATAAATTTTTTCTTCAATTGTTGGGAGGGGGGGGACAGACGGGGGTCAGCCCCCCACTCCCCCCCCCCCCCCCTTTTTTTTGGTAATTAAGGGGGGGGGGGGGGGGGAGGAATAGTACCGCGCCCGGTTCTTATTCTTTGAAGTGAACTCGCCAATTTCTTAAGCGCAGTTCCCTTACTCTTTTCCAAATAATGATTTTTCTTTTGCCTTGTCGGGTTGGGGTCTTTCAAACGAACAGTAGAAAGGGAGGTTTTCCGCCCCCTCATTTAAAAACACAATTTCCCCCAAAAAGGCGTTCAGCCTACCCGACCCCCTTCTCCCCTCCCCCCCGGACAACAGTTGTCTGAATGAAGGGTTTCCCAAAGGCTTTGTGAGGGCTTTTTTTGTCTCGTCCCTTGTTCCCCCAAAAAAATTAATGGGAAGGGGAAAGCTTCTTTTTTCTTCTGAATAAAAAAATTTTAGTTAAAACCTATTTTCCTTTCTACATTTTGGATAGAAAAAAAACAGCCTGACCTCGATTACAAAATTTTTTCTATTACATTGCCGTCGGTAAAATGCCTGTCACCGAATTTCGCGGATATATCTTATTTGGGCATAAAAGGCAGTGAATGGGAGACACACAGCCAGAAAAAGGGGGGCAAAAAGAGCAGGGGAAGCTACAAAATTTCCTCTCCCTTTCAATTGAGGAAAAAATGAGTCTCCTTAAACAGCAGGGAAAAAATTTTGGGGAAAATAAACCTACGAAAAGAAGATGCTACCGTCAAAAAAAAAAACCTTTGAAAAAATATCCAAAAAGTTTTCAATCTTATTCTATCATTGTAGACCCAAATTTCACCCCGTTTTTCGCTTCAGACTTGATCTTTCAAAACGAAATTCTCTTTTAAAAACAACAACAACAAACAACAAAAAACCCCGTTTGTTGCAAGTGGGAACGTCACACTTGATTACATTTTCTTCACTTCAAAAGGGTCAAACTTTTCTCCCCCGGGTCATTCACATCAAACATTTTTACAGAAAAAATGGAAGAAAATTTTTTTAATGGCAAAGCTGAAAATTTGCACTAGCATCAACACCGATTCCTTTTTAAAACAATTTTCTACTTCTTCAGTTTACTTATAAACAGCCTATTGTATTGAAAATACTTTTTTAACATAAGGGGTTATGAATTTACATTCTTGGGTTATTTATTTACGATTCTTTCTGTCCCAATTATTTTTGCCCCTCCCCCTATCCCCTCCAACCCCCCCCTACTTCTTACCCACATCCCCCCCCACCCTCCTTTTTATGTTATGAAATTATCCGTTTCACACTTCCCAAAAGCACAAAACACTTCCCCTTATACACCACACACACAAAAAAAACCCCCACACACACACAACACACCTCTCTCCTCTCCTTTTCCCTCCCTCTCCTCTCTCTGTCTCGTTGATTTTTGTTTCTTTCAAAAACATTTTTTTTTTGCTTGATGTGGGGTTTTAAAAAAGTAGTTATTCTATTAAACCCCCCTTAAAATAAAATTCGACGTTCGTTAGTTCTTTTGTTCTCCAGAGAGGGAAGGAGGAGAGAGAGAAGAAGAAGAGAAAGAGGAGAGAGAAGAGAGAGAAGTCAAACCGAGGGGAAAAAAAAAAGGGAGACCTCCTTTCGAACTTTGCTGCTTTAACCTTCGCTTTAATAGGCCCCAGGATTTTGGGGGGAAAAATTTTGGGTTCGTCACAGGGAGAACCCCGAGTCGAAGATTTTAAAATCATTAACAAGCAAAAAAGGGGTTTGTGGGGGGGGGGGGAGGGGAAGGGTGGGGGGGCTTTTTTTAAATTGCTAAAATAACGTCACACGAGAAATCGTATTTTGACTATCAACTCATAAAAGACCTAAATGATTTTTCGGGGGGCGGAAGGGAAAAGGGGGAGTTTAGGGTGGGCGTTCTTCAGGGCGTTTAACCCAACCCCCCCCATTCCGAAAAAAGTTGAGTTTTACGTCCTCAAGCGAAAGCTTTTTGGGACATTTTTTTCACACGGATCTTTGCCTCAATCTACCCCCCCCTTCTTTTTAAAAATTTTTATTTCATTTATTTAGTCATTTTTTTACTGCTTAAAACCCCTCCGAAAACACAACACACACACAAAAACCCAACCCCACAACAACACACACACACACACAACAACAACACATGTTATAATCCAACCAATTTAAATAGTAGGGGAAACAATGCAAGCTAAAAATTTTTTCATGTAATGACTTTGGGAAGATTGAAATTTAAAAAAAAAAATTTTAATTGCAAACGCCCCTACCCCTTCAAATTTCAAGAAAAAATAGAACCCCCGGTCGCGCATTTCTGAAATTTATGAATGAAAATATTTGATAACAAAATGTTCTTCCGAAATTACTCTGGCATTGTGGTTAACTGATAACAGTTCCTCTTTAAGAACATAGCAAAAGAGCGAGTTTCAATTTCTTTTTTTTTGCAGTAAAAAAAGCAACGCACTTGAGAAAATTCTATATGAAGCAAAAAAATTTATCTCTTTTCTTTTTAGGTGGACAAACAAACTAAAATGTATTTCGTCCTCGATTTTATTACAGAATGGACAGTTTTTGGGGAATTTAGGGGATACTTGTTACGAAGGGGCAGTTTTGGGTTTTGTGTATATCTTTTATGTACAAAAAAACGTGTTACAAATAATGGTGTCTTGATAAAACTTGTTTGGATATTTGGGTTTGCTTTTTTTTGAATAAATGGTGGATGAAAAATGAAAAATGTCTTTTTTATTGACCATGTCTTTTCCTCTTTGACTTTTTTTTTTTTTTTGTTTTGTTTTTTGTTGATTAAACCCTTCTCCACACACCAATAGTCTGCGTTTCTCTTAAAAATGGACAATTTTGGTGATTTGAGTTTTTTCGGCGTTTGATACGAGCTGGGTTTGTTTTTGTTTTAAATGTGGGGTTTTACTTACACTTCACCCCAGTGCTGCTTATTATACAAAAAACAAAAAAATAAAAAAACAAAAAACTTTCTTTTTTTTCATTTGCCCCCCAATCGTTTTGCACAAAAAACCTGACATTTTTTGAATGGACAAAATGATAGGTTCTTATATGAGGTATGCCAAGGGCATAACACAAATGAAAAAATGAACAGACTTTTGGATAAAAATAGGGGAGAAGAGATGGAAGGGAGGGGGAAAAAAAGGGAAAGAGAGAGAGGGGAGAGAGAAGAGAGAAGAGAGGGCCCCCCCCCCCCTCTCCCTCTTGCCCCCCCCCCCCCCCCCCCCCCCCCCCCCCCCCCCCCCCCCCCCCCCCCCCCCCCCCCCCCCCCCCCCCCCCCCCCCACCCCCCCCCCCCCCCCCCACACCCAAACCCCCCCCCCCCCCCCCCCCCCCCCCCCCCCCCCCCCCCCCCCCCCCCCCCCCCCCCCCCCCCCCCCCCCCCCCCCCCCCCCCCCCCCAAAAAACCCCCCCCTTTTTTTAAAAAAAAAACCAAACTTTTTCTTATTCCTCCTCCCAACCCCCCCTCCTTTGCCTTTCCCCCCCCTTTTTCACCCCTCCCCCCCATTTACGACCCCAAGGCTTTAAGCTCTCCCCTTTTTTTTTTTTTTTTGTTGTTGGTTTGTTGGTTTGTGGGGTTTTTGCGTTTTTGCTGGGAGTCATTGTTTGGTGTGTGATTTGTTTTTGTTTTGTTTTTGTTGTTTGTTTCATTTGAGGCCCTTGTTGAGGGGTGTGTGTGTGTTGTTGGGGTGGGGGGTGTGGGGTGGTGTTTTGTGTGTGTTTTTGGGGGTATGTGTTGTATGTTGTTGGGTGTGGTGTTTTGTGTGGGGTTGTGGTGTGGTTTTGTGTGTGTGTGTGTGTGTGGGTGGATTGGGTGTGGTTGGTGGTGTGTTGGAGGGGGGGGGGGGGGAAAGGGCGAAAAAAAAAAGGGGGGGGAAAAGGGGGGGTTAAAAGGGGGGGGGGTGTGGTTTCCTTTTGTTTAAAAAGAATAAAAGAAAAAGCAAGCGAGCAGAAAAAGCGAAGAAAAAAAGGTTTTGAAAAAAGATTGAACAAAAATGTTCTAAAACTTTAGTCTATTCCCTGTAATAAGAAAAAAGGAGCAGCGCAAACAACGAGGATATTTTTTATAATATGAGTAGATTTAAGTATAATCTTTAGGTTCTTGATTTATTTTAAAGAAAAAAACATTTTACTCGAGGTTTTTTTCATATTTGTTTCTATATAGATTTTGTTTTTTAAGAACTGCCAGAACCTTTTTACAACCGCACAGTCGAAGAAAAATGTTCTATAAAGTTTATCTGATCATTGCAACAACAGCATTTATTATTTTCTGCTACTTTTCTTCTGTTAAGCATAATATTGGTAGGGTGAATGTTGTGTAAGGTTTTCCAGTGTAGAACTTGAAGTCTTGTTTCTTTGGTAGCTTCTTTAGCTATGGACCTTGCTGATTTGTCTAATTCATATCCAAATTTTCTTCGCCAAAAGTGATATGATGTTGGAATGAGTCTAACTCTATCTTTCTTAATAAATACCCTTTAACATTTCTGGGTTTTAAATCAAAGTCCTTTGCATCACAAGGGAGTGTGGATGTTTCAGGTTCACCCCGCTCTGTCCACTGCATCCACTCTTGAGGGACTGAGTTGACAAGAGCGTTATACTCTAACAGTATAGTACGGGATAGTAAAATACTTAATAGTGACAGATACTAAACATATTGTTCCTTCAGATCCTTATGGCAGCCTGAGAAATATTTAACTGATATTACAATTCTTAATTACACATCTATATATATACATATATATATATATATATATATATATATATATATATATATATATATATATATATACAACAAACTAATAAATTCCAAGGATAAGTACCGCACCGTTCCAGCAACTTACAGAGCAGCTTGGTGTTGCAATGACTGCAAGAAATATTGAATTATAAACAAAGCTTGCTCTTATGTCTTAGATTGAAGAAATAGGGGAGATAAGCATTCATATCTGCAGTGGTAGATGATTCTGCCTAACTAACAGTATGTGCTTGAGTGGGTGAATGGGGAAAATAAAATAAATGCTTCTCAAAATGAGCCTTCAGCAAGCTTATATTCTCCAAGGGGGAGACAACCTCCAATAGGGAGGGAAACTCACTAACATATAATAATATAAGAATAGGAGAATATAAGCTTGCTGAAGGCTCATTTTGAGAAGCATTTATTTTATTTTTCCCCATTCACCCACTCAAGCACATACTGTTAGTTAGGCAGAATCATCTACCACTGCAGATATGAATGCTTATCTCCCCCTATTTCTTCAATCTAAGACATAAGAGCAAGCTTTGTTTATAATTCAATATTTCTTGCAGTCATTGCAACACCAAGCTGCTCTGTAAGTTGCTGGAACGGTGCGGTACTTATCCTTGGAATTTATTAGTTTGTTGTATTTTAGTCCCTTGCGGATTCATTCCAAGAACTTGCCCTCAGCACTTGTGTCTTAGAGGATATCTTTTTATATTTTTTACTTTTCACAAGAAAATGTAGCATGTTTTGCTCTTTTATGATTTTCTTTTGCTTCTTAGATGGCACCTTTGGTTGGTTTTTTGAAAACTCAACAAACATACTACGGTATTGCACGCCAACCTTTTCTGGGATTGCATTCTTCTTAAAACTGAAAAGGCAGAGGAGTCAAATTACCACTTTCCGCGGTCACTGAGGAGAAACCACCAAGTTTCGAAATATCGGTATATGACCAGGAGTTATATGTTAGTGAGTTTCCCTCCCTATTGGAGGATGTCTCCCCCTTGGAGAATATAAGCTTGCTGAAGGCTCATTTTGAGAAGCATTTATTTTATTTTTCCCCATTCACCCACTCAAGCACATACTGTTAGTTAGGCAGAATCATCTACCACTGCAGATATGAATGCTTATCTCCCCCTATTTCTTCAATCTAAGACATAAGAGCAAGCTTTGTTTATAATTCAATATATATATATATATAGAGAGAGAGAGAGAGAGAGAGAGAGAGAGAGAGAGAGAGAGAGAGAGAGAGAGAGAGAGAGAGAGAGAGCTGCAGCTGCCACCACTACCAGGCCCTCACAACCCTTCTCTCTCACCCTTTCTCACACTCTCCCCCGCTCCCCCTCCTTTTTTCATCTAGTTCCTCTACCCTCCTCCTCCCCCTTTCCCTGTCCCCTCAAACCCTTCATCTTTCCCCTCTTCAACACCCCCCCCCCCCCACTGCACTTGCACTTTCCCCCCCCTCCCCTTCCCACCCCTCCCTGTCTTGTTTTTAGCTCCCTACCCTACCCTTACCCCATCCTTCCTGTTTTGCCCTCCCCCCTCTTTTTTCCATCCAATTCTTCTCCTCTTTTTCCCCTCATACTGTTCATTTTTCCTGTCTCCAACCCCCCCCCCCCCCCCCCCTCCCCTTTTTTGCCTCCTCCTCCCCTCCCTCTCCCCCTCTTCTTTTTACCCCCTTCCCAACCCCTTTTCCTAATCCCCCCACCCCCTTTTTTTTTTGGCCCAGCTTTCCCCCTGCTCCTCCCGTCCCCCCTCCCCCTCCCCCTCCCTTATTCTTTCCTATTCCTTCATGCTCTCAAGTACCCTGAACAGAACTTAAGACATTAAGATTAAAAGTAGACGCAGGAAAATAAACTCTACCTAGAAACCTTTTTGACCGCAGCAGTTCCCCTTGATATGTGTAGGAGAAGTAAGTGCTGGTGAGGCATAACTCCAGGAGTGTCATGATCTGGGTCACAGTTATGCCTCAGCAGCACCTACTTCCCCTACAAAGGTGAGTTCTACCAACAGACCCAAGGAGCAGCCATGGGCTTACTAGTTTCGCCTACTGTAGCCAACTTGTTCATGGAACAATTGTCGGCTGGGCTATAAGCAACATTATCTTATCTTATCTCATGGAACAATTTGAAAACGAAGCTCTTGAGTCTTCCCAGAGCCCACCCTCCCTTTGGTACAGATACGTTGATGATACTTTCAGCAACAAGAATCAGAAAAGGACAACTTCACTGAACACCTCAACTCCATCAACCCCAACATCCAGTTCACCTGTGAATCTGAATAAGACCATCAGATCCCATTCCCAGATGTCAAAGTTCATAAAACCAACGAGAGAACCATGGAAACATCCGTATACTGCAAACCAACCCATACAGACCAATATCTGCTAGTGTCTGCTAGACTAATCCTCAAAGCTCCCTTCAAAGAACACCCTCAACTATTATTATGCAGACTTCACTGGTTGCCGGTCAAAGCCAGGGTGACATATAAAATCGCATGCCTCGTTTCAATGCTGTTAAATCTGGAACTCCAGCCTATCTGTCTGACCTTCTAAAGTTATACTGTCCAGCTAGAACCCTTCGCTCGTCTTCTGACTCGTTGCTCCTGGTTCCTCCCAGATTCAAATGCAAAAGAAGGGGGGATCGTTCCTTCTCCTTCCTGGCTCCTAAAACTTGGAATTCTCTTCCACACGACATCAGGCACTGTGACTCTTTTCCAGTCTTTAAAACGAAACTAAAAACTCATCTTTTTACAGTCTATTTCGGCTGATAATTCAAAAGTCCCGGTCATACACAGATGTCAGTTTGTGTGAGTGTGTGTGTGCGAGGTGTGCGTGAGTGGTTGTGCGTGTCTGCTTTCCCGTGTGTGCTGTGCGTATCTGCTTCCCCGTGCCTGAGTATGCGGTTTGTGTGTGTGTGTGTGTGTGTGTGTGGTGTGTGTGGTGTGTGTGTGTGTGTGTGTGGTGTGTGTGTGTGTGTGTGCGTGCGTGTGTGTGTGTGTGTGTGCGTGCGCGCGTGTGCGCGTGCGTGCGTGCGTGTTTTCGTTAGTCCTTGTATTGTAAAGCGCTTAGAGCTAATTTAGGATTTGCGCTATAGAAATATTCATTATTATATTATCTACACTTTTACTCAAACCATCCATTACAGCATAAACGTTCAGTTGTCCGAACTCTACTTTTCAGAGCAAAAACCCCACTGCACCTCCGAACAGAATAAACTGAAAGAAGAACACCACGTCAAGACAGCTCTGAAAGCCAACGGTTATCCTTCCTGGATTTTCAACACCCCCAAACCGAAACAAAGGCATCCCAATGAAAAGAAGTCCATCACTATCAGCTTGCCCTACGTGAAAGGGATGTCAGAGCGCCTGTCAAGGACTTTCAGCCAACACAGCGTTCAAGTATTACACAAAAGTCAAGGACGAAGAGCGTTGGAAAAGAAAAGTGGTGTGGTGTATCACATTCAAGGTGAGGAGTGCTGTGAGGACTACATTGGAGAAACTGGTCGGCCTTTGAAAACAAGGCTAAATAAACACGCTACCCAAACTTCTTCTGCATATATGAACATCTGACAACAACAGCCCACCATACTGGTCAACAAGACTCAAGCCACCATAATTGCAGCTGAATCACAGTTCACAAAAAGGAAAGTGAAAGAAGCAACAGAAATCAGGGACAGAAAACCAAGTTTGAACAGAGACTGTGGCTATGACCTGCCCTCCATTTACAAGTGTGTGCTGAACACCAATCACTCCACCAGTGAGGACAACTCAGAGAACACCAACACCCACCACAACTCCCAGTCAGTTGGGGCTGATGAAGACCAGCAGTAGCTGGCCGAAAATTTCCCTAACGTAAATTTTATTAGAGTCTTGAGTCAGAACACACAGAAACATGAACAACCCGGAGTCGGAAAGTGTCTTTGCTCAAATTGACAAATATGGGTGGTACCTTCATGACTTTAATGAATTTTTTATTAGTTTTCCCAATGTTAGAACAAACTTTTTAATATACGAAGGCGTTTCGTAAGCACTGCGAGCATACTGTCAAAAGCTAAACATAGTTTTGACTAATTGGTATAAAACATTAGAGAATAAAACTTGGTCCTGTATTAAGAAAGGTAGTAAATTCATACAGAGTATGCTGAATGAAAACGGAATCACCCCAACTGCTGTTTCCAGTTGGAATAATTGGTTTGAGGATCTAAACTGGAAAGACATTTTCTCACATTGGTATAGAATATCTAGTGATGTGCAGTTGAGATGGTTTCAAACCAGACTGCTCCATAAATGACTTCCAACCCAGAGATTCTTGTTCCTGCGCCGCTTAGTAAACTCTTCCTAGACATCACCATCTCCCTTGAAGATGGCCTACTCAAAACCTCCATTTTCTACAAACCCACTGATGCACATGCATACCTACAATACCCATCCTCCCACCACCCATACACAAAAGACAGCATCCCATACTCAAAACTTCTCCGTCTTCGCAGACTCTGCTCCAGTGAGGAAGACTTCACTATACAAGCAGCCAAAATGTCTGAGTTTTTCACCAACCGCGGATACCCAGTTCCATCATCAATGCAGCACTCCGCCGCACCATAGCTGTATCCAGAACATCTGCTCTGGAAACCCAGCATCCAACCAAGACAGACAGACCCACAGCCTACCTCCTCTACCACCCACACACCCTCCCCATCTGTAGGATCCTCAAATCCAATTGGCACATTGTACATAACCACAAGCCTGCCTTCCATACCAAACCCATGATCACGTTCAAACGTGATAAAAACCTAAAAGACCTCCTTGTGCGGTCCAGTTTGAACAGAACCTCCTCAGCTACACCACCAGGTACTCACCCCTGCTCTAAACCCAATTGCAAAATCTGCCCCCTCACCAAACCGGACACCATCTTACAAGGCCCCAAAGACTCCTTCACAGTCAAACGCACATTCTCATGTCAGAGCCGCAACATTATATATGCCATCCACTGCCAGCTGTGCGGCAAGATCTACATAGGGGAAACATCACGCACACTTGAGACACGCATCTCTGAACACCTGGCTAATATCCGCCACCACCGACCCAAACCCGTCGCCCTACATTTCAACCACACCCAACATAACATCAACCATGTGAAAGTCTTGGCACTCTGGCAGTCACAGAGTGACAGTTTTGAACGCACAACTCAAGAATCTCATCTCATTGCCAAACTGGGCATGCTACACCCCCAAGGCATCAATATCCAACAATAACCAAACACACATACCCACCACTTCAACACCAGTTGGCAATATCTTCCCCCAACACACACACACATACACACACACATATATACACACAACACCACCATATCCCCTTCACTCACTTCATACAGAAGTTACAGCCACCCTCCATCTATTTAATCTTAATTTTGTTTTATTTTCCCCATACACTTAATTTATACACACACACACAATTAATTTATTTCATTTTATTTTGTTTATTTACTTATGCACACACACACACACACACACACACACACACAACACACCACACACACACACACACACACACACACACAAACGCATGCACACGCACACACAACATCACCCCAACCCCCCCCCCCTCCCCCCGCTTCCTACTTCATACTAAATTTACAGCCACCCTCCTTCACCTTCTGCTTTCCACCACACCCCATGTCCTATCCAATCAACTGCCTACCCTTTGATCTATCCCATACTCCTCCCTCCACCACCTCAACAGCATCCCACTATATATTCCACAACATCACACACCCACTCAACCACATTAACTTGCAGTGCCCCCCCCCCCCCCTTTTTTTTTCCCCCACTGACCACTTCCTTTCCTTTGTCCACATTATGTTCCCCACCCCACCCCTCTGTGTACAAGTATACTAAGGGGCTTGTGTCTCCCCTCTCCCCTCTATGCTTAGATGTATGTACATGTGTTTGTCGGGGTGTGTGTGTGTGTGTGTGTGTGTGTGTGTGTGTGTGTGTGTGGTGTTTTTCTTTATATAGATACACAGATTCCCATATATGACCACTATCATGTCATTATTACCACCACTCATAAGATGTCCTGTGTATGCCAACCCTTTTTTTGGCATATGTATATGTATGCATATGTGTGTGTGTGTGTGTGGATGTGGCTGTGTACGTACGTACGTACAGTGTGTGTACATGTGTGTGCGTGCATGTATCATGCATGCGTGTGTGTGTGAGACGGTGATGATTTCATCTATGACAACCATCACCATCAATCAGTCATTGATCATTGCCCGCCCCCACCCCCCCCCCCACCCCCAAAGTGTTTTTTTTTATATTTTTAAACTCAACTGCCATTATCATGCCAATGCAATCATGCTATTTCACTTATGGCAATGATCATCATCCTATATCATTGTTTGTCCCACTTAAGACAATGACCAATTATTCATGAATCATCAATTTTATTTCTTCCCCCCCCCCCACCCCCACCCCCACCGGCATTATTACAATGCCACCACATATATTTCACTTATGACAATGGTCACCACCCTATAGTACTGTAGATCTCATCTCAGTGATCAACATCCATCAGTCATTGATCATTTCCTTTATTCCCCCACTGGCATTATCATACTTGCCAATGCACTATCCTACTCCTTTTACAAAAATGACCACCATCCTACACCACTGTGGATCATACCTACACCCTGACCATGATCATCATCAACCCATCTTTGAACACCTCCCCCATTCCCCTACAGTACTGTTTATCTCAAATGATCCATGATCATCACCAGTCATCTACCCCTACACCCCTCCACCCTCTTTCTCAACCTGCAATATTATACTAATGCCACCTTATTATTCCACTTACCACAATGACCATCTCCTACAGTACTATTGATCTCACCCATGCCAACGAGCATCACCCACAGGTCATTGATATTTTCCCTTATCCCCCCCAACTTGCACCATTGCACCATCACCACTGCATTTTTCCACTTATATAACAATAATCATCATCCTATGGTACTGCTGATCTAAACTGATTACCATTTACCAGTCACTGATAATACTCCCATCCAGTGAACACCTTCATTCTGCACTATATATGGAAATGAAGAAGCTGACCAATTGACAAAGGAAGGAGGACAGCAGACCCAACTGTAAAAGGTAGTCTCCTTGGAATAAATCAAAAGTATTTCCAAGGAGACAAATAGGAAGATGACTTGAGCAGCACCCAGACTTCAACAAGAGGGATGCATACTACCGGATGCCCAGATCAGACCAAGTGAACATTGTGAGACTGAGGATAGGGCTCTCCAGACTTTAACATCACTGGTCCACTATATTCCACACCTGTGAGTCTTCAAATTATCAATGCAGTACAGCCCCAGAGACAGCGGAACATTCCAGCTAAACCCAGATAGAAACCTAGCTGCCAACTCACCAATGAGTGCAAAACCTTACTGACCACTGGAGGGTCTTCACCATATAGCAGCCTCCGTCAGTACCTCCAGGATTCCTCCCTAAGTAAACGAAGAAGAAGACCATCATTGTGAGACTGAGAACTGGGCACTCCAGACTGTGACATCACATCTCCACAACATTCCACACCGGCGAGTCTTCAATTTATCCATGCAGCCCCAGTGACAGCAGAACATTCCCCAACAACACTAAAAATAGAAACCTAGCCTGCCAACACACCGATGAGTGCAAAACTTTACTGACCACTGGAGGGCCTTCACCATACAGCAGCCTTTGCCAGTACCTCCAGGATTCCTGCCTAAGTGAACGGAGAAGAAGACCTTCCTATAGTACTGTTGATCTCACTCGATCATCACCCATGAGTGACTGATTAATGATAATTTTTTTAAATTTTTTTAAAAAAACATTTTTAAATGAGTGTATATATATATATATATATATATATATATATATATATATATATAACAAACTAATAAATTCCAAGGATAAGTAGCGCACCATTTCAGCAACTTACAGAGCAGCTTGGTGTTGCAATGACTGCAAGAAATATTAAATTATAAACAAAGCTTGCTCTTATGTCTTAGATTGAAGAAATAGGGGGAGATACGCATTCATATCTGCAGTGGTAGATGATTCTGCCTAACTAACAGTATGTGCTTGAGTGGGTGAATGGGGAAAAATAAAATAAATGCTTCTCAAAATGAGCCTTCAGCAAGCTTATATTCTCCAAGGGGAGACATCCTCCAATAGGGAGGGAAACTCACTAACATATAACTCCTGGTCATATACCGATATTTCGAAACTTGGTGGTTTCTCCTCAGTGACCGCGGAAAGTGGTAATTTGACTCCTCTGCCTTTTCAGTTTAAGAAGAATGCAATCCCAGAAAAGGTTGGTGTGCAATACGTAGTATGTTTGTTGAGTTTTCAAAAAACCAACCAAAGGTGCCATCTAAAAAGCAAAAGAAAATCATAAAAGAGCAATAACAAGCTACATTTTCTTGTGAAAAGTAGAAAATATAAAAAGATATCCTCTAAGACACAAGTGCTGAGGGCCAGTTCTTGGAATGAATCCGCAAGGGACTAAAATACAACAAACTAATAAATTCCAAGGATAAGTACCGCACCATTTCAGCAACTTACAGAGCAGCTTGGTGTTGCAATGACTGCAAGAAATATTAAATTATAACAAAGCTTGCTCTTATGTCTTAGATTGAAGAAATAGGGGGAGATACGCATTCATATCTGCAGTGGTAGATGATTCTGCCTAACTAACAGTATGTGCTTGAGTGGGTGAATGGGAAAAATAAAATAAATGCTTCTCAAAATGAGCCTTCAGCAAGCTTATATTCTCCAAGAGGGAGACATCCTCCAATGGGAGGGAAACTCACTGACATATAACTCCTGGTCATATACCGATATTTCGAAACTTGGTGGTTTCTCCTCAGTGACCGCGGAAAGTGGTAATTTGACTCCTCTGCCTTTTCAGTTTTAAGAAGAATGCAATCCAGAAAGGTTGGTGTGCAATACCGTAGTATGTTTGTTGAGTTTTCAAAAAACCAACCAAAGGTGAAATCTAAAAAAGCGTATCTCCCCCTATTTCTTCAATCTAAGACATAAGAGCAAGCTTTGTTTATAATTTAATATTTCTTGCAGTCATTGCAACACAAGCTGCTCTGTAAGTTGCTGAAATGGTGCGGTACTTATCCTTGGAATTTATTAGTTTGTTGTATTTAGTCCCTTGCGGATTCATTCCAAGAAACTGGCCCTCAGCACTTGTGTCTTAGAGGATATCTTTTTATATTTTCTACTTTTCACAAGAAAATGTAGCTGTTTTGCTCTAAGTTTTATAATTTTCTTTTGCTTTTTAGATGGCACCTTTGGTTGGTTTTTTGAAAACTCAACAAAACTACTACGGTATTGCCACACCAACCTTTTTGGGATTGCATTTTCTTAAAACTGAAAAGGCAGGGAGTCAAATTACCACTTTCCGCGGTCACTGAGGAGAAACCACCAAGTTTCGAAATATCGGTGTATGACCAGGAGTTATATGTTAGTGAGTTTCCTCCCTATGGAGGATGTCTCCCCCTTGGAGAATATAAGCTTGCTGAGGCTCATTTTGAGAAGCAATTTATTTTATTTTTTCCCCACTCAGCACATTACTGTAGTTGGCGAATCATCTACCACTGCAGATATGAATGCGTTTTCTCCCCTATTTCTTCTTATCTAAGACATAAGAGCAAGCTTTGTTTATAAATTTATATTTCTTGCAGTCATTGCAACACCAAGCTGCTCTGTAAGTTGCTGAAATGGTGCGGTACTTATCCTTGGAATTTATTAGTTTGTTGTATTTTAGTCCCTTGCGGATTCATTCCAAGAACTGGCCCTCAGCACTTGTGTCTTAGAGGATATCTTTTTATATTTTCTACTTTTCACAGAAAATGTAGCTTGTTTTGCTCTTTTATGATTTTCTTTTGCTTTTTAGATGGCACCTTTGGTTGGTTTTTTGAAAACTCAACAAACATACTACGGTATTGCACACCAACCTTTTCTGGGATTGCATTCTTCTTAAAACTGAAAAGGCAGAGGAGTCAAATTACCACTTTCCGCGGTCACTGAGGAGAAACCACCAAGTTTCGAAATATCGGTATATGACCAGGAGTTATATGTTAGTGAGTTTTCCCTCCCTATTGGAGGATGTCTCCCCCCTTGGAGAATATAAGCTTGCTGAAGGCTCATTTTGAGAAGCATTTATTTTATTTTTCCCCATTCACCCACTCAAGCACATACTGTTAGTTAGGCAGAATCATCTACCACTGCAGATATGAATGCGTATCTCCCCCTATTTCTTCAATCTAAGACATGAGCAAGCTTTGTTTATAATTTAATATATATATATATATATATAATATATATATATATATATAATATATATATATGTGTGTGTGTGAATATGTGTGTGACAACTTTCCACATTTAGTTTCATTATGATCATAACTCACTCAGAATATTGTTTACATGTGGTCCCCCACCCCCCCTTTCTTTTTTTCTTGTGTGTGTGTGTGTGTGTGTGTGTAACACATGATACCCTGGTTTTCATTGATCACTGCTATCTTTTCTCAACCAACATCAGCATATTAATGCCAACACATTATTTCACCTGTTACAATGAACATTATCCCACAGCATTGTTTACTTTTTCAACAACACTATTTGTATGAACCTCCCACCCCCACCCCCCACCTCATACTCATAGTGGATGGAGAGATATGAGCTCTCCTTCTCTTGCCTCCCCCCCCACACACACACACATTACCCTCCTCCCCACCCCCACCCCCCTTTTTTTCCCCAAACCCTCCCCTCCTCTAATTATACCTTATCACCCATTAATCTTCCGTCCCCTTCCCTCCCTTATTAACATTACCCACACACCTTTCACAACTTCCCACGCATAACTACTACCACCTCCTTCATCACCCAGCAAAATCATTTATCTATTTTATTCGCTGAATTTTTTTTTCTTTTAATTACAGTTACTCTCATTTTATTCTTCTACTTATCTATTATAATTACTAGCACTATCATTATTATCATTACCATCCCTTCTATATATATATATAAACATTTTTTTTAATTTTTTTAATATATATATATATCAAAAATTGTTTTTATTCTATGTCTATTCTCCATATATATTCTATATCCTATGTCTCCATAGATGTATTATGCTATGGAGTCAAATTATCAATTTTACTTTGAATCGGCCTCTGTGTTCTTTTATTATTTTTCATGGTGAGATGTGACGCATCTTGTCCTGTCTCCCAAACTATGCAGGGTCATCTGTGTGTGTTCAGTGCCGCGGAACGTAAACTAGTGGGTCGTCTGCACCTTATTGTTCAGGGTGTTTACTGAACGTAAGCTTATAAACTAGTGGGTCATCTGCACCTTATTGTTCAGGGTGTCTACTGAACGTAAGCTTATAAACTAGTGGGTCGTCTGCACCTTATTGTTCAGGGTGTCTACTGAATGTAAACTTATAAACTAGTGGGTCGTCTGCACATTATTGTTCAGGGTGTTTACTGAACGTAAACTTATAAACTAGTGGGTCATGTGCATCTTATTGTTCAGGGTGTCTACTTAACGTCAGGCCGCTTGATAACCATCTTGACAATATATATATATACAATAAGCTAATAAATTCTAAGGATAAATAACCAAGTACCATTCCAGCAACTTAGAGAGCAGCTTGGTGTTGCAATGATTGCAAGAAATATTCAATTATAAACAAAGCTTGCTCTTATGTCTTAGATTGAAGAAGTATATATATATATATATATATATATATATTGTGTGTGTGTGTGTGTGTGTGTGGTGTGTGTGTGTGTGTGTGTGTGTGTGTGTGTGTGTGTGTGTGTGTGATATGCTGAACAATTTAGTAGTGGGGGAAAAAGTGCAGGCTAACAATTCTTTCATCATTACATTAATGACTTGGCAAAGATTAATTTAGTAAATAGAAAAAATAATAAAAATTGGAGGGGGTGGGAGGGGAAAGTGGGAAGAAAGAAAATGAGAACAAACTTAGGGAAACATAACATTAAACCGTTCAGTAGCAGCTGATGGGAACCATGGTAATCCATCCTGAAGACATTCATGTTGCCTGCTCTGAGCCTATCATCCAAAAGACGTGTGGCATGTTCAGAACACAGTCTTCCATTTTCTTCTCCCTCTCTTTCCGCTATTCGTGTGACCAAGTAGTCAACCTGTGTGTGTGACAGTCTGCACAAGTTAGAACACACGGTGTGTGTGGTACGCCAGTGGACACTATGCGCTCAGTTGTATCTGCTGAACCTGCACTCAGCTGAGCACGGCGCGTGGGACGTTCACTGCTCGTGCAGCACAATCCCACATGCAGCCCGCTTCTTGGATCTCCAGCTTTGAACAGCTGGTACAACCATCTCTCCACACTTCAGCACACGCTACCAACAGAATCGGATCTTAACTTTCGAACTACAGTGCTATCTTCGCTGTTGGTGCCTCGCACACGTCCGTTGCATTGGACGTGGTACCTTCAGTGGGTACAAGAGAGGCAGCCTAAGTTCCATGAGCCACAACCATTTAGGTCAGACTGGAAGACTCACATCAGAGGCAACACCTAACTGAATAAAGAATTCCTGCAGAAGTGGAGGGAGAGGAGGTGTACCATCATCCATGCCGTCCATATTTTTTTGCTCCAGATATTGGGGAGGGGTGGTCTACCTCCCCTCTCCCCTCACCCCTATTAAGGGGGAGGAAAGGGGAGTGCCGACGCCAGTGTTACTGTTATTCTTGAACATAACTCATATTTTCTTAAGCGCAGTTCCACTACTTTACACGCATAATTATCATTTTCCTTCTGCCTTTGTCTGGAGTCTGGGATCTTTCAAGACAGAACAGTAGTATGACAGGTTCTCCTGTCCATGCATGGAATTAGCACGATTCCCCAAACAGGCGTTCAGCCTACCTTGACCCGTTCTCCCATCCCCACCTGGGACAGACAGTTGTCTGAATGAAGGATTTCCAATGCTTTGTGACATCTTTTGTGTCTCTGTCCGTTGCTTTCCACTAAAACAGTCAACTGGCAAGAGGAATGCTTCTTTTTACTCTGAATAAAATATATGAGTTAAAATCTGTGTTCACTTTCTACATTTGGATGGCAAAAATACAGCCTGACCTCGATTACAATTTTTTTAATAATTACATTGGCTGTCTGTAAAATGCACTGTCACTGAATTTCGCGGGATATAGTCTTACTGTGACTGAAATGGCAGTGAAATGGCAGACACAGCAGCCAAAAGGCGCAAAAGGAGCAGAGTAAGCTACAAATCTATCCATCTCCCTTTCAGTTGAGGAAAACTGTAGTCTCCTTTAAACAGCATGGAAAATTTTTAGGGCAAGTAGTCCTACTGATAAGAAAATGCTACCATCAAACAAAAAAATTTCCAATTGAATCACATCTAAAAGGTGTCAATTCATTATTCTATCATTCTAGACTGATTACATCCCTTGTGTTTCGCTTCAGACTTGATGCTTTCAAAACAAAATTCTCATATGTGGGTAACTGATCACACTTGATTACATTTTCTTCACTTGTCAAAGGATACAAACTTTTCTCCCGGATTCATTCAAATCAAACATTTTTACAGAAGAAAACTTGGAAGAACATTCTTTTAATGGACAATGCTGAAAATCTATTTTACTACTTCTTCATTGTTTTACTTATAAACATGTCTATGTTGTACTTGAAAGTTACTTTGTTATACGTAGGCGTTATGTTATTTACGATTCTTTCTGAAACATTCATAGTTTTGTCCCGTGCTCCCGACCTCCCATCCGAACCCCTCCCCCTACTTCCCATCCCACATTCCATCCTCCCCCCTCCTTTTTTGTTGTTGTATATATCGTTTCATATTATGAATGTATCCTTTCTGCACACTCCAAACAGCAGCAAAATGCTTTTACACACACAAGCGCGTGCACACTCTCTATCTCTGTCTATCTGTCACTCTCTCTGTCTCTCTCCTCTCTCTGCTCACCCCCTCCTCACACACACACACACACACACACACACACACACACACACACACACACACACACACACACACACACACAGACAGAGACAGAGACAGAGACAGGCAAACAGACAGAATGTGGAATTTGAAGAGAGAAAAAACAACAACAACAACAAAAAAAACAAAAAAAAAACCCTACCTTATGAAGCTTTGCTGCCTTGCCCTCTCACCTTCAACATTGATGTTTGAAAAAAAAAATCAAGTTACATCACGTGTTAGTGCAGTGTCAATACTTTTATCAACCATTTGTTGTGTTAGGGAAGGAATCAGAAAGTTGGATGACAATATTAGGGCTTCACACAAATCACAGAGATGTGCAGAATACACATACGGTTTGTTGACTTACCTGGCCACCAGTCTTTCATAGGTGGCATCAGACATGGAGGGGTCGGGTCCCTCTGTCCACAATGCGCTCCACCAGGTGCCTGGCTGTTGCAGCTGGTCATCACAAAGACACCGCCCGATAGCCTGTGCCGTGTCCTGACTGTTGGTGCACCGAACCAGGTCCTACAGGACACACAGAGGACAGACCCTTCACCCAGGGGAGGTCACTGTCAGGGATTATACTACATGGACAGACAATCAATTCAGGTTGTGTCAGGGGATTACTGCATGTACAGACCATCATGTCAGGGTGTGTCACTGTCACGGGTCATACGGCATGTACAGTCCATCATGTCAGAGTATGTCCATCATGTCAGAGTTTGTGACTGTCATGGGTCATACAGCATGTACAGTCCATCATGTCAGAGTATGTCCATCATGTCAGAGTTTCTGACTGTCATGGTCATACAGCATGTACAGTCCATCATGTCAGAGTATGTGACTGTCATGGGTCGTACGGCATGTACAGTCCATCATGTCAGAGTATGTGACTGTCATGGGTCGTACGGCATGTACAGTCCATCATGTCAGGGTATGTCACTGTCATGGGTCGTACGGCATGTACAGACCATCATGTCAGAGTATGTGACTGTCATGGGTCGTACGACATGTACAGTCCATCATGTCAGAGTATGTGACTGTCATGGGTCGTACGGCATGTACAGTCCATCATGTCAGGGTATGTCACTGTCATGGGTCGTACGGCATGTACAGACCATCATGTCAGAGTATGTGACTGTCATGGGTCGTACGGCATGTACAGTCCATCATGTCAGAGTATGTCACTGTCATGGGTCGTACGGCATGTACAGTCCATCATGTCAGAGTATGTCCGTCATGTCAGAGTATGAGCATGAGAGCGTGTGTGCAGGGGTGCGCGTGAGTGGTTGTGCGAGTCTGCTTTCCCGTGTGTGCTGTGAGTATCTGCTTCCCCGTGCCTGAGTATGTGGCAATACAATTTGGTATCCTCAATTAAAGAGGCAGTCTGCTGCCATGGAAAGAGTACAAAGAAGAGCAACAAAGCTTGTAAAGAGTGTACAAAATCTTCCCTTCATAGGTAGGCTAAAAGCTCTTGGACTGCCTGTAACCATCTCGATCATTTTAGCAATGCATGTTCAATAATTGTCTTGTCACTAGTTACCTCAGTTTAGCCAGAGCATACTACATTACCGAGATACGACACTTGGGGGTTTTCCGTAAGACCGCGGACTAGGTTACGGCCCTTAGTCAGCACGTGTAAACTCAGCTCCAACATAGCGACGCGCAAGAAGCAAGGAGGCGAAGCCTGCAGCGCTATCGGTTGTTCAAACGCTCGGAAACAAAATCGATTGTGAAGGGCTGGCATTTTTTCGTTTTCCAAAGGATGAAGAAAGGCATGTACAAACTTTATTGCATTTTATTAATTATTGGCAGAGTAAACCACGTAAGCAATACCGTATACGGTGTGGGGACTATGCATCTGGTGCAACTTGAGTCTAGTCTAGATCAAGTTTATAGTATGACTATGAAGCCACATGGGCAGATTTTTAACAGTTTTTATATATATATGTAAGGAAAGAGCAATGCGCATACCTTGTTTCTTCTAGAAATCATTAAGCCTACTGGCTTATTTACAGTCCCGTTAGCTAAACAACTAGGCAGCGGGGAAAACCAGACCACGCATACCGTGCCCTCACATGGCCAGTGATGTTTATGTTGATAATGACAGTGCCGACACACGTGTTTCATCACCGAATCTCTCTCTGTCTCTCTCTCTGTCTCTCTCTCTGTCTCTCTCTCTTCTCTGTCTCTCTCTCTCTCTCTCTCTCTCTCTGCGTGCAGTTGCATGGCTTGTGTGTGTACAACCTTGAGTTAATCTGACAATAAATTGGTTTCAGTCAGTGTGTGTGTGTGTGTGTGTGTGTGTGTGTGTGAGAGAGAGAGAGAGAGAGAGAGAGAGAGAGGAGAGAGAGAAAACCATTACTAACCCCCCTCCACCCCCAGCATACTCGTGTGTAAACCTACATGTATCAATGACCGTTTCATGTCTAGGCCTATCTCGTCGCAATGTCTATTTTGAGGTTGATGTGTGTATTTGAAATTGTGTGCTTCTTCTTTGCTCGTATTTTAAAGAAGACATTTTTTGCAAATTTTTGCAGACTGTTTGGAAAATGCAACCAGTTTTGTTTTAATCCATCTTGTATTGATGCAGAACTTTTTTCTATGTTTTGTGGGATGAGACGGACTGCATTACCCCCTCCCACCCCCCACCTCCACCCCTTTCATTATGCCATTGTTGGACGTTGTTATAAACTGACACAACACAATTAAAGTTTGATTTGGAGACAAATAAATGGTCTTTTTTTTAAATTTAGAACAAGCCACAAACTCTCTCTCTCTCTCTCCCCACCCCACCTTCACCCATCTTACCACAGTCATGCACACACACACACACACACACACACACACACACACACACACACACACACACACACACACAACACTATACATACATAAAAATACATGCGTATGCATGCACACATGCAGTGCACACACGCACCTACATGCACACGCACACAAACACAAGGAGGGCCAAAAAATGTGTAGAGGCATTTGAATCTGTCGTCACAAACTGCTGAAGCAGTTCAAGGTAAAGTTATGACAACAAATGCGGCCCGACGGGCGTCGTTGTTTTCATCACGGCAACGTTTTCACATAGCAGCCGCGAGCCTGCAGCCCGCGCCGACTAAGGAGATAATCGACTGAACGGACTTGTAGGCTGTAAGAGGCAGTGTCGTATCTCGGTAATGTAGTATGCTCTGGTTTAGCCATTGAAACATCCTTTCATTCGTTCTCCACTTGATGTAAAGTTTCAATACATTGTTTGTTATGTTTAGATATGGTTGCAATTCCTGCATATCATTCTTGTCACTATTATTATGCATGGCATGGTGAACTGCCAGCTTTCGCGACAAGAAATTGTTAGATTTATCTCCCTTCGTTCGCGGAATGTAAACAACCGAATTGCAGCATGTTTTCAACTGGATCAGGATCAGGATCAGGATCAGGGGCGTTGTATCAAATACAACTTAGCCTATTTAGGCTTTTTACGCCCCTTCTGCATGTATATAACCTTTTTTTTTTTTTTCGTTTTTTTTTCTCTTTTTTTTTTTTCGTAACCGTTGGTCCAGTCATAGGTTAGCTCAGACTTATGTATGTATATAACCTTTTTTTTTTTTTTTTTTCGTTTTTTTTTCTTTTTTTTTTTCGTAACCGTTGGTCCAGTCATAGGTTAGCTCAGACTTATTATCCATCAAAATCATTTCTAATTTTTTCACTTCTATGGAATTGCCCCACACCAAGTCATTGCGACCAAATGCCCCGGTTTTTTGTACCGAGAGGAACAGAGTGGGAACCGAGTTGTGTGTCCGAGAGACAAAGGACGTTTCAAATGACGAGCGGCAAGGTGCAGGATGCCGGCATGAGAAGACACAAGATGTTGGTGAGGATGTAGAACCCACAGTGGTAGGAGAACCAGAAGGGGGCCGGTATCAGTGGATGCATCAAAGGGAAGATGCAGCAACGACCTGATTGTGAGTGAGGAAGATGTAGTTCCAAGAGGGACTTTGGTAGGGGAAGCACAGATGCGTTTCCTACAGAGTCAGAAAATAGTGAGTCAGGAGGGATGATTCTCAATCTGACAATACCCAAAGTGAAGGGGAAGGAGAACCCCAGTTGAGAAGGTCAAGGAGGATCCGTAGACCTGTAGATCGTTTGAATCTCGCACACCATTGTGAAGGGGTGGTGTTGTTTTGACACATTTGGTTAAGGTCAGAGAGAAATGGACCAAATCCTCCATAATGGAAATAGTTCAAATTTCCATGTTTCATATGGGACAATAGTGGCTGTAAGAGATATTTGTGAGTATTTTCTGAGAAGTGCAATGGCAGAGCAATGAGCCATAAATGGTCCACAGGTCATGGATAATGGTTTGTTTGGGTACTTTGTATCCAGACCATTTATGCATGTGTTGAATATTGGATTTTGATAATATGACTGCATGGAACATATTTCAGATATAAATGTAGAAATTAGTGGGGAAAATTACTAGTGCTTGTATTATGTTATTAGATAGTTCCATATGTAAATTTACCCCGGGGGATCAATATGTGTTGTAGATGTTTCAATTTTATTCTAAATGGAAACATCTCATTTGGAGGGTGAGTGTAACCTCCCAATTGATGATTAGTAGTTACCAGGGAGATTAATTCTTTGAGGGGAAATAATCCAAATTTTACCATTTAATAGCAGAGTCAAAAGGGTTGTTTCCCTTTGAAATGAAGATGCATGTTTTTACAGGTCAAGAAAAAAAAAGTTGAGATTTATTTGTTTAGATACGTTCCAGAATAATTGATTATTGAGAACAGATAGAACTTTTGTTTTAGCGTTTCCTAAATAATGATGTTGAGGGTTGCTGTTTTTGTTTTTTATACACTGAATAATGATCCATGTTTTTATTGTAGCTTGGCCGTTGCATGCTGGTTAGAAAAAGCCCAGGTTTGAAGGAGCGTGAGTTTCCCCCAAAATAGAAAGAAAAAAAACGTGTTTCCTAAACCAGGTGAGGTTTAATATTATTGAGAGTTAATTTTTGATGTTGGGAGAGGAGTGTTTTGGTATGTTAAGTTTTTGCGAGTGTTTGAATGTGTAAAGGGGAGGGAAATGTGTGATGTATTTTGAAGTGTGGAGATTGGCTGTTAATGACGATGAAGTTTTGTGGGATAAATTGTCTTTATGTTTTAGATAATGAATTATATATTTGAGTAGGAAACTAGTGGTAAGTTATTGTGGATAATTATAAATGTTTTGTACGCAGAAGGATGCGAAGATATAAAAGGTTCGTTGTTTTCAAAATGGGTCAGAAGTTCCGCGACGGGATGTATCGGTCACGTGATCGATGGTTTATGAATGCGTAATGACTTGGTGGGTTTTTTTTTGTTTTTCTTTACTACTGTTTCATGACAATCGTTGTAAATGATGATTTTGCAACCTGTTATAATTATCGTTTATAATATTTTGGAAATGCTAGATAATAAATATTTCAGAATACATGTTTTTTTTAGAGAATAATAGTATAAGTGGGCAAGATTGCTGAAGATGGATAAAACTCAGAGGCTAAGAATGTTGCGGGTAGGCAAGCATGGTTTCTAGTGAGTTATTAAATGGGAGTGTCTTCTTGCATAGAAGTACTACAGCTAGTGATGAGATTGGTACTCATGTGGTTACATAGTAATTGGTCATGTTTGTGCTGATTCAAAACTAGTTGTGTATAATGAATGGTGTCATTCATCATGGAGAGTAGTATAGTTTTGCTGGGTGTCTACTGGAAGTCACCCCAAATTGAACAAAACATAACTAAACTTTTCCATTTTTTGTGAAACTGGAACTGGGATATTGGGTGGCGTAACCCTTGGAAAAAAGGTTCCAGTGCCGTGGTTTATTCAGCATATCATGCCTCGAGTGTGTGATATTTCCTGTGTAAGTCACACACAGAGTAGTGTTGTTGTTTTTGATAGGTTTTAGTATGAAATATTTGAATATATGTGGTTTATTGTGGGTTCTACCGCATAATCCCCCAGGTGATGGAATGTGAAGTGATGGGAGTGTAGTATGTGCAGTAAGGAATGGAAATAGGGATATTATTTTGCAAGTGGTTTCAAAAATCCTGTAATTTATAAAGGTTATGTTTTTGTGTTCCAGGGACACAGAATTTAATTGTTTTTGCCTCTCACCTCACATCCTATTTTTTGCCGCAATAATAATCTGTTAACAAAGATGCGTGGTACTATAAAAAATAAAAATTTTTGGGCTGTTTGCATAATTTACATATAAATTTCTGTTTGGAGTTGTGACAGTAGTAGCAAGGAAGAAAAAGTTTGGAATCTTTAAAGAGAAAATTAAAAGAAAAGAAAAATACTATGGTGTGGATTTTTTTTCTGTGAGCTTGTTTCATTGTGGCATTCACTCGAACCCCATAACCCTTAATTCAGAACCGCCATCTGAAGAGAGGGTTACAAATAATTCATGTTATCTATGAGGTTCTTAAAAACATTAAAACTAGGTGCACGTTTGATGTTAAGTGTTAGTTTATTCCAAAAGTTGGTTACTCTATTAGTAAAAGTAAATTTTCTTAAATTCGTTCTAGAATATTGTTTAAAATATCTTATCTTCACTGTTCCTTGTAACATTCTTCTGCGGAGTACAAAAAAAGCATGCTTTATCAACATCATCCATTTCAATTAAATATCTGTATGCTTGAATCAAGTCACCTCTTATTCTTCTTGCTTAAGTGTTGGAAGTTGCAGATATTTAATCTTTCCTGATATGAGTAATCTTTTATATTATGAATCATTTTGGTTGCTCTTCTTTGTACCTGTTCTAGAGCTTCTGATTGTCTCTTTAGCATTGGATACCATACAGTGTTGCCATATTCAAGAACAGGTCTAACTAGTGTCTTATATAATTGCAAAAAAGTGTCCTTTTCCATAAATGTAAAGGTTCTTTTTATTATTCCAATCATTCTGTTAGCTTTATTAATACTATTTACAATATGATTGTCAAATAGTAAAATTTTTGTCAAAAGTCACACTTAGGTCTTTCTCTTCTTCACATTTAGATACTTTTATTTCCTTGCCCCCAATTTTCATTATATACTCCTTTTGTGGGTTTGTTTTACCAATATGAAGTACTTTAGATTTTTCTGCATTAAAATATAGGTTCCAAGTATCAGACCACTGTACTAATGTTTCAATATCCTTTTGTAATTCCTTATGCAATTTTGGAGAGTTATACAGTTTTGTGTCATCTGCAAAGACTTTACATGTACTCTTTAATTCTACAGGGAGATCATTTATAAACACCGTAAATAATATTGGTCCCAAAATACTACCTTGTGGTATCCCACTAATAACATCAGCACTATGAGAGAAGGAACTACCAATCCTTACCTTCTGAGTTCTTTTTGATAAAAAGTCTCTAACCCAACCAAGTATATTTCCTATTATTCCATGAGACTCTAATTTCTTTAAAAGTCTTTCATGTGGTACTGAATCGAATGCTTTTCTAAAGTCTAAATACAAAACATCTATATTCTCTCCTTTATCTATCTCCTTTGTGAAGTCTTCCATCACTTCTAAAAGTTGAGTCACCCAAGACCTTTTTGCACGAAATCCATGCTGACACTCAGCATATAATTTATTTTCTGTCATATGTTTAATAATAGCCTCTCTAATAAATGATTCTAAAATTTTGCATATAATGCATGTTAAACTCACTGGTCTATAATTTCCTGGATCTGTTCTTGTACCTTTTTGAATACTGGAATGACTGTAGCTGTTTTCCTATCTGAAGGTACTATCATTTCTTTAACAGATTTAGAAAAGAGTATGTAAAGTGGTTGATTTATTTGTAGATTAATTTGATTAGTGAATTTAAATAGATAAATTAAATTATGTGATTCCTAATAAACATTAAAAGAAACCTTTAAACATGAATAGTGAATAAACAAAATCGATGAAATCCTATTCCGTCATAAATTGAACGGACTTTTTTTTTTCTTTGAAACCGTGGCAACGTAACGCTTTTGGAGGAAAGCTAAAACCGTGAAACCCTAGGGGGAGGTGCACTGCATGCCGTGCAGCAAAATATTTCTAAAACAAATATATCTGTCCTTGTTATTTTTGTTTATTTCTGACTGTATTAAAAACAAATAAATTGTCACAAACATATTTCTCCTTTTGGTTTCTGTTGACCGCACCCACGCTTGAAATCTTTTCCAAATTATCCCAAATTTAATTTTAATTAACATATTTTTTTCAAAACATTGACAACAACATTTACAGACAAAAATACATAAAAGCTTCAAAAATACTTTTGCAAACATCATGCCCACAAAAAGGTTTTCACACTGCCTACCCTAAAAAACAAAACGAGTAAAGGGGATTTGAACCCAAAAGCCAAAAAAATTATTTAATTGTATTGACAACTTTTCCTTTTTCAAAATTCTTCACTCCCTCAAGATTTGCCCAAAACCAGAAATAGTAGAAAAAAACACTTGAACCCACTTGGGAGGAAAAGGGGGGTACTTCTTTTCGTAAACCCTTTCCCAAAGAAAACTAAAGTAGGGGGTTGCAGCTTAAACACAAATCACTGTAAAAGCGGGAAAAAAAAATTTTTGACCGGCATTTACATTAAAATTTGTTTTTAAAAAACCCGCTCTTTTATTGGGTTTTTGAAGGTTCTAGAAGAAGTACCCCAGTCTTCTCCCCCCAAGGGGGTTTTAAAGTGTTTTCCTCCCCTTTTTTTTTTTTTTTTAAAACCCTTTGTGAAAAAACCCCAGGCGGGCCCAAAACTTTTTTTTACCAGAAATGTGTTGATAAAATTTTTAATCAAAAAGATTGTGGGAACCAACCAAAGGGGAAATTGTTTTTTTAAAACCCAGGAAAACAAATCGGGGAACAAAATAAGTTTACTTATCTTTTTAAAAGTTTTTCCGATTTAGTAAATTACTAAAAGCCCTTTTTTATTTTGATGATGAAAAAATAAAAAATTGGGGAGAGTTTAAGATTACCTCACAAAGATAGTTTAACCATAGAAGGGACATGTAAAGCAAGTTCGGCTAAAATTGCAAAAGCGTTATCCCTAAAAAACCTGAATCTGAATCTAAAACCTTTGAAACCATTTTGGAAACCAACGTGCCCAAAGGGATGACAAGGTCACTTGTTTTTTCGATCAAAAATACATGTCACTCGGTTTTAAAAATCGCAATGTAAAAAAACACTTGAGAAAAATTTTCTTCCAAAATTCAGCCCTATACAGATAGGAATTGTGACACTTTGAAAACACCGCATGACGAGAAAAAAAAAGAAAACCAAACCCGACGAATGACCCCAATACTTCGGGAAAAAAAAGTCAGACAGATGAATGAGGGGACAAAAAAAAAAATTTTTGCGGGGTGTTTTTTGCGTCATGTGAATATCAGGGTTTGTCAGAAAAAACCCCAAAACCCAAAAATCCCCGATAGCAGTCAGCGTGAAGATAAGCTTTTTTTTGCCCACACACCAAACAATACCCCCCTGATAGCATTTTAAGGCTGAAGATCAGAGCTGTGTCAACAGACCCCAAACAATCCCCCCTGATGGGAGTCACCCGTGAGATCAGAGCGAGTCGACAGCCCACAGGGAAAAAACAATATTTCCCCCCTGAAGCTCAGCGTAAGATCAGAGCTGTGTCAGACAGACCCCCAAACAATACCCCTTAGCGTCAGCGTGAAGATAAAGAGTTTGGTCAGACAATGGGTACGATTATCAGTGGATGGGGTTTTCACAAAAATGGTTTTAAATTGGCCTGTGTCAGTTTTCCGGAGCTTTCTGTTACTTTTGTGTGTGTACAAAAAAAATAGGTGTTTATGGTCGTGTCAGTGTGCACGAGCTGCTGTTCAGTGTGTGTAGTAAATGATACTGGTGTGACTGGTCTGTGTCAGGGTGAAACAGAGCTGTCTTTTACAGGTTTTAGTAAAAATGATCCCTGGTGTGTAGGGTTTGTTTTTTTGGGGAAACAGACCCTGTTGTTACATTTTTGTGAAATTAAAATTGTTATGGGGGTTTTACTGGTCTATTTTCAGTGTGCACAGAGCTGTTCTGTTACTTTGGGGTTTTTAATGATAATACTAGTGTGTACTGGTCTATGTCTTTTGGTGCACAGAGCGGGTGTGTAGAAATGTTACAGGTTTTTGGTAGTACAATAAACACTGGTTTTTACGGGTCTGTGTCGTGTCACAAAATCGTTACAATTTTTGTTTACCACGATAAACCCGGGGGAACTGACTTTTTTTTAAACAGTGTAACATACCTATGTCATTCCAATCTAAAAGATGTAACCTTGCAAGTGTTTGTTTTTATGCTGAGGTGTAACATGTTTTAACAACCTAGACTTTTGTGTAAAAAATTTCCCAGCGGGGCGCAAAAACCTACTTCATACGTTTTCAGATTTTACATGTAACAATGTTTTTTTTACCTGTTTTAGTTCCCAAAACTTTGCACTTTACAGACACATTTACTGTCTGTTCACATAAAGGGGTCTTTGGAAATGTCATCACCAGAGTAGTTAAAGGGACCTTTTGGTTTCCCTTTCAGGGCTTTTTCCCCTTAAAGACCAACCCACCGTTGGACTGCGAAGCTGCTCACTGCCCCCGAAAGCTGATTGCCCTAAACTTGGGGCAGCAGGACTCCCCCTTGAAAAACCCCTTATTTTTGCCGCTGGCCAGGCAGGGGTTGAATGTTTTCAGACCCAAACCCCCTGTTTTGAAGTTGGGTAAAGGGGCCCAAATTGTTTTTTCCTATGGGGTTCCGGGTTTTGATGCTGGTTTTTCCCCCGGGACGGGATTTGACCCTCAGACCAGAATGCCATACTGGGGGGGAGATATGATAATGTCACACTCTCCGCAGCAATTTTGGGGGGGGAAAGGGCCCGGGTTGGTAAAGGAAGGAATTTTGAGAAATGTGTTGGGGGGGTTGATGGGATGTTGGGGATTAGGGGTTGGGTTTTGTCCAGGTTTTGGGGAAAAACTTCAGCTGTGAGAGACCATCATGCCCTCCCCGATACCCCTTCCGGGGCCCTGGGGGACACCGGCGCTGTGCATCATCATCACAAGATCGCAAACCCGGGAACCCCTTCATTGGGGCCTCCCGGGTTTTCTGTAAAAACTGTGCCTGCGGTTGTTGGGGGTTTGGGTTGGGGGGGTTACTTTTTAAAAATTTTCCCCCGTAGGGGTGCGAGAAACCCGTTGAACTGGTTTTTCTGTTGACGGGGACGGGTCAGTCCACAGAAAGCCCTTACAGAAACGGGGAAAACTCGTTTAGAAAAAAGGGGAGGGAAGAAATGGGGTGGGGTTTGAGGAGATCGGATACGGGGATCGGATGGGGGGATCCGGGCGTCCTCTGGAGAACTCCCCCCCTGCAATGAACCATACCAGGGTTGTTTTTTTTCTTTTCATCAACCCTTAGTCGTTTTTCATCATCATATCATCTTTCATCATCATCCCCATAACTTTTTTAAATTACCCTTTTTTAAATTTTTATCATCTTTTCATTATTATTTTAATTTTATTATTATTTTTATTTTTTTTAAATTTTTTTTTTTATTATTATTATATAAACTCATCACTCATCTTTCATCACCATTTTTTTTATTATTTATTATTATTATTTATTATTTTATTTTTCGGGATTAATTAATTCTTTCCCTTTTTATTTATTATTTAAGGGTTTTTTGCATGTACTTAAGTTATGTAAAATCTAAAAATACACCCCAAACATGAAAAAGAACAGTCCCTGTTAAAAAAGTTCAGCCTGACCGATTTTGTATCAGTCACCGCCAACCAATG
Source organism: Conus ventricosus (assembly GCA_018398815.1). Taxonomy (NCBI): domain Eukaryota; kingdom Metazoa; phylum Mollusca; class Gastropoda; order Neogastropoda; family Conidae; genus Conus; species Conus ventricosus. The sequence goes on along the minus strand of CM031628.1, from coordinate 3,410,769 downwards.
ATAACAGCGGGCAGTTCGGTTTAATCCTCTCTGTCCCATCCAGTGACTGAGGCATGGGAAGGGAAAAACTGCCCATATCTGCCCCGCCCTTTTCCAGTGTTTAAACCTCCGTTTTGTCTGTGTCTGTTTACTCTGTTGCCGTTTTCCTTTTGTTGCCCTCTCTCTCTGTACACCGGGCCCTTCCCCTTTCCCCCAGTGTTTGTACACCAGGGCTCTCTCTCTCTCTCTCTTCTCTCTTCCCCCTCTCTCTCTCTCTCCCCGTGTTTGTATACCATCCCCTCTCTTTTCTCTCCTCTCTCCCCCTCTCTCTCTCTCCCCTCTTCTCTCTTCCTTTTCTCTCTCTCTCCTTTTATGTTTATTTCAACCCGTCCCCCCCCCTCTCTCTCTCGTTTTCTTCCCCTTCAGTGGGTTTTAAAACCCGGTTTTTCTCTCCCCTCCTCTATCTCTATCTCTTCTCTCTCCTTTTTCTTCTCCCCTCCCCTTTTCTCTCTCTCTCTCCCCCCCCCACCTCTCTCCCCCCTGTTTTTAAAACCATTTCTCTCCCCTCCTCTCTCTCTCTCTTCTCTCTCTCTCCTCTCTCTCTCTCTCTCTCTCTCTCTCTCCCTCCCCTCTCCTCCCCTTCCCCCCCCCCCCCCTCATGTTTGTACACCAGGGCTGTTTTCTTTGTGTGTGGGGTGTCCCCTTTTCTCTCTCTCTTTTTCCCCTCCTTCCCTCTCTCCCCCTCTCCTCTCTCTCTCTCTCTCTTTCTCTTCCCCCGTTTTTTGTACACCAGGTCTTTTCCCCCCTTTTCTCTCTCTCTCTCTTTTCTCCCCCCCCCCCCCCCCCCCCCCCCCCCCCCCCCCCCCAGTGTTTTGTTTCACCAGGTCTCTCTCCCTCTCTTTCTCTCTTCCCCCCCCATGTTTGTAAACCAGGTCCTCTATCTATTTCCCCTCTTCTCTCCCCTCTTCTCTTTTCTCTCTCCTCTCTCTCTCTCTCTCTCTCTCTCTTCTTCCCCCAGTGTTTGTCCAAACCCGGTCTTCTCTCCCCTCTCCCCTCCCCCCCTCTCTCTCTTCCCCTTCTTCTTCTCTCTCTCTCTCTCTTCTTCTCTCTCTCTTTTTTCTCCCCTTTCCCCTTTTTTTCCCCCGGGGGTCCCTTTTCTCTCTTCTCTCCAATCTCTCTCCTCTTCTCTCCTCTATTCTCTCTCTCTTTCCCCTTCCCCCTCAGTGTTTTTCCCCCTCTGTCTTCTTTCTCTCTTTCTCTCTCCCCCTCATGTTTGTACACCAAAAGGGTTTTCTTCTTCTCCCCCCCTCCATGTTTTTACACCATGTCTCTCCTCTCTCTCTGTTTGTTCCCCTCCCCCATGTTTGTACACCCTGTCTCTCTCCTTTTTTGTCTGTGTCTCTCTCGCCCAATTTGTACCCCCATGTTCTCTCTCTCTGTCCCGTGTTTTCCCTCCCCCCATGTTTGTACACCCTGTCTCTCTCTCTGTCTGTGTCTGTGTCTCTCTCCCTCCATGTTTGTTACACCATGTCTCTCTCTCTCTCTCTCTGTCTGTGTCTCTCTCCCTCCATGTTTGCACACCATGTCTCTCTCTCTGTGTCTGTGTCTCTCTCCCTCCATGTTTGTACACCATGTCTCTCTCTCTCTCTCTCTCTCTCTCTCTCTCTCTCTCTCTCTCTCTCTCTCTCTTGTCTGTGTCTCTCTCCCTCCATGTTTGTACACCATGTCTCTCTGTCTGTGTCTCTCTCCCCTCCATGTTTGTACACCATGTCTTCTCTCTCTCTCTCTGTGTCTCTCTCCCTCCATGTTTGTACACCATGTCTCTCTCTGTGTGTCTGTGTCTCTCCCCCTCCATGTCTGTACACCATGTCTCTCTCTCTGTCTGTGTCTCTCTCCTCCATGTTTGTACACCATGTCTCTCTCTCTGTCTGTGTCTCCCTCCCTCCACGTTTGTACACCACGTCTCTCTCTCTCTCTGTGTCTGTGTCTCTCTCCCTCCATGTTTGTACACCATGTCTCTCTCTCTCTCTCTCTCTCTCTCTCTCTCTCTCTCTCTCTCTCTCTCTCTCTCTTCTCTCTCTCTTCTCGGTGGTTTCCCTTGCTTGGCTACGGCAAGAAGCATTTCAACGAAGCTCTGACCATTTTGTTTTCTTTTGGCAAGAAAATAAGTAACAATGCCAGTCATAGGACTTCCACCGACACTTGAGTGTATGCTAAACACTTTGTTGCAAGAACTGTCGCTGTCGTCGTTCAAAATCGAAGGATGGGGAGCACAGACTGTCATCGTGCTGCGTTTAACACAGCCGCCACCCAACCCGCCGCCGCGCTCACTCGCCAAGACAACACTGTCGTCTTTCGTCGAAAATGTCCGGCACATATTTCCAGGGACAGGAGACGGGCCGAGGAGCACAGAATACGACAGAAGGCAAGTTCTTCGTCATCTCCCTCAGGCTTATTTCTCCTACTCCCCAAGTTTTTTTACGAAACAGGAAATAACATGTGTCGGACATTATCCACGACGACATTTCTACATGTGTTGAGAGCTGTGCCCTTCAGACAGATGTTACTGTAGATCAACAGTACTGTCCATCGCTGCGCTGCAAGTGACATTAACTTTCAGGAAGTGAAAATCAGTGACGATTGTGAACATTTCGAAACCCAGTCAGAGGAATACCACGGATACCATGACATTAGAAACGGTACGCAGTGGGTTACACAGAGGGAGCGCGGCGAAATCCTGACTTGCCATCCACAGGAGACTGACACAAAGAATGGCACAGGCAACAACACAGCGGATGTTCCTGAATCAGCTGACACCTCACAACTGAGTGTAACGGATCTTTACAACGCAGTTACGAAACTGTTTTGAAGATACTCAAAGAAAATGGACAGCCTTCTCAATACCCTTAGATCAGAGAAAAAAGATAGATGCGACACCAGTGCTGATTACAAAGGAAATCTTGGTTTAGTAGCAACCTAAACTATGACGAAGTTCCTTGTTAAACTGTGCAGACATCAGTGAGGTTGGAAAGGAAATCATGCTTCAGATATGGCCCAACTACTTACAGATATTAGACTTGTGATCAGAGTTCTTGTCAAAAAGGAAATTTGGTCTTCATGTGATGTAGACTGTAAAGTTTGTTATCATTATTTGAACTTGTTATGATCTTGGTACAAAAGTCATGTAAACTATTGACTGCCAAAGTTGTTATTGTACTTTAGCAGATGATCATGAAATGAGTTGAATTTCCTTGATGTGGCTTCCACGTCATGATGACTTGACTTATACTAAGTTTGATTATACATGTTTGAATTGTTCAGTTACCCATCGCCCCCCTCCCCCTCATCGTCCCCGTGTGAATGGGCAAAAAGCCTACCACATTAAAATATTTCGTTCGTTCGTTGTTTCGTTCTCTCTCTCTCTTTTCTCTCTCTCTCTCCCCCTCTCTCCTTTTCCCTCTCTCTCTCTCCCTCTCTCTCTCTCTCTCTCTCTCTCTCTTCTCCTTCTCTCTTCTCTCTTCTCTCTCTCTCTTCTCTCCTCTCTCTCCCCTCTCTTTCTGTCTCCCCCTCAGTGTGGTACACCAGGTCTCTCCTCTCTCTCTCTCCCCTCTCTCTTCTCTCCTCTCTCTCTCTCTCTCTCTTGCAAAAAGTCTCACAGAAAGTCTATTAACTCTCCAAAATCAAACGTTCCTCAACCTGCATTCACGCAAGCCCCTTTTTTCAGTCTCATATTCAATCATACATAGACTATGGCTATTTCTATGGGACTCTGCTAGCGCTGTTACCCTAAAACCATTGCTAAGCCTACACAACAGCACTCAAATTAGTCCTCCTAAAAAGCATAGTCTCCTAGACTCAGACTATAAAAAGGTTCAAGTTCTTCCTTTCAGTCTGAGATTAAATACAACAAAGGGATCTATTGCACAGAAATTATGTCTGGGAAGGCACCCTCAACATTAAAATTTACGATTCTCAATTAATTCCTCAAGGACTCTACCCAAACTCATGTCCCTGTTCCTAGAATTGACTTATTCAAATCCAGTTTAAAAATATTCAGGTTCCTGTCAAAGGAACTTGCTCCCTGAGTCAGCCAAACAAACCAATGCACATCAACCTTCAAACACCATTATTTCAACCATCTTATATGCCAATACTTGCATACTCCGCCATAATCCACCACCAACCACTACCACCCTCTTTGCCTTATGTATGAATCATCATGAAAGTGTTTTTTTACTTGAAATGCACATGCATTCTGTTTAATAAATTATTTTTTATGTAGTATACGCGCGCACGCATGCGGTGTGTGTGTGTGTGTGTGGTGTGTGTGTGTGTTTTGTGTGTGTTGCGTGCGTGCGTGCGTGCGTGCGTGCGTGCGTGCGTGCGTGTGTGCGTGTGTGTGTGTGTGTGTGTGTGCGTGTTTTCCAACTACCTCTTGCCCTCTTGTCACTATGTCTTAATGCTTGTATTCTTATGCGACTCTCTCTCTCTCTCTCTTCTCTCTCTCTCTCTCTCTCTCTCCTCTCTCTCTCTCTCTCCTCACTCTCTCTCTCTTCTCTCTCTCTCCTCTCTCTCTCTCTCTCTTTCTCTCTCTCCCTCCCTCCCCCCCCTCTGTCTTTCATGGTTCGCTGGGATGACTTGATTTATTATCTATATACCACCCCCCCCCCCACCTTGGTACATACACCCGGGGGGGGGGGGGGGGGGTTTTTTTTCTTCGGTAAAACATTTGCACTTTTTTCTTTATTGGTGTTTGCTTTTGTGTTTTTTTTTTTTTTTTTTTTTTTGTGGTTTTTTTTTTTTTTTTTTTTTTT
>CM031628.1:3388503-3404976 GCA_018398815.1 Conus ventricosus | reverse complement strand
AAAATGACAATTTTCAACCACGCATCCAAACGACTAATCAGCGTTCGACGATCGCAAACATAGAACTCGTTCCCTTGCACACACAAACGGGACGGTGGCCAAAAGAATAAGAGACCGGTGGATTGTGACGGGGGCAGACGAGCGAGACCAAGCAAGTTCAACCCTAAATCACCAGGTTCTCCTCATCCCACCGACTACGCATCACCAGATGCATTGAAAGGAGAAAGAATTTTGGATAAATTTAGAATGGCCAGGTTAAAGATTGAATTAACCAGAGAAAAGTGGTCTCAAACAATATTCTTTTATAATTTGAAAACAAAAAGAAATTGTGCAAAAGAGAATTAGCCGGCTAACAACAAAAAAAACACAAACGAACACGAAACTGATGCTTACCAGCTACCCGTGGGTGACCCAGAAGTGGCGGGTCAAGCGACTCTCTGCCCTCTGTCCAGTCGAGAGGACCAGCAGAGCAGATGCGGAAAAGAGATGATGTCCCTCCCTACAGGCTGACTGTAGGAATGAGGTACTGACCGTACTTCGACGAAGTGGTTGAGAACCAGAACCGGAGCAGGCGCTCCCAGGGACATCTTCCGCTCGAGTGAGAGAAAACCTGCCTAACCGATGGCAGCCAACATGCCACCCTACGTCACAGTGAGAATACCTCAAGCCTAAGAGGAATGTTGCACGTGCGGCAGGTAAAAAGACAGGTGAGAGGCCGATAGAGACAGCAAGTTCAAGAGAAAGGTACCAGCCACCCGTGAACCTGCAGGATGAATTGCACGGGCAGTGAAATTGAGAGAGAGAGAGAGAAAGTAAACCTAACCTGAGCTGAACTACATTAAGGTGCAACCACACCACAAGCCACATTAAGGGACGGATACACGACAAAACGACGACAATAAATAAATGAATAATTCTACCAGCTAAGATTGGGCCAATCGTCATAGGCCTCGTAGACAAACCCGTGACAATAATAATAACAATAATATAACAATAAATGATAATAATACTAATTAAAAATGATGATAAAATTAACAATGATAATAAATAAAGATGATGGTGATGAAAGATGAAGAGGATGATGGTGATGAATGATGACAACCGACTAAGGGTGATGAGGAAAAAAACATACAACAAGGTGATGTTCATTGCAGCGGGGAGTGCTCAAGGACGCCTGGATCCCCTTCATCCGATCCCTTACCCCGATCTCCCTCACCACACCTATTCTCATCCCTCCCTTTTCTCTTTCGATTCCTCGTACTGTTAGAACTGCTGCTGGACTGACTGTCCCTGTCAGACAGAATCCCATTTCACCGGCTTACCTCGCAGACAGACGGCGACTTTTCAGACGTAACCCCCCCACCCCACAAACCGCAGGCACAGTGTTCACACAGAAAACCCGCAGGCCAGCAGGAAGACGGGCGTCCAGACAGCGATCTCGTGATGAAGATGCACAGCGTCCGGTATCCTCAGGCCCAGGGAAAGAGTATCGGGGAGGTCAATGATGGTCCACTCAACAGCTGAAGTTCCCGGACAATACCTGGAACCACCTCAACATAATCCCCAACACACATCAACCCCAGCCCAACATCATTCTCCACTTCCCTCCATACCCACCCGTTCCATCCCCCCTCAACATAGCTGACGGTGAGTGTGACATTATCATCATCTCCCGCCAGTATGGCATTCTGTCTGCCGCGAGGTCAAATCTGCTCGAGGAGACCACCCATCATCAAACCAGACCACATCATCGCCAGGGTTGGTCGCCGAGGCCCATCTCCCCAACATCAAGAATCAGGAGGTGGCTCTGACGCATGCTCTGCCAAGACCTGGCCAGCGGAAACTCAGGGTGAGCAAGGCAGTCCCTGCAGCCCAACGCCACGTCAACTCATCTTGCGGCGGCAGTGAGCAGCCTCTCAGCAGCTCAACAGGTGAGTTGACGTCATAAGGACACCGCCCCTGAAAGGCAATCACAGGTCTTAGTGACTCTGGTGAAGGACATCACACTGACCTTCATGGTTTGGGGGGTGGGGAAAAACCGACAGTAACTGACGTCTGTATGGTGCAACGTTGTGTAACTTAAACACCGGTATGTAAACATTGTTACATGTAAAGATCTGACACACGTATGAAGTAGCGTTGTGTGCACAGCTGACATTGTTGACACATAAAGTCTAGTTTTACACATGTATACACCTCAAGCATATTACAGCAGCTATGCATGGTTCCAATCTGTAGAATGTGAATGACCTAGGTATGTAACACCTGTTAAACTCATGTCAGTGCAACAACCCGTATCATCGTGGTAAACACATTCTAATTGATAAGTCTGGTGCACACTGACACAGACCAGTACACACCAAGTATCATGTACAACACACACTGTAACCGAGACCGCTCGTGCACACTGACACAGACCAGTACACCACCAGTATCATTGTACCACACACACTGTAACAGACAGCTCTGTGCACACTGACACAGACCAGTACACACGCAGTATCATTGTACTACACACACTGTAACAGACAGCTCTGTGCACACTGACACCTAACCGAACACACCAGTATATTGTATACAGCACACTGAAACAGCAGCTCTCTGGTGCACGACTGACCCAGACCAGTACAACACCAGTAAAATTATTGTACGACACAACCCTGTAACAGACAGCTCTGTGCACACTGACACAGACCATACACACCAGTATATTGTACTAACCACCCTGTAACAGACAGCTCTGTGCACACTGACACAGACCAGTACACACCCGATTATAATTGTGACAAACACACTGCCTCTGATAAGTCCTGTACCCCATTGTCTGAGAACACAGCTCTGATCTTCACGCTGACTGCTATCAGGGGAGTATGTTTTCGTTTGTCTGACACAGCTCTGATCTTCACGCTGATCTGCTATCATGGAGTATTGTTTGCTTGTGACTGTCACGCTCTGATCTTCCATACACAGTCTCCTGAAGATTTTATCACACTATTCGTTTAAAAGTTTGACGCTGGTTTTCACAAAAAAAAAAAGAAAAACACTTGAACCACTTGGAAGAAGAGCGAGTACTTCGGTTGTAAACTTCAAAGCAACGAAGAAGGTGCAGCTAACACAAATCATGTCACCAGGTCAAAATTTTTTCCCTTTGCGTGACAGTGATTTGTTTAACTGCACCCTCTCTTCATTGCTTTAAGGTTCTACGAACCGAAGTACTCAGCTCTTCTCCTCCCAATGGTTCAAGTGTTTTCTCTACTATTTCTGTAGTGTCAACTCTTGATGCAGTGAAATTTTGAATAGGAATGTGTCAATACGATTAAATATTTTATAGACTTGATCAATCGCCCCTCACTCGTCTGTTTTTAGGGTAGCAGGTGATACTCTTTCGTGTGCATGACTGTTTGCAAGTATATGAAGCATGTATGTATTTAGGACTGTAAATGTATGTGTCAATGTTGTAACAGATATGTTAATAAAGTTATATGGTATAATTTGGAATGATTTCACAGCGTGGTGCGGTCAACAGAACCAAAGGAGAAATTTTTGTGACAATTTATTTGTTTTTAAATACAGTCAGAATAAACAAAAATAACAAACAGATATATTTGTTTTAGAAATATTTGCTGCACGGCATGCAGGGCACCTCCCCCTTGGTTTCACGGTTTGTTCCTCCAAAAGCGTTTGTCAGTGCAGTACACCTGACAGGGGGTTCTTAAACAGGTAATGTGCAGTGGCAGAAACGAGCGATCACTCATCCCTCACACCCCCAGACCACAAGAGAAAGAGGTTTTCAACAATATTTTTACTTCACATTACAACCATTCACTCACACTAGCAGTCCAGAAGGGTATGGTCATAACAAAAGGAGAGGAAAAACAGCCGAGGAGGAAAGAAAAAAAAAAAAAAAACATGGGCATAGAAGAGAAAAAGCGCTATTCAGAACTACTGACCTAGGGACAAAGTAAATTAAATAGACCCCAAAAACCCGCCAATATCCTGGATCCCGCTACCGTCCCAACCTAACCCGCTATAATCGCTATAAAGACATTAACGTAACAGAAGAAAGACAGTACTAGAAACAATAATACATCAAACAGGACCTATCAGGGTTAAACAAAACAATAAGAAAAAGAAAACGAATCAATGACCGCTTCAGGCCCACACACACACACGCCAAACCCACACCCACACCACACACGACTCATCTTATCCTGGCCGAGGAGGTTCAACCGTGGGAGGTGGATCCTAAGAAGGACGAAGCCCGCAGTGGCTGGTCTTCCATCCGAGGCGAAGATGTCTCAGTGAAGGTGAGGCACACCTTCAACAGTCCTCAGTGCAGGCAGTGGCTGGACTTCCAGTCCGAGTGAAGGTGTCCCGGTGAAGGGTGAACACACCTTCAACAGTCCTCAGTGCAGCGACTGGTGCCTGGATACCGATGGCGTCTGCCAGGTCCCGGGATGCTGGTCCTTCAGCCAGCCAAGACCGGAGCTGCGGAAACAAATGGCAATTTTTTCCCGCCCTACGCGGAGATCAGTCTCCAGATGAGAATCATCTTTTTATCGTCTTTGTCAGTGTGTGGCAACAGTGGGTCCGGCAGTGTGTCAGTGTGAAGGTCACATGCCGTAAAAAGTTCAACTATGTCACGTTTCACTTTAAAAAGGGTAAATAAACTATAATAACTTCTTTCACTCTTCCCTTTGCTTTTACCCGTACTCATGCATTCCTTGCATCCTGTACCTATGACTGCCCGTACTAGGATACTTCCTTAGTCAAAATCTCAATAAATAAAACTCAACTAAAATCCATCATAGTCTGTCTACACAAACTATAGGACAAGGACACAACAACGGAACCACATGCGGGGCTGATACGGCCGGAGATTCCACACCCGTGGTCTAAGTGTCAACCGTTCGAACGCTCATGCATTCCACGATCCGTCTCGTACCTACGAAACAACAAGGAAAATAAAACTAACACTTACGATAATCCTTCCGCCACATCACATTTTAAGCATACATGCATTGACTCGACCTGCATACTCAGGAAACAACAATACAGCTTCTATTGACTAAAATTGGTATTTAGAGATTTCAACTTAGTCCAAAGTAGCGAAATACCTTAGCCACTAAGGACCGAAACACAATTTAAAGAAAATGCGTTCCTACAATTCCACCACATATGCTTATCTCGATACCACTTCCAAACAGGCACGCCCTCGTTGGAGCAGTTACACACAAAAGGTGTGTCCAGCCAACAGCATGTTAAGGCAGAAGAAAACCCGCAATCACTGAGAGGTTGAAAACCAAAATAACCAAGACACTGTCATAGACAGACCATATAGTTACCAAAAATGGCGGTGGCGAGGTAAGAAAACGGTCCGCTCCCAATCGAATATGGATGGCAGCCGAAAAACCGTGACGGTCCCAATGAAGTGACTCCAGGTCATGGGATGACCTAAGGTGTTCCTCCAGCTGGTCGATAGGATCCCAGAGGTGGCAAGTGGAACTCTTTACCTTCCCACCGAAGGTGAAAGACTTTCCACGCAACCCAAGTCGAAGTGGATCCAAACAGGAAGGCTCCAGCTGGCGAGATAGAGATCTCTCCGACTCCAAAGTTCGTAATCGAGTGCCACACCACTCGCCTAAACAAGATGGCAACCATAACAAAACAGCTCAGCTGTGTCACCTGACAGCTGATGAACCACGTGAAAAACGATAAAGAAAGAAAAGAAGCTTTAAAAAAAAATAAAAGAAGAGAAATATTTGGAGGATGGGAGCAAAATTTGCACGGACGTAGCACGCCCAGGATGACAACGAATAACAAATGGACAACACCCGGCCAATGTAGTGAAGATGTCACTGGCAACACTCCACTTTATATCAGGTTTGGGAAGAAATGAATTATCTTCCAAACGAAAGTATTTACTCCGTGACAGCGTTACGTTGCCACGGTTTCAAAGAAAAAAAAAGTCCGTTCAATTTATGACGGAATAGGATTTCATCGATTTTGTTTATTCACTATTCATGTTTAAAGGTTTCTTTTAATGTTTATTAGGAATCACATAATTTAATTTATCTATTTAAATTCACAAATCAAATTAATCTACAAATAAATCAAGCAGTTGAAAACATGCTGCAATTCGGTTGTTTACGTTCCGCGAACGAAGGGAGATAAATCTAACAATTTCTTGTCGCGAAAGCTGGCAGTTCACCATGCCATGCATAATAATAGTGACAATAATGATATTATGCAGGAATTGCAACCATATCTAAACATAACAAACAATGTATTGAAACTTCACATCAAGTGGAGAACGAATGAAAGGATGTTTCAATGGCTAAACTGAGGTAACTAGTGACAAGACAATTATTGAACATACAATGCTAAAAATGATCGAGATGGTTAGAATCTACAGGCAGTCCAAGAGCTTTTAGCCTACCTATGAAGGGAAGATTTTGTACACTCTTTACAAGCTTTGTTGCTCTTCTTTGTACTCTTTCCATGGCAGCAGACTGCCTCTTTAATTGAGGATACCAAATTGTATTGCCACATACTCAGGCACGGGGAAGCAGATACTCACAGCACACACGGGAAAGCAGACTCGCACAACCACTCACGCGCACCCCCGCACACACGCTCTCATGCTCATTCTCTGACATGATGGACATACTCTGACATGATGGACTGTACATGCCGTACGACCCATGACAGTGACACACCCTGACATGATGGACTGTACATGCCGTATGACCCATGACAGTCACATACTCTGACATGATGGACTGTACATGCCGTACGACCCATGACAGTCACATACTCAGACATGATGGTCTGTACATGCCGTGCGACCCATGACAGTGACATACCCTGACATGATGGACTGTACATGCCGTACGACCCATGACAGTGACATACCCTGACATGATGGACTGTACATGCCGTACGACCCATGACAGTGACATACTCTGACATGATGGTCTGTACATGCCGTACGACCCATGACAGTCACATACTCCGACATGATGGACTGTACATGCCGTACGACCCATGACAGTGACATACTCTGACATGATGGTCTGTACATGCCGTACAACCCATGACAGTGACATACTCTGACATGATGGACTGTACATGCCGTACGACCCATGACAGTGACATACTCTGACATGATGGACTGTACATGCTGTACGACCCATGACAGTGACATACTCTGACATGATGGACTGTACATGCTGTACGACCCATGACAGTCGCATACTCTGACCTGATGGACTGTACATGCTGTACGACCCATGACAGTCACAAACTCTGACATGATGGACATACTCTGACATGATGGACTGTACATGCCGTATGACCCATGACAGTGACACACCCTGACATGATGGTCTGTACATGCAGTAATCCCCTGACACACCCTGAATTGATTGTCTGTCCATGTAGTATAATCCCTGACAGTGACCTCCCCTGGGTGAAGGGTCTGTCCTCTGTGTGTCCTGCAGGACCTGGTTGGGTGCACCAACAGTCAGGACACGGCACAGGCTATCGGGCGTGTCTTTGTGATGACCAGCTGCAACAGCCAGGCACCTGGTGGAGCGCATTGTGGACAGAGGGACCCGACCCCTCCATGTCTGATACCACCTATGAAAGACTGGTGGCCAGGTAAGTCAACAAACCGTATGTGTATTCTGCACATCTCTGTGATTTGTGTGAAGCCCTAATATTGTCATCCAACTTTCTGATTCCTTCCCTAACACAACAAATGGTTGATAAAAGTATTGACACTGCACTAACACATGATGTAACTTGATTTTTTTTTCAAACATCAATGTTGAAGGTGAGAGGGCAAGGCAGCAAAGCTTCATAAGGTAGGGGTTTTTTTATTTTTGTTTTTTGTTGTTGTTTTTTCTCTCTTCAAATTCCACATTCTGTCTGTTTGCCTGTCTCCTGTCTGTGTGTGTGTGTGTGTGTGTGTGTGTGTGTGTGTGAGTGTGTGTGTGTGAGGAGGGGGTGAGCAGAGAGGGAGAGAGACAGAGAGAGTGACAGATAGACAGAGAGAGATAGAGAGTGTGCACGCGCTTGTGTGTGTAAAAGCATTTGCTGCTGTTTGGAGTGTGCAGAAAGGATACATTCATAATATGAAACTATATATACAACAACAAAAAGGGAGGTGGGGGGGGGAATGTGGATGGGAAGTAGGGGAGGGTTCGGATGGGAGGTGAAAGGCACGGGACAAAACTATGAATGTTTCAGAAAGAATCGTAAATAACATAACGCCTACGTATAACAAAGTAACTTTCAAGTACAACATAGACATGTTTATAAGTAAACAATGAAGAAGTAGTAAAATTGTGTTAAAGGTATGCTGTGTTGATGCTATGTGTCAGATTTTCAGCATTGTCCATTAAAAGAATGTTCTTCCAAGTTTTCTTCTGTAAAAATGTTTGATGTGAATGAATCCGGGAGAAAAGTTTGTATCCTTTGACAAGTGAAGAAAATGTAATCAATGTGATCAGTTACCGACATATGCAACGAAGAGTTTTAGAGAATTTTGTTTTGAAAGCACCAAGTCTGAAGTAACACAAGGGATGTAATCAGTCTAGAATGATAGAATAATGAATTGACACCTTTTAGATGTGATTTCAATTGGAATTTTTTTGTTTGATGGTAGCATTTTTTATCAGTAGGACTACTTGCCCTAAACATTTTCCATGCTGTTTAAAGGAGACTTACAGTTTTCCTCAACTGAAAGGAGATGGATAGATTTGTAGCTTACTCTGCTCCTTTGCGCCTTTTTGGCTGCTGTGTCTGCCATTTCACTGCCATTTATGTCACAGTAAGACTATATCCCGCGAAATTCAGTGACAGTGCATTTTACAGACAGCCAATGTAATTATTAAAAAAAATTGTAATCAAGGTCAGGCTGTATTTTTGCCATCCAAATGTAGAAAGTGAACACAGATTTTAACTCATATATTTTATTCAGAGTAAAAAGAAGCATTTCCTCTTGCCAGTTGACTGTTTTAGGGGAAAGCAACGACAGAGACCCAAAAGATGTCACAAAGCCATTGGAAATCCTTCATTCAGACAACTGTCTGTCCCAGGTGGGGATGGGGAACGGGTCGAGGTATATATATATATATATATATATATATATATATATATATATATATATATATATAATATATGTCAAGATGGATATCAAGCGGCCCCTGACGTTCAGTAGACACCCTGAACAACAAGATGCACACGACCCACTAGTTTATAAGCTTACGTTCAGTAAACACCCTGAACAATAAGGTGCAGACGACCCACTAGATATAAGCTTACGTTCTGTAGACACCCTGAACAATAAGGTGCAGACGACCCACTAGTTTATAAGCTTGCGTTCAGTAAACACCCTGAATAATAAGGTGCAGACGACCCACTAGTTATAAGCTTACGTTCAGTAAACGCCCTGAACAATAAGGTGCAGAAGACCCACTAGTTATAAGCTTACGTTCAGTAGACACCCTGAACAATAAGGTGCAGACGACCCACTAGTTTATAAGCTTACGTTCAGTAAACACCCTGATAATAAGGTGCAGATGACCCACTAGTTTATAAGCTTACGTTCAGTAGACACCCTGAACAATAAGGTGCAGACGACCCACTAGTTTATAAGCTTACGTTCAGTAGACACCCTGAACAACAAGGTGCAGACGACCACTAGTTTACTTTCCCGAGGCACTGAACACACACAGATGACCCTGCATAGTTTGGGAGACAGGACGACATACGTCACATCTCACCATGAAAAATAATAAAAGAACACAGAGGCCGATTCAAAGTAAAATTTATAATTTGACTCCATAGCAGAATACATCTATGGAGACATAGGATATAGAATATATATGGAGAATAGACATAGAATAAAAACAATTTTTGATATATATATATATATATATACTAGCAATTACTACAAAATGGAACCAAAGGAATATTCTCAATCCTTGACAAAAACATCCAGAAAAACTACAAAAAAGCTGACAAAAATATACATGACAGTATCCGCACTAAAGATAAAGAACTTGCAGAGCGCATAGACCTAAGTGACAGGATAGAAGCGACAGCAACAAAAGAAGCTTTCATAACACACAAGACCACAAACCCAACTTTCATAACAATCCAACATGCAGACTAATAAACCATCGAAATCTGAATTAGGCAAAATAAGCAAGAAAATTCTGGAAAAAATAAACAAAGGACATAAAATCAAACTCTGATTACAACCTCTGGAAGAACACATATGAAGTTATCCAATGGTTCAAAAAACTCAATAAACAAAGTAATACAGTATTTATCACATTTGACATAGTAGACTTTTACCCATCCATAGATGAGGAACTACTCTCCAAAGCCTGAAGTTTGCCAGTAACCACACAGACATAACAGGGTGAGAAATGGAAATCATTCTCCACACAAGAAAACATTACTACACAGCAGAAATGAAACCTGGATCAGGAAAACCAACAGAAACTCAACATTCGACGTAACCATGGGTTCATATGATGGTGCAAAAACATGTGAACTGGTCGGACTATTCATGCTGTCCAACATCAAGAAAAAACTCGGAAAACAAGTCGGACTGTACAGAGACGATGGCCTTGCTGCACTAACAAACAACCCAAGAACCATCGAAAACAAGAAGAAAGAACTATGCAAATCTTCCAAAAACCCACAACTTAAAGATCACCATTGAAGCAAACAAAAAGGTAGTGAACACTTAGACATAACACTGGATCTCAACAACCATATATATAAACCATACAAGAAACCCAACGATACACCTCTTTATGTACACACCAAAGTAACCATCCACCATCTGTATTAAAGACCATACCCATGGGAAAAAACAAGAGACTTCAAACCTGTCATGCAATGAGAGGTGTTCAACAATGCAGCAGTGGAATACCAGGAGGCACTACAAACAAGTGGATACAATTACAAACTACAATACAACCCCGGGCAACAACACAAATAAAAGCAAGAAAAATAGGAAAAGAAAAATCATATGGTATAACCCCCATACGACGGGAAACTCAAAACAAACATAGGGAAAGAATTCTTCAAAATCCTAGCAACTTCATTTCCAAAAGAGCACAAAACTGTCCAAAATATTTAACAAAAACACTGTCAAAACTATCGTACTCATGTATGCCCAACCTCAAAAACCTGATTGACGCATCCAACAAAATGAAAATCAACACAGCAAAGAAGGGTGAAGAAAGGAAATCTTGCAATTGCACGAGAAAGGAGCAGTGCCCACTAAACAATAAATGTCTCCACAACAACATTGTATACCAGGCTACTGTAACATCAGAAAATGAAAAAGAAAACATACATAGGGATCACTGAAAACCACTTCAAAACCCGATATGCAAACCACAAACAGTCATTCAACAAAGAAAAATATAAAAAAACCCAAAAAGAATGAGCAAAATATTTGGAATTTAAAAGACGCAAAAACAAGCTACAATATACCCGGAAAATCATAAAAGGTCCCCCTCGCAAGTTTAAAAAAGTGCAACCCTTGTTTAATGAAAATGGTTAATCTATGAAAACCACACTTAGAATTTAAAAACCCCCAAAACAAAAATAGAAAACAATGCAGGCATAAATGGAAATGTTTGTTAGTGAACAACCCAAACAAAAACTGAAACCCCCAAAAAACACGTGCAGCCCCCCCGCACGTGAAAAACCCGAAAGTGAGCCCCACGTTATTAAAATATATATATTATATTATATATGATGAATAAAATCAAAGAGCCCTTAAAATGTTTTAAAAAAGTGCTCGACCCCTTGGGGAGAAAACATTTGTCAAGTGTAAAAAAAAAGGAAAAACTAAGGTTAAAACTCAAAAAAAATTTTGTTTCTGCGGGTTGCGCTGTCTCGGTGATTTTTTTTTCCCCACCCCCGTGTTATATAGCGGGGGGTCGTTTGGGTTGTTAGCCGTGGGGTTGGCTGCAGTGTTTTTTGGGTTTTAGGTTTTTTTTTTTGGATGTGTTCACTAAAAACGTTTCCATTTATGCTGCAGTTGTTTACTATTTTGTTTTGGTGTTTAAGTTGCAAAGTGTGGTTTGCTGTTTAACCATTTTTCATTTAAAAACTAGGTTGCCTTTTGAAACTTTGCTGATGGGGGATCTCTTTTTATGATTTTCCAGGTATATTGTGCTTGTTTTTGCGTTTTAAAAGTTCCAGTAATTTGCTCAGTTCTTTTTGGGTTTTTATTTTTTCTTTATTGAATGATTTTTTGGGGTTTGAATTTTGGGTTTTTGAAGGGTTTTCAGTGACCCCTTGTATGTTTTTTTTTCATTTTGATGTTACAGTAGCCGGGTTTTTAAAATTGTTGTTGTGGAGACATTTATTGTTTGGGGCATGCCCCCTTTCTCGGAATTGCAAGTTTTCCCTTTTCTTACCTTCTTTGCGTTTGATTTTTTTATTGGATGCGTAATCGGTTTTTGGGTTGGGAAAATGGTAGTAGTTTGACAGTGTTTTTTTTAAAATTTTTTGGAGTTTGGCTCTTTTGGAAAATGGTTGCTGGATTTTAAAAGAATTTTTCCCCTATGTTTGTTTTGGTTCCCCGTCGTTGGGGGGTTTCCCATATGATTTTCTTCTCTTTTTTCTTTTTTTATTGGTTGTTGTCGGGTTGTATTGTGTTTGAAATTTGTTTCCCTTGTTTTGTAGTGCCTTGGTATTCCATGTGCTTGTTAAAACACTCTTATTGCATGAAGGTTTGATAGTTCTTGTTTTGCCATGGGGTTGGTTTTAATCGAGGGTGGGGTTATTTTGGTGTGTACAAAAGAGGTGTACGTTGGGTTTTTGTATGGTTTTATATTGGTTTTTGAGTCGTGTTATGTCTAAGTAGTTCACACCTTTTTGTTTGCTTCAATGGTGATTTTTAAAAGTTGGGGTTTTGGAAAGATTTTGCTAGTTCTTTTTCTTGTTTTCGAGGGTTTCTTGGGTTGTTTGTTAGTGCCAAGGCCATGTCTCTGTACAGTCCGACTTTTTTTCCCGAGTTTTTTTGATGTTGGCGCATAAAATAGTGACAGTTCACTTTTTTGCCCCATTTTGAACCCTGGTTAGGAATTTTGAGTTTCTGTTGGTTTTCCGACCGGGTTTTTCATTTTGTGGTGAAAGTTTTTGGTGTGGAGAATGTTTCCCTTTTGGGGCCTGTTATGTCGTGTGGTTATGGGAAAAATTTAGGGCTTTGGGGAGTAGTTCCCTCTTGGTGGGGTAAAAAGTCTCTATGTCAAATGTGATAAAACTGATTATTTGTTTATTTTTTTTTTTTGAACCTTGGATAATTCGTATGTGTTCTTCGAGGTTGTAATCAGAGTTTGATTTTATGTCTTTTTTATTTTTTCCAGAATTTTCTTGCTTATTTTGCCTAATTCGATTTCGTGGGTTTTGTCTGATGTTTGGGTTGTTATGAAAATTGGGCTTGTGGTTTTGAGTGTTATGAAAGCATAAATAAAAAACCTTGCAGGCGATAGACCCAGTGCAGGATAGAAGCGAAGCAAACAAAGAAGCTTTCATAACACTCAAAGACCAAGCCCCCTTTTTTAACAATCCAAAGCGATAATAAACCCATCGAAATTGAATTAGGCAAAAAAAGCAAGAAAATTCTGGAAAAAATAACAAGGACAAAAATAAAATCTGATTAAACCTCTGGAAGAAAACCCTACGAAGTTATCCAATGGGTTTAAAAAAACAATAAACAAAGTAATACATATTATCACATTTGAATAGTAGACTTTTTCCCCTCCTAGATGAGGGGTCTCTCCAAAGCCTGAAGTTTTCCGTAACCCAAGACATAACGGGTCAGAAATGGAAAAAATTTTCCCACCCAAAAAAAAATATACAAGCAGAAATGAAACTGGATCAGGGAAAACCCAAAAGAAAAAATAACTTCGACGTAACCATGGGTTATTTTGGTGCAGAAACTGTGAATGGTCGGACTATTCATGTGTCCAAAATCAAAAAAAAACCGGAAAAAAGTGGATGTACAGAGCGTGGCCCTTTCTGCACTAAAAACAAACCCGAACCCCTCGAAAACAAGAAAAAAAAAATAGCAAAATCTTCCCCAAAACCCCAACTTAAAGATCCCCTTGAAGCAAACAAAGGGGAGTGAAATTAGACAAAACTGGATCTCAAAAACCCTATTTAAAAAAATACAAAAAACCCAAAAGAAATTTTATGTACACCCAAAATAAACATCCCCCATTGTATTAAAGACCCTCCCCATGGGTAAAAAGAGACTTCAAACTGTCATGCAAAGAGGAGTGTTAACAAGCAGCAGTGGAAACCCGGAGGCACAAAACAAGTGGATACAAATTCAAACTACAATACAACCCGGGGCAAAAAACACAAAAAAAAAGCAAGAAAAATGGAGAAGAAAAATCATATGGTATAACCCCCCCTACGCGGGAAAAACAAAACAAAAATAGGGAAAAAATTCTTAAAATCCCAGAATTCTTTTTCCCAAAGAGCACAAAATGTCCCAAATATTTTAAAAAAACATGTCAAAAAAAATTTGTAATGTTGCCCAACCCCAAAAACCTGATGCGCACCAATAAAATGAAAATCAAACCCGCAAAAAAGGGGAAGAAAGGAAATCTTGCAATTTCACGGAAGGGCAGTGCCCACTAAACTAAAAAGTTCCACAAAAAATTGTAACCCGGTACTGAACATGAAATGAAAAGAAACTAATGGGATCACTGGGAAAACCCTTCAAAAACCCGAATGCAAACCACAAACAGTATTCAAAAAGAAAAATATAAAAACCCCAAAAAGAAATGGCAAATTTTTTGGAACTTAAAGAGCAAAAAAAAAGCTACAATATATCCGGAAAACTAAAAAGAGCATCACTACGCAAAGTTTAAAAAGGTGAACCTATGTTTAACTAAAAAAGGTTAATATATGCAAACCCAAATTGAACTTTAAACACAAAAAGAAATAGTAAACAATGCAGGCATAAATGGAAATCGTTGTTAGTGAAACCCTCCAAAACAAAAATGAAAGCCAAAAAACACGTGCAGCCCAAACCCCCCGTGCTAAAAACCCCAACGTGAGCCCCCCGCTATATAACTCGGCGGTGGGAAAAAAATTTTGATGAAGGGGCAAAGCGTAAAAAAAAATTTGTGAGTTTTAACCTTAGTTTTAACTTTCTTTTAACATCTTGACATAATAACTATAAATATATTTTTTTTTTAAATAAAATGTTTATCATATATATGACAGGGATGTAATTAGTAATAATATAGTGTAGTAATATAATTTAAAGGGAGGATGTATAATATAGTGCAGTATTAATATAAGAAGGATGGTAATGATTAATAATTTATAGTGCTAGTAATTATATAAATATATGAGGATGGTAAAATGATAATTATAGTGAGAATTAATATTTAGAAGGATGTAATGAAATAAATTTATGTAATATTATAATTATAAATATATTATAAATATATATATATAATATAATATGTAAGAGGATGGTAATGATAAATTGATAGTGCTAGTAATTATAATAGATAAGTAGAAGAATAAAATGAGAGTAACTGTAATTAAAAGAAAAAAAATTCAGCAAATAAAATAGATAAATGATTTTTGCTGGGTGATGAAGGAGGTGGTAGTAGTTATGCGTGGGAAGTGTGAAAGGTGTGTGGGTAATGTTAATAAGGGAGGGAAGGGGACGGAAGATTAATGGGTGATAAGGTATAATTAGAGGAGGGGAGGGTTTGGGAAAAAAAAGT
The DNA here is from genome assembly GCA_018398815.1 of Conus ventricosus. NCBI lineage: Eukaryota > Metazoa > Mollusca > Gastropoda > Neogastropoda > Conidae > Conus > Conus ventricosus. The sequence goes on along the minus strand of CM031628.1, from coordinate 3,389,179 downwards.
GGGGTGGGGGTGGGGAGAGGGTAATGTGTGTGTGTGGGGGGGGGGGGGGGGGGGGCAAGAGAAGGAGAGCTCATATCTCTCCATCCACTATGAGTATGAGGTGGGGGGTGGGGGTGGGGGTTCATACAAATAGTGTTGTTGAAAAAGTAAACAATGCTGTGGGATGATGTTATTGTAACAGGTGAAAATGTTTGGCATTAAATGCTGATGTTGTGAGAAAGATGCAGTGATCAATGAAAACCAGGGATCATGTGTTACACACACACAAACACACACACACACACACACACACACACACACAACACACAAAAAAAAAAGAAAAAAAGAAAAAGGGGGGTGGGGGTGGGGAACATGTTAAATTATTTGAGTGATAGTAAGTTTAACTAACTGGGAAAGTCACACACACACACACACACACCACACACACACACATATAAATAATATATATATAATATATATATATTATATATATATACACACTAATATATAAACACATTTAAATTTTAAAAAATATTAAAAATATATTATCAGTTACTCTGGTGATATGTATAACAGTATTGAAAAGTTTTCTTCATTAGGAGGATCTATCAGTTCTATGGACACCTAGGCAGTAAGTCCCTGGTGTTGGCAGGCTGTTCTATTATGGGATTTCCGCTCACTGGTCGGATAATTGGAT
>CM031628.1:3376044-3387503 GCA_018398815.1 Conus ventricosus | reverse complement strand
TAGAGGTCGGGGGCACGGGCAAAACTATGAATGTTTCAGAAAGAATCGTAAATACATAACGCCTACGTATAACAAAGTAACTTTCAAGTACAACATAGACATGTTTTAAGTAAAACAATGAAGAAGTAGTAAAATTGTGTTAAAGGTATGCTGTGTTGATGCTATGTGTCAGATTTTCAGCATTGTCCATTAAAAGAATGTTCTTTCAAGTTTTCTTCTGTAAAAATGTTTGATGTGAATGAATCGGGAGAAAAGTTTGTATCCTTTGACAGTGAAGAAAATGTAATCAAGTGTGATCAGTTACCCACATATGCAACAAAGAGTTTTAGAGAATTTTGTTTTGAAAGCATCAAGTCTGAAGCAAAACACAAGGGATGTAATCAGTCTAGATTGATAGAAATAATGAATTTTACCTTTTAGATGTGATTTCAATTGAAATTTTTTTGTTTGATGGTAGCATTTTCTTATCAGTAGGACTACTTGCCCTAAACATTTTCCATGCTGTTTAAAGGAGACTACAGTTTTCCTCAACTGAAAGATAAGATAAGATAATGTTGCTTATAGCCCAGCCGACCGCAAAGGGCCACATCAGGGCTGTCACCACGTTTAAAATCAACTCACCAGTCATAAAAAATTAAAAAAAAAAAAAAAAAAACTGAAAGGGAGATGGATAGATTTGTAGCTTACTCTGCTCCTTTTGCACCTTTTTGTGCTGCTGTCTGCCATTTCACTGCCATTTATGTCACAGTAAGACTATATCCCGCGAAATTCAGTGACAGTGCATTTTACAGACAGCCAATGTAATTATTTAAAAAAAAATTGTAATCGAGGTCAGGCTGTATTTTTGCTATCCAAATGTAGAAAGTGAACATAGATTTTAACTCAAATATTTTATTCGGAAGAAAAAAGAAGCATTACCTCTTGCCAGTTGACTGTTTTAGGGGAAAGCATTGGACAGAGACACAAAAGACATCACAAAGCCATTGGAAATCCTTCATTCAGACAACTGTCTGTCCCAGGTGGGGATGGGAGAACGGGTTGAGGTAGGCTGAACGCCTGTTTGGGGAATTGTGCTCATTCCATGCATGGACAGGAAACACCTGTCATACTACTGTTCTGTCTTGAAAATATCCCAGACTCCAGACAAAGGTAGAAGGAAAATCATTATTATGTGCATAGAGTAAGTGGAACTGCGTTTAAGAAAATATGAGCGATGTTAAAGAATAAAGTAACACTGGCGTCGGCACTATCCCTTCCCCCCCCCCCCCCCCCCTTAATATACTAAAGGGGGTGGGGAGAGGGGAGGTAGAGAGGGTTGACCACCATCTGTCCCCCACCCCTCCACAATAATTGAAGCAAAAATTTATGGACGGCATGGATAATGAATATTTCTTGCGTCATTGCAACACCAAGCTGCTCTCTAAGTTGCTGGAATGGTGCTCGATTACTTATCCTTAGAATTTATTAGCTTATTGTTTGTAGAAGAAACTCGTGGAGAGGTGGCAGCAGAGGTCCTCAAAAGGGAGAAGCCCCTTCAAGCAAGTGTTTGGGGCCCTTATCTCCTGACACTCTAGGGGGGTTGGGCCACACCCGGTTCATGACTCCGGATTGTCCCTCTGCTGCCCCTTTTTTTTCCCATCTTGGGACGAGCCATGGCGGGGATTCGAACCATGCCCCTCTGGACATGCTCTTTTCTACTTAATGACTCGCGCTTTAACCACTGAAAAATACCATTTAAATACATATATATATTTTGTCAAGATGGATATCAAGCGGCTCACGTTCAGTAGAACCCTGACAACAAGATGCACACGACCCACTAGTTTATAAGTTTACGTTCAGTAAACCCCATGAACAATAAGGTGCAGACAAACCACTAGTTTATAAGCTTACGTTCAGTAGACGCCCTGAACAATAAGGTGCAGACGACCACTATTTTTATGTTCTGAGGCACTGAAACACACAGATGACCCTGCATAGTTTGGGAGACAGGATGACATATGTCACATCTCCCCATGAAAAATAATAAAGAACACAGAGGCCGATTCAAAGTAAAATTTAAAATTTTTGAATCCTTGCAGAATACATCTATGGAGACATAGGATATAGAATATATATGGAGAATAGACATAGAATAAAAACAATTTTTGATATATATATATTTATATATTTAAAAAAATTTTAAAAATTGTTTTATATTATAGAAGGGATGGTAATGATAAAAATGATAGTGCTAGTAATTTAAAATAGATAAGTAGAAGAATAAAATGAGAGTAACTGAAATTAAAAGAACAAAATTCAGCGAATAAAATAGAAAAATGATTTTGTGGGTAAATGAAGGAGGTGGTAGTAGTTATGCGTGGAGAAGTTGTGAAAGGTGTGTGGGTAATGTTAATAAGGGAGGGGAAAGGGGACGGAAGTTTAAATGGGTGATAAGGTATATTAGAGGAGGGGAGGGTTTGGGGAAAAAAAAGGGGCGTGGGGGGGGGGGAGGAGGGAAATTTGTGTGTGTGTGTGTGGGGGGGGGGGGGGGGGGGAGGCAAGAGAAGGAGAGCTCATATTCTCCATCCACTATGAGTTGAGGTGGGGGTGGGGGTGGGAGGTTTCATACAAATAGTGTTGTTGAAAAGTAAACAATGCTGTGGGTGATGTTCATTGAAACAGGTGCAATAATGTGTTGGCATTAATATGTGATGTTGGTTGAGAAAAGAGAGCAGTGATCAGTGAAACCAGGGTATCATGTGTTACCACACACACACACACCACACACCCCAAAACACACACAACACACACACACACACACAAAAAAGAAAAAAGAAAAAAGAAGGGGGTGGGGGAAATCACATGTAAACAATATTTGGTGAGGTTATGATCATAATGAGACTAACTGTGGAAAGTTGTCACAACCATATTCACACCCACACACACATACACACAACACACACACACACAACAACACACACACACAACACACACACAACACACCACACACAATATTATATACACTCTTTTAAAAAAAATGTTTTTAAAATTAAAAAAAAAAAAAATTATCATTAATCAGTCACTCTGGTTGATGATCGAGTGAGTCAACAGTACTATGGAAGGTCTTCTTCTCCGTTCACTTAGGCAGGAATCCTGGAGGTATGGCAAAGGCTGCTGTATGGTGAAGCCCTCCAGTGGTCAGTAAAGTTTTGCACTACCGGTGTGTGTTGGCAGGCTAGGTTTTTTCTTTTAGTGTTGTTGGGAATGTTCCGCTTTTCATGGGGGCTGAAGGATAAATTGAAGACTCGCCAGTGTGGAATATTGTGGAGATGTGATGTCACAGTCTGGAGTGCCCAGTTCTCTGTCTCACAATGATGGTTTTCTTCTTCGTTTACTTAGGGAGGAATCTGGATGTACTGACGGAGGCTGCTGTATGGTGAAGACCCTCTAGTGGTCAGTAAGGTTTTGCACTCATTGGTGAGTTGGCAGGCTAGGTTTTTGTTGGGTTTTAGCTGGGAATGTTCCGCTGTCTTGGGGCTGTACTGCATTGATAGTTTGAAGGACTCACAGGTGGGGAAATATAGTGGCCCTGTGATGTTAAAGTCTGGAGAGCCCTATCCTCAGTCTCAACAATGTTCACTTGGTCTGATCTGGGCACCCGGTAGTATGCATCCCTCTTGTTGAAGTCTGGGTGCTGCTCAAGTCATCTTCCATTTGTCTCCTTGGAATACTTTTGATTTTTCAGGAGGCTCCCTTTTTTACAGTTGGGGCTGCTGTCCTCCTTCCTTTGTCAATTGGTCAGCTTCTTCATTTCCATATATAGTGCAGTATGAAGGTGTTCACTGGATGGGAGTATTTTCAGTGACTGAAAAAATGGAAATCATTTTGATCAGTAGTACCATAGGATGATGATTATTGTTTTGTAAGTGGAAAATGCAGGGTGATGTGTGCAATGGTGCAAGTTGGGGGGATAAAGGAAAATATCAATGACCTGTGGGTGAGGGCTCACTGGCATGGGTGAGATCAATAGTACTGTAGGGTGTTGGTCATTGGCATGGGTGAGATCAATAGTACTGTAGGGTGATGCTCATTGGCATGGGTGAGATCAATAGTACTGTAGGGTGATGGTCTTGGCATGGGTGAGATCAATGTACTGTAGGATGTGGTCATTGGCATGGGTGAGATCAATAGTTCTGTGGGGTGGATGGTCATTGCCCGGGTGAGATCAATAGTACTGTAGGGTGATGGTCATTGTCATGGGTGAGATTCAATAGTACTGTAGGGTGATGGTCATTGTCATGGGTGAGTTTCAATAGTACTGTTAGGGTGATGGTCATTGTCATGGGGTGAGATCATAGTACTGTAGGGTGATGGTCATTGTCATGGGTGGGGTTCATAGTATGTAGGATGATGGTCATTGTGGTAAGTGGAATAATAAGGTGGCTTTAGTATAATATTGCAGGTTGAGGAAAGAGGGTGGAGGGGGGTAGGGGTAGATGATGATGGGTGATGATCATGGATCATTTGAGATGAACAGAAACTGTAGGATGATGATAATTGTTTTTATAAGTGGGATAATGTTGTGGCATCGGTGTAAAATGCTGGTGGGGGAATGGGGGAGGCGTTCAAAGATGGGTGGATGATGATGATGGTCAAGGTGTAGGTATGATCCACAGTGGTGTAGGATGGTGGTCATTTTTGTAAAGGAGTAGGATAGTGTATGGCAAGTATGATAATGCCAGTGGGGGAATAAAGGAAATGATCAATGACTGATGGTGTTGATCACTGAGATGAGATCTACAGTACTATAGGGTGGTGACCATTGTCATAAGTGAAAATAATGTGGTGGCATTGATGTAGTAATCCCGGTTGGGGTGGGGTGGGGGAGGGGGGGGGGGAAATTTAAAATTGATGATTCATGAATAATTGGTCATTGTCTTAAGTGGGACAAACAATGATATAGGATGATGATCATTGCATAAGTGAAATGGCATGATTGCATTGGCATGAAAATGGCAGTTGAGTTTAAAAATGTAAAAAAAAAAACTTTGGGGGTGGGGGTTGGGGGGTGGGGGGGGCAATGATCAATGACTGATTTATGGTGCGGTTGTCATAGATGAAAAATCACCCGTCTCACACACACACGCATACATGATACATGCACGCACACACATGTACACACACTGGTATGTTCGTACACAGGCACTTTCCCCACACACACACATATGCATACTATACACACACACACACACACACACATACATATACATAACCCCACACCCCACACACACACACACACACCACACACACACACACACTACACACACACACCACACATATAATATGCCAAAAAAAAGGGTTGCATACACAGGACATGTTATGAGTGGTGGTAACAGTGATTGGTATGGTAACAATGATAGTGGTCATATATGGTAACAATGATAGTGGTCATATATGGTAACAATGATGTGGTCATATTGGTAACAATGTTTGTGGTCATTTATGGTAACAATGATAGTGGTCATGGTAACGTGATAGTGGTCATATATGGGTAACAATGAAGTGGTCTTTTATGGTAAAAATGATAGTGGTCATATATCGGAAAAAAATGATAGTGGTCATATTATGGTAACAATGATAGTGGGTCATGGTAACATGTAGTGGTTTATATGGTAACAATGATAGTGGTCATATATGGTAACAATGATAGTGGTATATATGGTAACAATGATAGTGGTCATTTTATGGTAACAATTTATAGTGGTCTGGTAACATTTATAGTGGTCAGGTAACAATGATAGGTGGTCATATATGGTAACATTGATAAGTGGTTCATGGTAACATGATGTGGTCATATTTGGTAACAATGATAGTGGTCTTTTATTTGGGACCAATGTAGTGGTCATATATGGTAACAATGATAGTGGGTTTATATATGGTAACAATGTAGTGGTCATATATGGTAACAATGATAGTTTGGGCATTTATGGGTAACATGATAGTGGTCATATATGGTAACAATGTAGTGGTCATATATGGTAACAATGATAGTGGTTTTTATATGGTAACAATGTAGTGGTCATAATTGGGAACAATGATAGGGGTCATATATGGTAACAATGATTTGTGGTATTTTTGGTAACAATGATAGTGGTCATATATGGTAACAATGATGTGGTCATTATGGTAACAATGATAGTGGTCTATATGGTAACAATGATAGTGGTATATATGGTAACAATGATAGTGGTCATATTGGTAACAATGATAGTGGGGCATATATGGTAACAATGATAGTGGTCATATATGGTAACAATGATAGTGGTCTTATATGGTAACAATGATGTGGTCATTATGGTAACAGTGATGTGGTCATATTGGTAACAATGATAGTGGTCATATATGGTACAGTGTGATTGTGGTCATATTTGGTAAACGTGATAGTGGTCATATATGGTAACAGTGATAGTGGTCATATATGGTAACAATGATAGTGGTCATATATGGTAACAATGATAGTGGTCATATATGGTAACAATGATGGGGCATATATGGTAACAATGATAGTGGTCATATATGGTAACAATGATAGTGGTCATATGGTAAAATGATAGTGGTCATTTTATGGTAACAAGATAGTGGTCATATATGGTAACAATGATAGTGGTCATATTTGGTAACAATGATTAGTGGTCATATATGGTAACAATGATAGTGGTTTATATATGGTAACAATGATAGTGGTATATATGGTAACAAAGATAGTGGTCATATATGGTAACAATGATAGTGGTCATATATGGTAACAATGATTAGTGGTCATTTTATGGTAACAATGATAGTGGTCATATATGGTAACAATGATAGTGGTCATATATGGTTTAAAAATGATAGTGGTCATATATGGTAACAATGATAGTGGTCATATATGGTAACAATGATAGTGGTCATATATGGTAACAATGATAGTGGTCATATATGGTAACAATGATAGTGGTCATTATGGTAACAATGATAGTGGTCAAAATATGGTAAAAATGATTGTGGTCATATATGGTAACAATGTTTGTGGTCATATATGGTAACAATGATAGTGGTCATATATGGTAATTGTAGTGGTCATATATGGTAACAATGATAGTGGTCATATATGGTAACAATGATTAGTGGTCATATATGGTAACAATGATAGTGGTCATATATGGTAACAATGATAGTGGTCATATTGGTAACAATGATAGTGGTCATATATGGTAACAGTGATAGTGGTCATTATGGTAACAATGATAGTGGTCATATATGGTAACAATGATAGTGGTCATATATGGGGAAAAATGATAGTGGGGCATATATGGTAAAAATGATAGTGGTCATATTGGTAAAAATGGGTTGGTCATTATGGTAACAATGATAGTGGTCATATATGGTAACAATGATAGTGGTCATATATGGTAACAATGATAGTGGTCATATTTGGTACAATGATAGTGGTCATTTTATGGTAACAATGATAGTGGTCATATATGGTAACAATGATAGTGGTCATATATGGTAACAGTGATAGTGGTCATATATGGTAACATGATAAATGGTCATATATGGTAACAGTGGGTAGTGGTCATATATGGTAACAATGATAGTGGTCATATTTGGTAACAATGATAGTGGTCATTATGGTAACAATGATAGTGGTCATATATGGTTTAACAATGATTTGTGGTCATATATGGTAACAGTGTTTGTGGTCATATATGGTAACAATTTATAGTGGTCATATATGGTAACAATGATAGTGGGCATATATGGTAACAAAGATAGTGGTCATTTATGGTAAACAATGATAGTGGTATATATGGTAACAATGATAGTGGTCTATATGGGGAACAATGATATGTGGTCATATATGGTAACAATGATAGTGGTCATATATGGTTAAAAATGATAGTGGTCTTATTGGTAACAATTGGGTTGTGGTATATTGGTAACAATGATAGTGGTCAATATGGTAACAATGATAGTGGTCATATATGGTAACCTGATAGTGGTCATTTATGGTAACAATGATAGTGGTCATATATGGTAACAGTGATTTGTGGTATATTGGTAACATTGATAGTGGTCATATTGGTAACAATTTATAGTGGTCATATATGGTAACAATGATAGTGGTCATATATGGTAACAATGATAGTGGTCATATATGGTAACAATGATAGTGGTCATATATGGTAACAATGATAGTGGTCATATATGGTACAATGATAGTGGTATATTTTGGTAAAAAATGATTGTGGTCATATTGGTAACAATGATAGTGGTCATATATGGTAACAATGATAGTGGTCATATATGGTAACAATGATAGTGGTCATATATGGGAACAATGATAGTGGTCTTATGGTAACAATGATAGTGGTCTTTTATGGTTAACAGTGATAGTGGTCATATATGGTAACAATGATAGTGGTCATTATGGTAACAATGATAGTGGTCATATATGGTAACAATGATAGTGGTCATATATGGTAACAATGATAGTGGTCATATATGGTAAAAATGATAGTGGTCATTATGGTAACCCAAAGATAGTGGTTCATATATGGTAACAATGATAGTGGTCATAATGGTAACATGGGTGTGGTCATATATGGTAACAATTTATAGTGGTCATATATTTGGGAACAATGGGTAGTGGTCTTTTTGGTACATTTATAGTGGTCTATATGGTAACAATGATAGTGGTCATTTATGGTAACAATGATAGTGGTCATATATGGTAACAATGATAGTGGTCATATATGGTAACAATGATAGTGGTCAAAATATGGTAACAATGATAGTGGTCATATTTGGTAACAATGATAGTGGTCATATATGGTAACAATGATAGTGGTCATATATGGTAACAATGATAGTGGTCATATTTGGTAACAATGATAGTGGTCATATATGGTAACAATTTGATAAATGGTCATATATGGTAACAGTGATAGTGGTCATATATGGTAACAAAGATTTGTGGTCATATATGGTAACAAAGATAGTGGTCATATATTTGGTAACAATGATAGTGGTCATATATGGTAACAATGATAGTGGTCATATATGGTAAAAATGATAGTGGTCATATATGGTAACAATGATAGTGGTCATTATGGTAACAATTTATAGTGGTCATATATGGTAACAATGATAGTGGTCATATATGGTAACATGATAGTGGTCATATATGGTACAATGATAGTGGTCTAATGGAACAATGATATGGTCATTATGGTACAATGTAGTGGTCATATATGGGAAACTGTGTATATATTAAAAATAAAAAAAAAAACACCACACACACACCACACACACACACACACCCACACACACACACGACAAAAACATGTACATAATCTAAGCATACCTATATGTAGAGGGAGAGAGGGGGACACAAGCCCCTTAGTATACTTGTACACAGAGGGGTGGGGTGGGGGGGAACAGGAAAGGAAGTGGTCAGTGGGGGAAAAAAAAGGGGTGGGTGGGGGGGGGGCACTGCAAGTTAATGTGGTGCGAGTGGGTGTGTGATTTTGTGGAATATATAGTGGGTTGCTGTTGAGGTGGTGGACAGGTGTAATCATTTTAGTTGTGTTAGGATGCTGGTGATATGGGGGTGAAGGGAAAGAGCGGGGGTGTTAGAGGGGGAGGGGGTGGGGGTTTGAGGTGGGAGGGTCAATTACTTGGCCTATCCTTCTGATAGGAGTTTTGGGGAGGGGAAGGGGGAATATTGTGTGTGTGTGTGTGGGGGGGGGGGGGGGGAGGAGTATGGGATAGATCAAGGGTAGGCAGTTGACTGGATAGGACATGGGGGTGTGGTGGAAAGCAGGGAAGGGGGGGAGGGAGGAGTATGGGATAGATCAAAGGGGTAGGCAGTTGATGGATAGGACATGGGGTGTGGTGGAAAGCAGAAGGTTTGGGGGGGGGAGGAGTATGGGATAGATCAAAGGGTAGGCAGTTGACTGGATAGGACATGGGGTGTGGTGGAAAGCAGAAGGTGATGGGGGTGGCTGTAAATTTAGTTGGAAGTAGGAAGCGGGGAGGAGGGGGGGGGGGGTTTGGAGTGATGTTGTGTGTGCGTGTGCGTGTGTGTGTGTGTGTGTGTGTGTGTGCATAAGTAAATAAACAAAATAAAATGAAATAAATTAATTGAAGTAAAGAAATAAAATAAAATATTGATAAAAAATGTCTCTATTTGACCCCCAGGAGCGCAGGACACAATCAGCCGTTTTCTCCCTGATGAGTCGACCCGCAGACGAAGGCCTAGGAGCAGGCTATACAAATAGATCTGCCTCCAGAAGGGATCCGATGGTTCCTCAGGCAGCTAGTGAAGGGTTGTTCTTTTTATAATATATTTCCCCCATTTTCTTCATCTTCATTTTTTTCTCTCAAAAATTGCAAATCTTTGCAAAGTCTTATTATAAAGACCGAAGAATTGTTAGCTGCACTTGTTTTCCCCCCTACTTAATTGTCAGCATCATATTGTTTGGTCAATCAGTGGGAGATTGCATCTTTAGGAGATCAAGTAAAGGTTGTCCTGCACAATTCTTAGCCACTACAATGCTTGAGTTATAGAACAGCAGAGCTGACCACTCAAAACTGTTCCATATCTTTTGATCTCCCTTGTATCCTTGAATGGATCCTCAGGCATAGGGTCAAAGATTGTCCCCTACATTTTATACTGTTTTTTATAATGCTTTTTTGTTTTTTAGAATTTTTTTTCCCCTCCACACTTTCGTTTTATTCCATTTTACTATCCTTCGCTGGGGTGTTTGGGGGTGCTGTTGGATTCTTTTTTGAACCCTTGGTGGTTTAGAAAAACCACAGAATTATGAACTGTGGTGTGTCTCTATTTGACACCAGGAGCGCAGACACAATCAGCCGTGTCTCCTGATGAGTCCGATCCCGCAGACGAAAGGCCTAGGAGCAGGCAATACAAATAGATCTGCCTCCGAAGGGGTCACGATGGTTCCCTCAGGCAGCTAGTGAAGGGTTTTTCATATATTTTAATAAAATTTCCCCCATTTTCTTCATCTTCATTTTTTTCCTCTAAAATTTCAAATCTTTGCAAAGTCATTATTATAATTTACGGAAGAATTGTTAGCCTGCACTTGTTTCCCCACTACTTAATTGTTCAGCATCATATATTTTATATATAGTCGAAAGTGTAGACAGACTGCTATCCAGAGAAATATACTGGCAAGCCAATCTTGGCACTATATTTATTTTTGGGCTGAATAAAAGAAAGGATTAAATGCACTTCTCAAAAGAAAAATAAATTATTCATAGAATTGGAGCCTGTCAAATTTTCCCATTATGAAGTGTAATAGACTTACATAGTATTTTCGGTGTTTTAAATGATTTGCTTGTGCATTTTTTGTGCTGTGGATGTGCTGCCTTCCTGGTGTGCGATTAACGGACTTGTTCCTTTGGGGTTT
>CM031628.1:3355246-3368661 GCA_018398815.1 Conus ventricosus | reverse complement strand
GATGGGATTCGAAACCCATGACCCTCTGGACATGCTTATTTTTACTTAATGACTCGCGCTTTAACCACTGAGCCCAGGGACACTGATATTTGTAGGGAAGTTAAGCCTTATGAAGTTCACTTTTGTTCCGCCTTGACAGATCAGCTTGAACACCTCTCTGCCGCTTCTGCCATTGCTTTCAGGCTCTGGTTTTTCCTTCCCTGCAACTGAGAGCTGTTTATGAGGCTGTATGCGACGTTCCTACAAATCCCCTAGCTCCAATTTCTGCAGTGGGGGACTTTGACCTGTATAGCCTTCTCTCCTTAGGCTGTTTGCCAGATCAGCATACTTTTCAGTCTTGTAGATTTGAGCTGCCTCCATTCTGTTCTCATATGGCACCGTGAGCTCGATCATGATCAGCTGCTTGGTTGACTTAGAGTGGATACTATGTCTGGTCTCATGCCACTCTTGCTGATGATCTCTGGGTGACTCTTCCATTCGGGGAGGTCTGCAGTGCACTCCCAGTCATCTACCCATACAGCAGACTCTGCCTGCATTTTTCGAGTGGCACTGTTGTTCTTGGCCATGATTTGCTCCCTCCTGCCGTGAAGAATGTTGCGGATGCTTTTGGAGTCTGATTCGCCCTTTTGTGGTGTTGGTACTAGCCCAGACTACTTGTACAATCTCTTTGAGCACTTGATTGTGCCTCCATGTGTACCTTCCTTGAGCCAGGGCTACTTTACATGAGCTTAGAACATGCTCCACTGTTTGGTTTTCATGGCAGAGGGGGCATGCAGGATCGTCTGTTTTCCCCCCACTTCACCAGGTTTGCATTTGAGGGCAGAAGGTCATTTTGCAGATTGAGAATGAAGCTGACCCTGAGAGGGGCCATGTGCCAAATGTCATTCCAAGTTAGACTTCTTTGGAGTGCATCTCCAAGTTGTCCATTGCCCTTGCTGGCTCTGCTGGACTGCTTTTTGGAGTCTTTTTTGGTCTTCTTCTTTCCTCATCTCCTGATCATCATGTCTCTTTTGGCTTTTCCTTTGGCCTTTGACCACCATTCAGTTTTGGTCACCCCCAGTCCTTGTCTGTTGTTCTGTGTGTGTCCTTTTTATTTCTCTGATCTTGAGACTTTCTTTTGCAGAATCCATCGCCTCTTGAACTTTCCATTTTCTGCCTGTCTTCAGCTGGGGCTTGATTGCTTCTACCACCTTGTCTCCTGAGTCCTCCAGCATGCTTTTTAAGTCTGATCTTCCCTGCTTTGTATTCCTCCAGGATGGATTTCAGTGGTAGTTTGAGCTTTGCTTGGCGACAGTACAGCGCGATGTCAGTCAGACAGGGTGGGACACCAAGCCATTTCCTTGTGAACTTGTTGATTTTGGCTTCCATTGCCTCCACTGTGCTGGTGCAGATGTCGTATATCATCAGAGGCCATAGGAGCTTTGGTATCAGCATGAACTGCAGACACCAGACCTTGTATTTGCCAGGGAGCCCCCCTGGTCAATGGTCTCCAAGCCTTCTTCCGCCATCTGCTTGGTTTCTTTTGCTCTTTGTGTGTCTTTCAGCGTTATCATCATACCATCTTCCAAGGCTCTTGATGGTTCTTCTGTGACTGTTGGAATGGCTTGGTTGGCAACACTGAAGACCACAGATTCGGCCACTTTTCCTTTCCTCAGTGAGAGACTCCGTGATTTCTTTGGCTTGAACTTCATTCTGGATGAGGCAACTATGTCGTTTCCCGCCTCTCCAGCACATGACGTGTCTCGTCTTCTTGGATGAAATCACTGTAGTGTCATCCATGAAGGCCTTGAGAGGAGGCATCTTGTATCCATCGCCAAGGTCTTTTTGTCTCGCGTTGTTTGTTGCTGCTTTCAAGATGGGGTTCTTGCCAGCACGAACAGTATTGGATAAATTGCACAGCCATTGCAAGCCCGCTTCCAAGTTGATCCAATCAGTTGTGTACTCCTTGGTAGAGACCGCATTGAGAACCCATTGAAGTACTTCTTGAGCATGTCGCGGATGTTCTTTGGCACATGGTACATCTAAAGAGCCAACTGTTCATCTCATGGGGCACAGATCCTATGCGTTTCCCAGATCAAGCCACACTACGTCCAGGTCTCTCTTTTCTGTTTTTGCTTTTGGATTGGCCCCAGATAATTGTGGCGTGTTTTACACACCCAGCCACCCCTGGGATGCCACCTTTCTGGATGACACATCCAAGTACTTGTTTGCCATCAGGTACTTGGTCAGCCTTGCTGCCATGACAGAAAAGAATATTTTCCCTTCGACGTTCAGTAGTGATATTGGCTGAACTGGCTGATGTCACTTGAGTTTTGCTCTTTGGGGATGTACACACCATCTGCCGTCATCCACTGGCGCTGATCTTCTGGTTTCTCCAAGCCGATGCAGCAGCCTGTGGAGCCACCCCAGCACCTTGGGACATTTCTTTTTAAAGCTGGAAAGGTATTCCGTTTGGCCCTGGCGATGATTTGGCTTTGGCTTTGTCGACCCCTTCTTGATTTCCGCCAAGTTGGAGGCTTGCATTGAACTGTTCCTCAGGGTTGGTTGGCCAACCAGACCTTGAATGTCGAGTGGGGCTTTCCCTTTTGTGAGTCAGAGTATGTTTTCCTCAGATGCTTTCAAGAACTCCTTTGTCCACACTTAGGTCCCAGATTTTGGCTGCTCAAACAGTGTTCTGGCAAATGGAAGGGGTTCTTATTATATATATATTATATATATATTTTTATATATTTTATATATATATAAGTGTCCTTAAAAATCTGGAATGCTGAACCCCTTGGGGAGCAACATCTGTTAAAATATACTCAGAGGCATAAAAACGCGAAAACAAAATGTATAGAAATTTTGATGTAATTTGGCTACCGATTCCTTTGAACTGGTATGAAAGTGAGAAAAAGCAATCGAACACCGCAAAAGTGTCCCTTTTAAAGTTCATTCTGGTAGAAAATAGCTACATGCCTTGACCTTGACCCTGTGTTAACAGAGAATGTCAGTATCTTTGGTGTGACCACCTCGAGCATTGATCACAGCTATGCACCTGCGGTACATCGAGCGCACCAGAGTGTTGGCTGCCTTGGGGGACTTGCCACCACACCTGGCCCACAGCAACAGCAAGCTGAGCTGCTGTCTGGGGTCTGGGGTTGAGCTGGTTCAACTGCCTCTGAAGGGCATCCCAGAAATGCTCTATTGGGTTAAGGTCGGGAGAACGGGCTGGGTGAGGCAGCAGATTGATGTTGTTCTGCCTCAGGAAGTTCTGCGTAGCACGGGCAGTGTGCGGCCTTGCGTTGTCCTGCTGAAACAGGTTCTGTGGATGCCGCTGGAAATGCGGCAGGATGTGGGGCCTCAGAACTTGGTCGATGTAATGAACAGCAGTGATCCCGTTACCACGTCCTGGACCCACTTTCTGGAAGATGACTTGCCCAATACGGCGATTTATCCCGATAGCCCCCAGATCATGATGCTTTCACCACCCCATGGGTCCCTTTCGGTGATGTTGGCATCCGTGAAGCGTTCCCCCGCTCTTCTCCAGATCCGGATGCGGCCATCGCCTGGGTCGACGCAGAACCGGCTTTCATCACTGAAGAGGACTCGGCCCCAGTCCCGATGGCGCCAATGCACGTGGATCTGTGCCCACTGCAGACGGTTCTGGCGATGCTGGAGTGTCAGGATAGGTCGCCAGGCTGGACGCCTGCATTGGAGACCAACTGTGTTCAGTCGGCGACGCACGGTCCTGTTGCTGATTGGCCTGCCATGGTTGCCGACGGTGTTCCTGGCTGTGTTGGCAGTGGTTTGGTAAGGCTCCCGTCGATGCTGACGAAGAAGATGGCGGTCTTGGGCTGCTGTGGTGACCCTCGGTCTGCCGCTCCTCGGTCTGTCATCAGTGGTGTTTCTTGCTTGAAAGCGGTCCAGAAGGCGATAGACGGTGGAAATGTGGACTCCGAATGCGATAGCGACCTGCCTCATTGGAACCCCGGCCTGCAGTTGCCCCATTGCTATGCAACGATCTTGACGAGAAAGTCTCGGCATTATGTTGGCGCCTCTGGAAGGGATGATTTGAACTTTTTGGGGTTTGGAAATTTATAGCCCCACAATGGGGGCCACATTGAGTTGCAATTCACATTGATACACGTGGCGTAGGTAGTCCACATGGCAAATGCACTCCTCGTGCCAAAAACGCTGACCCGGCAACATTCAACCACTGTTACGAGGTTACAACAGGCCAAGACACCACGTACTGCTAATGTTGCACGTGCCAACGACATTGCTTACGTCCTGTTCACAATGTGAACAATCGTGCACTGTCTCTATTTTTTCGCGTTTTTTATGCCTCTGAGTATATTTCATTCATACTTCATTTAAAAAATTTTGTAACAAATATATATAATATATATATATATATATATATATATATAATATATATATATATATATATATATATATATAAAATGAAATGAATTGATAATACAATAAAGAAAATACAGAAAGGGATAGTAATGATAATAATGACAGTAGTAGTAATTATAATAATTAATAGATGAATAAAATGAAAGTAATTGTAATTCTAAATACAAGGATGAAATAATTAAGTGAATAAATAAATAAAATGATTTTGCTGGGTAGTGAAGGAGGTGATAGTAGTTATGTGTGAGTAGTTGTATAAGGTGTGTGGGTAAGTTGATAAGGGAGGGAAGGGGATGGAAATGATTAATGGGTGATAAGGTACAATTGCGGGGAAAGGGGGGAGGAGGGTAATGTGTGGGGGGGGGGGGGAGCGAGGTAGAGCTCACATCTTTCCATTGGCTATGGGGTGGCGGGTATGGGTGTGGGGGTTGGGAAGTTCATACAATAGTGTTGTTGAAAAAGTAAACAATGCTGTGGATGATGATCATTGTAACAGGTGAAATAATGTGTTGGCATTAATATGCTCATGTTGGTTGAGAAAAGATTGGAATTATCAACGAAAAACAGGGTATCATGTGTTACACACACACACACACACACACACACACACACACAACACACACACACACACACCACACACACACACACACAAAAGGGGGGGGGGGGGGCACATGCAAACAGTATCATGGGTGAGGTATGATCATATTGAGACTAACTGTGGAAAGTTTTCATACACACACACACACACACACCACACACACACACCACACACACCACACACACACACACACACAAACAAACACACACACATCCTCACACACACACACACATATATACACACTCATTTAAAAAATCATAATGAATCAGTCACTGATAGGTGATGATCATATGAGATCAACGTCTATAGGAAAGTCTTCTTCTCCGTCCTTTAGGCAGGAATCCTGGAGGTACTGGCAAAGGCTGCTGTATGGTGAAGGCCCTCCAGTGGTCAGTAAAGTTTTGCACTCATCGGTGTGTTGGCAGGCTAGGTTTCTACTTTGAGTGTTGATGGGAATGTTCCGCTGTCACTGGGGCTGTACTGCATGGATAAATTGAAGACTCGCCAGTGTGGATATTGTGGATATGTGATGTCGCAGTCTGGAGTGCCCTATCCTCGGTCTCACAATGTTCACTTGGTCCGATCTGGGAATCCGGTAGTATGCATCCCTCTTGTTGAAGTCTGGGTGCTGTTTCGATACTTTTATGCTTTCAGTTCCTTTCAGTAAAACCAGTATGGTTTTAGGGTAAGCCACTGTTATCACACAGCGTCGATGACTTACCTTATAAACAGTTACACAATGACAGGTGCTCTCATGGTGGCAGAAACATTCTTAACAAAGTTTTAAATATAAACTCTTTGGACTCAAAACAGTAAAACCCACCCTCTGATGTACATTGCTTCGACATTTTTAGCTTTATCTGTGTTTCAAGATTGCCTTTTGAATTCAAGTCTTAAAAATTTGAACGCTATCATTTTCTTAAAGAAGAAATAGAAACTGCTTACAAAACTGCACCCAGTGTGAGTTCTTCCGTGTTCTGTGATGCCATTCCATTATATTCATAGGCAGTTTTTAAATGGAAAAGGAAAACCAGATTCTACATCACTTGAAAACATTGAAAACTGAAGAAATCTGTCAAAATCAGCGTCACTGCTTGTGGTAGAAAGGCAAAGAATACAGTTAATCACTGGAGATGGCAGCAGCAGACAGAGACAGGCAGAGATCCCTTGTCATCGCCTCAGTCACTGGATGGCACAGAGAGGATTGAACCTGAACTGCCTGGTGTTATCTTGGTTGGCGGTGACAGATACAGATCGGTCAGGCTGAACGCTTAACAGCAGATAGACACCTGAAACCTGAACTGCCTGGTGTTATCCTTGGTTGGTGGTGATATATTACAGATCGGTCAGGGCTGAACGCTTAACAGCAGATAGACACCTGAACCTGAACTGCCTGGTGTTATCCTTGATGGTTGTGACAGATACAGATCGGTCAGGCTGAAAGTTTTACATGGAGCAGTTGATTTCATGATGGGGGTGTTTTTTAGGCTGTGCGTAACTTAGTATGCAACAAACCCATAAAATGATAAATAAATAAATAAAATAAATAAATAAAATAATAATAATAATAATAATAATAATAATAATAATAATAATAATGATAATGATGATGATGACGACGATGATGAAAAAAACAAACAACAGGGGTGATGGTTTATTGCAGGCAGGGACTGCCCCAGAGAGCCTGGATCCCCTTTATCCAAGCATTTACCCCGATCTCCTCACCAGAACTTATTTCTTCCCGCCCCTTTTCTTTAATCGGATTCCTCATAGAGTAGAGACTGTTACCGGACTGACCGCCCTTGTCAGAGACAACCCACCTCCCAGGCAAGGCCGACGTAACAGACGTAACCCACCACCCCACCCCCACTCGCACCCCCATCAACAGCAGGCACAGTTTTCACCAGAAAACCCAGCAGGCATGCAGGATAAACGCTTACAGGAGACTGATCTTCAAGATGACGTTGCACAGCGCCGTGTCTCCAAGCCCTGGGGAGTATTGGAGAGCCATGATGATCATCTCACAAATGAAATTCCGTGGGTATTTGGACAACCAGCATATCCCCAGCATCACATCAACCCCACTAACATCATTTTCAACTTCCTCCATCACCCACCCGGTCATCCCCCCAACATTGCTGACGGGGAGTGTGGACATTATCGTCCTTTCCGCCAGTATGGCATTCTGGTCTGCGAAGTCAAATCTGTCGGAGGATACTCGTCATCAAACCAGGACCCCATCATCGCCAGGGTTGTCGCTAGGCCATCACTCAACTTCAGAATCAGGAGGTGGCTCTGAAGCATCTCACCCATGACATGGCCAGCGGCAACGTCAGGGTGAGCAAGGCAGTTCTGCTTCCAAACGTCACGTCAGCTCAGCTGGCGGCGGCAGTGGACAGCTCTCAGCCGCTCCACAGGTGAGTTGACGTCATAAGGACACCACCCCTGACAGGTAAGCACAGTTCTTAGCTGACTCGAGGGACTACACATCACAGAAGTGCACGTGTGTAACAAACACGGCTATGTAAACATTGCTACACATAGAGATCTGTACACGTTGTATGAAGTAGGGTTGTGCGCACGCTGACATTTTTTACACATACGTCTAGGTTGTTACACATGTTACACATCAGCATATGCAGCAACTTGCGTGGTTTACATCTTTGCAGATTGCGAATGACATAGGCATGTACACATTGTTAGACACATGTCAGTACACACCAGTATCATTGTGTTATGCACACTGTAAATGATAAGTCTGTGCACACTGACATAGCCTATAGACCAGTACACACCAGTGTCGTTGTACTACACACACTGTAACAGACAGCTCTGTGCGCACTGACACAGACTAGTACACCCAGTTTTACTGCGATTTACACATTGCCACTGATAAGTCAGTACCCATTGTCTGACACAACTGTGATCTTCACGCTGACAGCGACAAAACACCACTGCAACTTTTTTTCTTTTTTTTTTTGTCGTCATCCATTTGTCGTGACGTCTTTTCCTGAAGTATTGCGTCATTCTGTCGGATCGGTTTTCTTCTTCACAATCATGCAGTGTTTTCAAAGTGTCATGCTATCTGTGATGTAAACTGATATTTTGGAAGAATATTTTATTCAACATGTTTTTATAACATTGCGATTTTAAAGCAGAGTGACACCGTATACCGATCTACATGAACAAGTGTCCTGTGTCACCCGTGGTCACTTTGGTCTCCAACTGGACGTCAGCTTCTGTCATGTGTCTTGTCTGTGATTTGCCTCCTTTGATCTTCTTGGATGTGACATAAAGTGGACAGAAGGAGAGCGACACTTTCAGCTGCTCCCTTTGATCTCTCTTCACCTTCATGGTCATTGACAATCAGCGTTGTTGTCATTGACTGTCTTCTGGATCTGGATCTGGAACAATACGTCGCAGAAGCCAATCAACGGCTATAAACGCGACGGAATGGGGATGAGCGCAAAAATAGTTTAAAAAGCCACCACTTTGTCCTCACAATCTTCTACTAGGTTAAGGTCTCTGTGAGTAGCCACAACAGGTTTTCTACAGGTTAAAAAAAAGACAAAAAA
The DNA here is from genome assembly GCA_018398815.1 of Conus ventricosus. Taxonomy (NCBI): domain Eukaryota; kingdom Metazoa; phylum Mollusca; class Gastropoda; order Neogastropoda; family Conidae; genus Conus; species Conus ventricosus. The sequence goes on along the minus strand of CM031628.1, from coordinate 3,360,087 downwards.
AAGCTGGCTAAACAACTCTACTGCTGTCAGGATGCTAGTAGGCAGGCGATGTTGATCTGCCAAGTGCTGCTGTAAATGCACTGACAGAGCCTGCACTGACGATATCCTCCCCTAGATGATTCCAGTCCATCACTGTCCGCACGAAGAAGGAGTGGGTTGTACTGACTTGTGTTACAGACAGGTAGTTTGAAGCGCGCGAGTGTTACTGACCACACGTGTGTTCTGTAATATTGAAGACTTCGAAGTCCTCATACTTGGGGGGTCGTGTCCGTCTGCGGCAGCACTCACAGCCAGGGGTCAGGAAGTTTTTGGGGGAATGGTGGGGATGAGACTTCCCGCTATCTTGAAATCAGGCCCAATCGTGCCTGTCTGCGACGATCAGCCAGCGGGGGGAGATTCAAATCCCGCAGCATTCGGCTTATGCAACCTGGTTCCCTGGACCTATAATCCTTTGTGTCTTCATCATGCACATTGACAATCAGCGTTGTTGTCATTGACCTGTCTTCACCTTCATTGCACATTGACAATCAGCGTTGTTGTCATTGACCCTTCTTCACCTTCATGGACATTGACAATCAGCGTTGTTGTCATTATCTCTCTTCACCTTCATGCACATTGACAATCGCGTTGTTGTCGTTATCTCTCTTCACCTTCATGCACATTGACAATCAGCGTTGTTGTCATTATCTCTCTTCACCTTCATGGACATTGACAATCAGCGTTGTTGTCATTGGCCTGTCTTCACCTTCATGGACATTGACAATCAGCGTTGTTGTCATTGGGCTGTCTTCACCTTCATCCACATTGACAATCAGCGTTGTTGTCATTATCTCTCTTCACCTTCATGCACAATTGACAATCAGCGTTGTTGTCATTGACCTGTCTTCACCTTCATGGACATTGACAATCAGCGTTGTTGTCATTGACCTGTCTTCATCATGCACATTGACAATCAGCGTTGTTGTCATTATCTCTCTTCACCTTCATGCACATTGACAATCAGCGTTGTTGTCATTGACCTGTCTTCACCTTCATGGACATTGACAATCAGCGTTGTTGTCATCTCTCTTCACCTTCATGGACATTGGACAATCAGCGTTGTTGTCATTGACCTGTCTTCACCTTCATGGACATTGACAATCAGCGTTGTTGTCATTATCTCTCTTCACCTTCATGCACATTGACAATCAGCGTTGTTGTCATCTCTCTTCACCTTCATGGACATTGACAATCAGCGTTGTTGTCATTGACCTGTCTTCACCTTCATGCACATTGACAATCAGCGTTGTTGTCATTATCTCTCTTCACCTTCATGCACATTGACAATCAGCGTTGTTGTCATTGACCTGTCTTCACCTTCATGGACATTGACAATCAGCGTTGTTGTCATTATCTCTCTTCACCTTCATGCACATTGACAATCAGCGTTGTTGTCATTATCTCTTCACCTTCATGGACATTGACAATCAGCGTTGTTGTCATTGACCTGTCTTCACTTCATGGACATTGACAATCAGCGTTGTTGTCATCTCTCTTCACCTTCATGGACATTGACAATCAGCGTTGTTGTCATTGACCTGTCTTCACCTTCATGGACATTGACAATCAGCGTTGTTGTCTTATCTCTCTTCACCTTCATGCACATTGACAATCAGCGTTGTTGTCATCTCTCTTCACCTTCATGGACATGACAATCAGCGTTGTTGTCATTGACCTGTCTTCACCTTCATGCACATTGACAATCAGCGTTGTTGTCATTATCTCTCTTCACCTTCATGCACATTGACAATCAGCGTTGTTGTCATTATCTCTCTTCACCTTCATGCACATTGACAATCAGCGTTGTTGTCATTTATCTCTCTTCACCTTCATGGACATTGACAATCAGCGTTGTTGTCATTGACCTGTCTTCACCTTCATGGACATTGACAATCAGCGTTGTTGTCATTATCTCTCTTCACCTTCATGCACATTTGACAATCAGCGTTGGTTGTCATTGACTGTCTTCACCTTCATGCACATTGACAATCAGCGTTGTTGTCATTATCTCTCTTCACCTTCATGGACATTGACAATCAGCGTTGTTGTCATTATCTCTCTTCACCTTCATGGACATTGACAATCAGCGTTGTTGTCATTGACCTGTCTTCACCTTCATGCACATTGACAATCAGCGTTGTTGTCATTATCTCTCTTCACCTTCATGCACATTGACAATCAGCGTTGTTGTCATTATCTCTCTTCACCTTCATGGACATTGACAATCAGCGTTGTTGTCATTGACTGTCTTCACCTTCATCCACATTGACAATCAGCGTTGTTTGTCATTATCTCTCTTCACCTTCATGGACATTGACAATCAGCGTTGTTGTCATTATCTCTCTTCACCTTCATGGACATTGACAATCAGCGTTGTTGTCATTATCTCTCTTCACCTTCATGCACATTGACCAATCAGCGTTGTTGTCATTATCTCTCTTCACCTTCATGCACATTGACAATCAGCGTTGTTGTCATTATCTCTCTTCACCTTCATGGTCATTGACAATCAGCGTTGTTGTCATTGACCTGTCTTCACCTTCATGCACATTGACATTCAGCGTTGTTGTCATTGACCTGTCTTCACCTTCATGGTCATTGACAATCAGCGTTGTTGTCATTGACCTGTCTTCACCTTCATGGACTTGACAATCAGCGTTGTTGTCATTATCTCTCTTCACCTTCATGGACATTTGACAATCAGCGTTGTTGTCTTTTTCTCTCTTCACCTTCATGCACATTGACAATCAGCGTTGTTGTCATTATCTCTCTTCACCTTCATGCACATTGACAATCAGCGTTGTTGTCATTGACCTCTCTTCACCTTCATGGACATTGACAATCAGCGTTGTTGTCATTGACCTCTCTTCACCTTCATGGACATTGACAATCAGCGTTGTTGTCATTGACCTGTCTTCACCTTCATGCACATTGACAATCAGCGTTGTTATCTCTCTTCACCTTCATGGACATTGACAATCAGCGTTGTTGTCATTGACCTCTCTTCACCTTCATGGACATTGACAATCAGCGTTGTTATCTCTCTTCACCTTCATGGACATTGACAATCAGCGTTGTTGTCATTGACCTGTCTTCACCTTCATGGACATTGACAATCAGCGTTGTTATCTCTCTTCACCTTCAGGACATTGACAATCAGCGTTGTTATCTCTCTTCACCTTCATGGACATTGACATTCAGCGTTGTTGTCAATGGCCTGACCGTTATCTTAGCCATTTTCAACATGGAGAAATGACGATAATAAAAAGTGAACTGGGAAGTCTAACTTAAATGTCAGGGCTTCCTATTCATATTTTATGTGGAATAATTTCCCTTGAAGGATAATTTCTCCCGTCAAATACTAAGGCTGTATCATTTAGTGTGGTTGTTTGTTGTTTTCCCTCCTGTTGAATGTACTTTGTATTTCACGAAAGAAGACATGAGGCAAGCGAAAGGAGGAGAATCTCCCAATCCCCAGGTTTGCCGGGATCTGTGTTTGGCATCAAGACTTTTTCTTTCTTTCTTTTCTTCTTTTTTTTTCGAACTGGACCGCATGATTTTATTGTAAAAGCAAAGAATCAGCAATAATTGTTGGAATTCATATCAAAAACTATGTCTGTACAAACTGTACGGCATAGGTTGTACACAATGCATAAGATGGGGCTGTTACTCACTGTATGACGTAGGTCTGTATACACTGTATGCATAGATCTGTATACACTGCATGGTGTAGGCCTGTATACACTGTATGGTGTAGGTCTGTCTACTGTATGACATAGATCTGTACACATTGCAAGGTGTAGGTCTGTATACACTGCATAGCGTAGGTCTGTGTACACTGTATGGTATGGATCCGTAAAGTTCGGTCTATTGAGCGCACCTGTATATAAGCCACACCTACTAAATTATTAAAAAATCAGAACTTTTTTCACACATAAGCTGCACTGGTTTATAGGCCACAGATATATACAACAAAAATAAGTTCATAATCTTAGGATTCTCACATTTATTCAGTGTAATCATCATCCCGTCCACTGAATCTGCTGAAGTCTTCTTCTTCGGTTGTCAGAATTGAACAGAAATAGTAGCGCTTCCTCCGCCATCTTGTCACTGACTTCAGCCTCGTTTTCACTGCTTTCCTCTTGAGGCAAGGTGAAGGTCGCTGCTGCTCCGTCGCTTGCACTGTCGTCTGCTGCAGCACAGTCCAGCCTTGCTGTGGAAACGCCTCGGCCATAATTATGCTCTGTGTGTTGACGCAGTCTTCGAGGTCGTTTTCTAATTCAAGCCATCTGCACTTTCTTCCCTTTGAAAGCCTTTGTCGTCTTCGTGCAACAAGACAGTTCTCCGCGCTGCTTCCTCCAATGTCGTATCATCGATTCATTTATTCCAAGCTCCTGTGCAGCTGCTCGATTTCCCTCCGGGGGTTGCAACCTTGCCGTGGTCGGAGGGTCTGCGTGGTCCTGTGATCTTTTAGGCTTTGCTGACGGGGGCATCAAAACTCGGCTAGATGGTTGTTGTGAACATGCTAGGCCTGTATAGCCAAGTTGCTGACTGGCCAAGTATTACGTGGTAGGAATTGATGCCCCTGGTAGGGTCTCCTCATGTCAGAAAGGTTAGGAGTGAGGGCCCAGACAAATAGTAACCCACTTTTTCCTATTCTGTCTTCTTGTTTTCTGCTTCCTTATTTGGCCCTTTTCTATCTTCGTTCCCCTTCAAGTCTTCTTTTACACATCCTTTCTCTCTGTGGTCTCCTTAAGATCCGCGCGTTTGCCGTGCGGTGCGACCTGTCGGAGGGGGATGAG
>CM031628.1:3334346-3355146 GCA_018398815.1 Conus ventricosus | reverse complement strand
TGGGGTTTAAAAAAAAATAACCGGATTAATAATTCTGTTATAAAATGGACATTAAACTTTATGACAAAAACTCCTCATTGCTCATTAATTTGTGGGCAGACTGGTTGGGAAAACAATAATTTGTCCTCAACCTATTACAACAGTTTATCGTTATAATTATGATTATATTGTGATTTTTTGTCCAACACTTAAAAGGAACAAAGCAATCATGATAGAAGGTTTTATATGGACAGATGATGACATATATTAGTTGATCCCAGCAATAAACTGAGTGAGTGTTTAGAACAGTTTTATAGACTGTTTGAGGAACGCAGACACTATTTATTATAGATGACTGCTCGGCAGAAAGAGACATAGTTAAAAGAGAAACACTTTGTCAAAAACTGGCTTTCAGCGAAGACATGCTGGAATAATGTGTGGATTTTATGTCAAAAAATATAACTCCGTTTTAAAAGACTTTTAGAGAACAGTTAAAGACTGTATTTTATTTCACATGAAAGACAGAGACTCATTTGAAGAATGTTTGCGCGAAAATGATGTTATTGAAAATGATCAGGAAAAACATAGGATTAAACAAAAACTGAAATCTGAAAAGTTTAGTAAATTAGTATTGAAAACGGATAACCCTGCACAGTAAGTTTGTTTGTAGATAATCGTTATTTTTTGGTTATTGACGTCTTACTTGTCAGAGAAACAGTAATATGCGCTTGCGTGTGGTGTGTGTGTGTGGGTGTGTGTGTGTCTGCCCGCCTCTCTGTCTGTCTGTCTCTCTGTCTCTCTCTTCTCTGTCTGTCTGCCGGTGATCTCTCTCTCTCTCTTCCGCCACAGGAAAAGGCGGGTTTAAGGCCACTTTCGCCCAAAAACACGGTGGTTGAGCAAGTGAGTCAGGATTGGTAAAATACTGTTCTCTAACGCTGATTGTCAATGTCCATGATGAAGACGGCCAATGACAACAACGCTGATTGTCAATGTGCATGAAGGTGAAGACAGGCCAATGACAACCAGCAGATTGTCAATGTGCATGACGGTGAAGACAGGTCATGACAACAACGCTGATTGTCAATGTGCATGATGAAGACAGGTCAATGACAACAACGCTGATTGTCAATGTCCATGAAGGTGAAGACAGGCCAATGACAACAACGCTGATTGTCAATGTGCATGAAGGTGAAGACAGGCCAATGACAACAACGCTGATTGTCAATGTGCATGATGAAGACAGGTCAATGACAACAACGCTGATTGTCAATGTGCATGATGAAGACAGGTCAATGACAACGCTGATTGTCAATGTGCATGATGAAGACAGGCCAATGACAACAACGCTGATTTTCAATGTGCATGGTGAAGACAGGTCAATGACAACAACGCTGATTGTCAATGTCCATGAAGGTGAAGACAGGCCAATGACAACAACGCTGATTGTCAATGTGCATGATGAAGACAGGTCAATGACAACAAGGCTGATTGTCAATGTCCATGAAGGTGAAGACAGATCAATGACAACGCTGATTGTCAATGTGCATGAAGGAGAAGACAGGCCAATGACAACAACGCTGATTGTCAATGTGCATGATGAAGACAGGTCAATGACAACAACGCTGATTGTCAATGTCCATGAGGTGAAGACAGGTAAATGAACAACAACGCTGATTGTCAATGTGCATGATGAAGACAGGTCAATGACAACAACGCTGATTGTCAATGTGCATGATGAAGACAGGTCAATGACAACAACGCTGATTTTCAAAAGTCCATGAAGGTGAAGACAGGTCAAAGACAACAAGGCTGATTGTCAATGTCCATGATGAAGACAGGTCAATGACAACAAGGCTGATTGTCAATTGGGATGATGAAGACATGCCAATGACAACAACGCTGATTGTCAATGTGCATGAAGGTGAAGACATTCCAATGACAACAACGCTGATTGTCAATGTGCATGAAGGTGAAGACAGGTCAATGACAACAAGGCTGATTGTCAATGTGCATGATGAAGACATGCCAATGACAACAACGCTGATTGTCAATGTGCATGAAGGTGAAGACAGGCCAATGACAACAACGCTGATTGTCAATGTGCATGATGAAGACAGGTCAATGACAACAAGGCTGATTGTCAATGTCCATGAAGGTGAAGACAGGTCAATGACAACAACGCCGATTGTCAATGTGCATGATGAAGACAGGCCAATGACAACAACGCTGATTGTCAATGTCCATGAAGGTAAAAAACAGGTCAATGACAACAAGGCTGATTGTCAATGTCCATGAAGGTAAAGACAGGTCAATGACAACAACGCTGATTGTCAATGTGCATGAAGGTGAAGACAGGTCAATGACAACAACGCTGATTGTCAATGTCCATGATGAAGACAGGCCAATGACAACAACGCTGATTGTCAATGTGCATGATGAAGACAGGCTAATGACAACAACGCTGATTGTCAATGTGCATGAAGGTGAAGACAGGTCAATGACAACAACGCTGATTGTCAATGTGCATGATGAAGACAGGCCAATGACAACAACGCTGATTGTCAATGTGCATGATGAAGACAGGGCAATGACAACAACGCTGATTGTCAATGTCCATGAAGTGAAGACAGGTCAATGACAACAACGCTGATTGTCAATGGCATGATGAAGACAGGCCAATGACAACAACGCTGATTGTCAATGTGCATGATGAAGACAGGTCAATGACAACAACGCTGATTGTCAATGTGCATGAAGGTGAAGACAGGTCAATGACAACAACGCTGATTGTCAATGTGCATGATGAAGACATGCTAATGACAACAACGCTGATTGTCAATGTCCATGAAGGTGAAGACAGGTCAATGACAACAACGCTGATTGTCAATGTGCATGAAGGTGAAGACAGGCCAAGACAACAACGCTGATTGTCAATGTCCATGAAGGTGAAGACAGGTCAGACAACAACGCGATTGTGAATGTGCATGATGAAGACAGGTCAATGACAACAACGCTGATTGTCAATGTCCATGAAGGTGAAGAGAGATTGAAGGGAGCAGCTGAAAGTGTCACTCTCCTTCTGTCCACTTTATTCAAATCCAAGAAGATCAAGGAGGTAAATCACACACAGGATACATTACAGAAGCTGACGTCCAGTTGGAGACCAAAGTGACCACGGGTGACACAGTCACTTTTAAAGTTTCAGTTGTGGTTATGATGCAAATACATACATAAAAATGGGTTCAGACTGACGCTGGTATTTGGAGGCTGCTTGTTTTCTTTAGTAACCGTTCTTCCATTCCCTTTCACTCATGCGCATGCGTAATCAAATAACTTCTGACCTGTGACCTTGAACTCTACATTCCTCCCAACTTTGAATAGATGAAACATAATAAAATGAACAGCATGCACAGCATTGTAGCTTGTGAACAGTCATTTCAATAAGACTTGAGTTTTAACTGTCACTTCAGTAAAACTATAGTCTCCCAGTAGATATTTGCTGTTCAAAGTAAATATTCACCATCAAAAGTCCTTGATATATTTTCCAGATACAGTCTTTGAAATATTTCAAATTTAAACCCAACACAACATGAACTTTGCAACTTGTTAAGAATAAAGTTTACATTTTTCTTGAACGGAACATGCGATAAAAGAATAACTAATTCAATTCATCGTGCCATATTTGTGGATAATGTTTGTGTGTGATGAGTTTTGTCATTTTCGACAGTCATAGTCTTTCAAGTACACAGGTGTTTTGCATTGTCTATTCGAACGTCTTGGGGTCATCTCCACAGCTGTGGATGAATCTTCTGCCAGTTCTGGGTTATCATCACTGGAGCCTGGAGAGATGTCATAAGAATCTTCCTCAGAGCCTGGAGAATGAAATTCTTCATCGATGCATGACAGAGATGGATCAGTTGAACATGAAATGTGATGAAACAAAGAAGAATTTCTCGTGATCGTTGTACTATCAGGCTTCTTTGCTGTGATCATTGAGCCTTTTCTTTTCATCACGATAAGTGTCACTATATAAGACAGTAGACAGGGATATATGTATTAATATATCCCCCGTTATAACCACCCCTTTCCCCCTTTTACTGAGAGTATGAACGCCTCACAACAAACACACACAAACCAAAATACGGTGCACAAACAGAAGGCTTTATTTGCATTCACACACGCACTCTCACCCGCAGAATGGCAGATGAAACACCAATACCTTGATATATTAAAAAAAAAAAAAACCAAAAAAAAAAAACAGACCCCAAAATAATCCAACGATACTATCAATACCCGACCATCAGCGCATGGCCCCTTATGCATACCTGTGCACGCATGTGCTGCACGTCTACATATAACGACCCTTCCCTCAGGAGGCACAGACACACCTCAGCCCACTGAAAGCCAATACCAGAAGGGACAAGGGTGAAGTCACATCACCTGGTAATCCCGGGCTGAAATATCAAGCAAAGATGCCCACGCGATGTCTTCTTTTTTCCAAAATGTATTATTACTAATTTTAATGTGCCGGTGTCAAACTACCCGGACACCCAAACTTAACCCCCAAAATGTTCAACACCAGATTGTTCAAGTAACCCGAACCCAATGTTGCACTTTCAATACTTCGTTCGAAGTCCCTGGCGGGTGCTTGACACATGCAAGAAGAAAAAAACAAACTCCTTCCAAAAAACAAACAAACACGCACACACACAAAAAAAAAACAATGGCGACACAGCGTTTCCCAATATGATTATGTAGACGTCGGTCTGCTTTACGACGCCCTCACACTAATGCACTGCCCAAAGCAAAACCTTCACTGAAGCGCTTGACATGAAGTAGGAGGAGTCGTGACGCGTTGAAGAGCGCGGTCCCCTACCTACCGGGCACCAACCACATTCGCGAGTCGCCCGCAGATGGTATACTGCAGCGAGCCCTCAAGACGCTTGCCCACCCCGAAGACACAGAGTTGAAGTCGGAGGAATTGCCACACCCTCGGACTGTGGAGGCGAGACGACGTCCCGACCGGAACGCACCCTGCCGGCTCCACGTGCGTCCCCACTCCGGCAGAGAAGTGGGCAGGAATGACAGTGGAAGTGGCGGTGACAACTGCCACAACCCGAGAGGCCGACCCTCACAGATTTGCTGTGCAGGGGAGGTACAGAAAACTCGCCGGAACCTGTGAAAAAGGAAATGTCTTACTACCACAGCAGAATACAGTTATAACTTTGTTGCTTCACTAAAGTAAACGGTTCTGAGTTTTTCATGTCACAACCCAAAGTGCGACAGCTGACTGGAATTTTAAATCATAACCTATACAACCAGCCACCTTGTCATCAAAATTCTCTCACAGAAATGTTCCATTACACATTTAAACCAAATTTCATTGACTTTCCACTTCCATCAACAGCCACAAACATAATTGTAACCGTTCCTTCATAAAAGTGATTACACTGTCTGAATTACATACCCACGACTTCATTTCCCATCGAGGTCTCCAAGACAATGATTCAATAAGTTATAAATCATATTCACTGCAACGAACAAACGAACAATCCGACCGTTAGTGACGACAGTACCGGTCACAATTCAGGATCGATTACTCAGTAACATGCTTAATAGAATCAAACACATTTCAAGCAAAACCAAATAATAAAATTGAACCCGGGTATCCTAATTTCTTAGCAGGCACAATCATCAACCTATAAATGTCATCAGAAATTATCAAGCGCTAGGACCATCACCAATTACATAAGCTCGACAAGGATTTCCGAGCGCTGCTATACATTGTCTACTGACACCACAATGGCTGCGGAAAACTTCTTTGACACTGGCGCACCCCCGTCGACTAAAACAACCATATACATATATATACACCAAATGTAGGCTTCTGAGGCACAATTCCTAAATATCTTAAACACCTTTTATTCTTATCATCTATTTTTTCTCTTTTATTTTTCCAATCGTAATAACCTATACCAAGTAACACAATCATGAATTCACCTGCAAATCTTTAACAATAATTGAACAAAAGAACAACTCTTATTAATATAATGATCCCTACTTTTCCTTTCCGCCATCCAACCCCGGTTTAGTTCCAAGCGCAAACACCAAAAGTGAACTTCTACAAGACGTGTCTATCCGAGGTACCAACCCCCCTCACCTACCGATAAACCCCACACACGCCCAGACACATCACATGCAGTCTGCCCTCCGTACCTGGCACGCACCGCGTGACAGTCTCCTTTTGATATTAAAAGTTCCCGTCCTCCGATACCAACGTACACTCTCAAAAAATAACCAATCTTTATCAAACTTGAAACCAATACTTCTGTACACCAGCGACCACTACAACATATTGTCTTAGCACATCAATGCCGCTGTAACCCAACCACCTCTCTGTATCAGTGTTAGAACCGAAACGCACATTATGTCATTCCCATATGTACGGTTTTTTTCCCCGACCTTAAGTTCAAGTTATATCTCTTCTCTTCAAACTTCCGCACATTAAATTTCCTCCTCTTAGTCAAATTCACATAGAAAGAATCTTTGCGAAAAAAAATCGAATTAAAAGGAAATCCTCCAGTTCCGGGAACTGAAACACAAAAGTTGATGAAACCATGATATCTACAAACAACCAACTACACAGCCCTCCAAATTTCCGCTACTTTACCCGCTCACCTTAGACAACAACAGGAACGACACACAATGGACGAAAACCCTCAGTCGCCGGGACACTGCCAGACAGCCAACGCCCTGGTACGTGCAGAACCCGCCGCTAAAACACACGAAACATCGACAGTCAAGACGCGGACGACACACTGGATGACACCCTCAGTCGCCGGGACACTGCGTTCTCATGCCAACAACCAGAAGAATTGATGATCTTGATGACCGCTTGAAGAGTCGGATCACTTGCTGTGGCAGCTTGTACTTCTTCAACAGTGATTGCATTCGGTGTTGATGAAGAAGCTAGAAAGTTAACAAATTCTTCAGCTACTTTCTCCTCTCTTGAAGACACACAGTTTGTAGCAGATGACGAGACAAATAATCAGCAGGGTTTTCTTTGCCTGGGCGATATTTCATCCGGATGTCATACGGCTGGAGACGGAGTGCCCAACATGCAATTCTCGCTGGCGGAAATGGTTTTTCCATATTGTCAACAGAGGACGATGATCAGTAATGACATCAAATGTTGTCCCACGAACATAAATGTCGAAATGTTCCCCAGCCCACACTACGACTAAGCTTCTCTTTCTGTTTGAGAGTAACGCTGCTCCACATCAGACAAAGCACGACTGGCATAGCAGACAGGTCTACCTTCCGAGATAGCAGTGCAGCGATTCCCACAGGACTTGCATCTACCAGAATTTCTGAAGGTTTTCCAATGTCAAAGTATGCCAGTGTGGCAGAGTCACAAAGAGCTTCTTTCATTTTCTTGAAGGCAGTTTCTTCTTTCTCACTCCATGACCAAGAAATGTCCTGTTTGTGAGTTTGCGAAGAGGTTCAGTCAGCGTTGAAAAATCCTTGATGAAACGAGCTGAATATTGCGCCATGCCCAAGAAAAAGCGCATTTCAGTTGCATTTTGTAGGCTTTGCAGATTCTAGCAGTGAGCGAACTTTGGCTGGGTCTGGTTTCAAACCTTCTGAACTGAATGCAAAACCATAGAATTCAATCTGAGACTGACGAAATTCACATTTTCCTCGATTCAGTGTCAAACCAGTCATAAAGACGTTTCAGTGTTGCTTGTAAACCCACGGTCATGATCACTGTTGTCTGTTCCATATATGATGATATCATCACTGACATTGCGTGCGCCAGGAATACCTTCAATCACTGTCTGTATGGTATGTTGAAAGATTTCAGCAGCGGAATTGATACCAAAACTCAAACGTTTGTAACGGTATGAGACCACAGTGCGCTGAGAAAGTGGTTATGTAGCGAGATTCAGGCTTGAGACCCAGTTGATGGTATCCAGATTTTAAAATTTCTAACTTGCTAAAAACAGTAGCACCACTCATGTCTGCAACAAGTTCTTCAATGGTCGTGTTACGTGGCGTGTTCTCAAGATAGCTTTATTGGCTTCCCTCATATCTACACAGATTCTGATTTCATCTGGATTTTTCGGTTTTGGTGCAGCAATAATTCTTGAAACCCATTCCGTTGGTCCAGACACTTTTTTGAATCACATCTTGTTTCTCAAGATTGCCAGTTCTTTGCTCAACCTTCTTTCTCAGATGAAACGGTATTCGACTGTGCTTGCGTGCTGCAGGAGGAACATTTTTATCGATATGAAGGGCTACTTCAAAGTCTTTGAGTTTCCCAATTCCATCACAGATACGAGGATACTGACTGAGTTCATCTTCCTGATTCACAAAGTTGATACCAATGTGTAGCACACCAAGGGCTTCAGCAGTCGATTTCCCAAGAAGCGGCGGTGAGAACCTGGAACAACCAAGAATTCTGCATTCACAGGCTGATGTCCCGGCAATCTGAACAGTTGCTGTAGCAAACTGACGAGCGATGATGGGTGGAGAGCCATAAGGGTGTATGGTTCGGCGGCATGACTCAAATTCCAATCCTTGAGATTTCAGTTTGTAGGCTACAGATGAGTTGATAATATAACATGAAGCACCAGAAACAACAATCATCTCTACTGGTTCATCTTCAATGACAACTTTTACAGTACCATCACTTGGACTGACAGCAAAAACATAATCCTCATCATCAGACACAGCATTTCTTGGTTCTGCGGTTTTCTTCAGCATTGCTGATTTCTGCAAAGAAACGAACAGGATTTCGGCGGCGTTTTGTGTGTATGTTTCGGCATGTTCAGTTTCGAACCTTGCTGAGAACGGCAAACTGAAGCAAAGTGTCCTACTTTCTTACATTTGTAACAAGTAATGTTTCTGGAACATCTGCGATCAGCACTGGAATGTCCCTTTGCACCACAACGACTGCACTGAATAGTGGGATTCGGACGATCTCTGTGAACTGATGATGGAGAGGCATACACATCATTGAATCGACGGGATTTCTCAAAATGTGCTGCAACACTTTAACATCTTCGGCAATTAGTGAAGCTTGCTTCTCAGAAAGTTCCTTGGCAGCAGCTATTTCCAGACATTTCGCGAGTGTCAGGTTCTTTTCAGCGAGTAGTTTTATACGGAGTTGTGTAGAAAGACACTTGTCAATGAGTTGATCGCGAATGAAATCATCAACATTTGGACCAAAATCACAGTCTCTAGCTAACTGACGAAGTCTAGTAACGTACTGAGCAATGGATTCTCCCTCGTTTTGTTTTTGCTTGACGAAACAAGTGGCGTTGATACGGTAGGTTAACGGCAGGCTTGAAATAATCGCCCAACGCTTTCTTTGCGGCATCATAATCACCAGGTTCTGGATCAAGTGTGAAGAAGATATCTTGTGTATCGACTCCAGCTCAATGCAACAATAACTGTCTTTTTTTTTGTAACGGATTATTGCATCCAGCGGCAGCAGCAAACCGCTCAAAAGCCTCTTACCCAAAACGTTGCCATCGTTGATAAATGGCAGCAGCATCGTCATGCGGATTAATCGGTTCAATCGGAGTTACGTTTATCGGAACAGAATGCGGATTCGGAGGTCGCTGAGCCATTTCATGAATGAAAATAGGTTACGCACCTTCTCGTCGCCAAAATATAATGTTTCAGTTGTGGTTATGATGCAAATACATACATACAAATGGATTCCAGACTGACGCTGGTATTTGGAGGCTGCTTGCTTTCTTTAGTAACCGTTCTTCTATTCCCTTTCACTCATGCGCATGCGTAATCAAATAACTTCTGACCTGTGACCTTGAACTCTACAGTCACTTGTTCATGTCGATCAGATATACGATGCCCCTCTGTTTTAAAATCGCAACGTTATAAAAACACGTGAGTAAAATAGTCGTCCAAAATACCAGTCCCATCGCAGATAGTGTGACACTTGAAAACACGCATGACTGAGGAGAAAAAGACACCAGTTTCCAACAGAATGACGCAATACTTCAGGAAAAGACGTCACGACAGATGGATGACGACAAAAATTAAAAAGTTGCAGGGTGTTTGTCGCTGTCAGCGCGAAGGTCAGAGCTGTGTCAGACACACACACACACCAAACAATACTCCCCTGATAGCAGTCAGCGTGAAGATCAGAGCTGTGTCACACACACACACACACACACACACCACACACACAACACACACACACACACACACACACACACACACCAAACAATACTCCCCTGATAGCAGTCAGCGTGAAGATCAGAGCTGTGTCAGACACACACAGAGCAAACAATACTCCCCTGATAGCCAGTCAGCGTGAAGATCAGAGTTGTGTCCACACACACACATCAAACAATACTCCCTGATAGCAGTCAGCGTGAAGATCAGAGGTGTGTCAGACAGACACACACCAAACAATACTCCCTGATAGCAGTCAGCGTGAAGATCAGAGCTGTGTCAGACACACATCAAACAATACTCCCTGATAGCAGTCAGCGTGAAGATCAGAGCTGTGTCACACACACACAGCAAACAATACTCCCCTGATAGCTGTCAGCGTGAAGATCAGAACTGTGTCAGACACACACAGCAAACAATACTCCCCTGATAGCAGTCAGCGTGAAGATCAGAGCTGTGTCACACACACACACACACACACACACACACACACACACACACACACACACACACACACACACACACCAAACATACTCCCTTGATAGCAGTCAGCGTGAAGATCAGAGCTGTGTCAACACACACACAGCAAAAAAATACTCCCCTGGTAGCAGTCAGCGTGAAGATCAGAACTGTGTCAGACACACAGCAAACAATACTTCCCTGATAGCAGTCAGCGTGAAGATCAGAGCTGTGCCAGACACACAGAAACAATACTCCCCTGATAGCAGTCAGCGTGAAGATCAGAGCTGTGACAGACACCAAACAATACTCCCCTGATAGCAGTCAGCGTAGAGATCAGAGCTGTGTCAGACAGACACACACCAAACAATACTCTCATGATAGCAGTCAGCATGAAGATCAGAGCTGTGTCACACACACACCAAACAATATTCCCCTGATAGCAGTCAGCGTGAAGATCAGAGCTGTGTCAGACAGACACACACCAAACAATGCTCCCCTGATAGCAGTCAGCGTGAAGATCAGAGCTGTGTCAGACACACAGCAAACAATACTCCCCTGATAGCAGTCAGCGTGAAGATCAGAGCTGTGTCAGACGCACACCAAACAATATTCCCTGATAGCAGTCAGCGTGAAGATCAGAGCTGTGTCAGACACACACCAAACAATACTCCCCTGATAGCAGTCAGCGTGAAGATCAGAGCTGTGTCAGACAGACACACACCAAACAATACTCCCCTGATAACATTCAGCGTGAAGGTCAGAGCTGTGTCAGACCACACCAAACAATACTCCCCTGATAGCAGTCAGCGTGAAGATCAGAGCTGTGTCCACACACACACCAAACAATACTCCCCTGATAGCAGTCAGCGTGAAGATCAGAGCTGTGTCACACACACACCAAACAATGCTCCCCTGATAGCAGTCAGCGTGAAGATCTGAGCTGTGTCAGACACACAGCAAACAATACCCCCTGATAGCAGTCAGCGTGAAGATCAGAGCTGTGTCAGACACACAGCAAACAATACCCCCCTGATAGCAGTCAGCGTGAAGATCAGAGCTGTGTCACACACACACAGCAAACAATACTCCCCTGATAGCAGTCAGCGTGAAGATCAGAGCTGTGACAGACACCAAACAATACTCCCCTGATAGCAGTCAGCGTGAAGATCAGAGCTGTGACAGACACCAAACAATACTCCCCTGATAGCAGTCAGCGTGAAATCAGAGCTGTGTCAGGCAATGGGCACAGACTTATCAGTGGCAGTGTGTATTAGCAATAATACTGGTGTGTAGTGGTCTGTGTCAGTGTGCACTTAGCTTTGTGTTACAGTGTGTGTAATACAATGATACTGGTGTGTACATGTCTTTGTCAGCGTGCACAGAGCTGTCTGTCACAGTGTGTGTAGTACAATGATAGTGGTGTGTACTGGTCTGTGTGAGTGTGCACAGAGCTGTCTGTTACAGTATATGTTGTACAATTATACTGATGTGTACTGGCTGTGTCAGTATGCACAGACTTATCAGTTACAATGTGTATACCGCAATGATGCCGGTGTGTTTAACAGTGTGTACATACCTATGTCATTCACAGCCCTGATGTGGCCCTTTGCGGTCGGCCGGGCTATAAGCAACATTATCTTATCTTACCTATGTCATTCGCAATCTGCAAAGATGTAACCGTGCAAGCTGCTGCATATGCTGATGTGTAACATGTGTAACAACTTAGACTTATTTTGCCAACAATGTCGGTGTGCGCACAACCCCCCTTTATACAACGTGTACAGATCTTTGTGAGTAGAAATGTTTACATACCTGTGTTAGGTACACAAATTTTATCAATTGCAGCATGTACAATTTATACAGTGTATAGATCTTCATCAGTTTCAATGTGTATAAGCTTGTGGTCATGACACTGTGAGCCAAACTAAACCATTACCAAATTTGTACACAGATGGTTGACAGATGTGGTCTGTTTGCACGTGTTATCTGATTTGTAGTCGGCAAAGAATGTGTCTTGTCTCTCAGCACTAAGGTGGTGCCTATAATGTCTACTCACCACTTGGTGCTGCCTTGAGCTGGTCACTGCCGCGGTCAGCTGAGCTGAGGTGATGTTAGGTAGAAGAGGCGCCTTTGTCACCCTGATGTTGCCGCCAGCCATGTCGTGTACAAGGTGCTTCAGTGCGATTTCCTGGTAGTCTAGTTGCTTTATGGCCTTTGTGACAACCTTCGCGATGATCTTATTTTGGTCTGCTGGTGACTGTGTAGAGAGGTGCTGCCCTCCCCAACAGACTTGACCTCACCCACCAGAATGCCATACTGGCGGTGGAGAATGATGAAGTCACACTCCCCATCAACAATGTTGGGGGGAATGGACGGGTGGGTGACAGAGGGGAGTTGAGAAATGATATTGGTGGGGTTGATGTTTTGCTGGGGGTTATGTAGTTGAGAAATGATATTGGTGGGGTTGATGTTTTGCTGGGGGTTATGTAGTTGAGAAATGATATTGGTGGGGTTAATGTTTTGTTGGGGGTTATTTTGGTTGTCCAGGTATTTTCTGAACATCATCTGCGTTATTACCATCATGACCCCTTTGATACCCCTCAGGCCTGGAGACCAGGGACTGCGCTTCATCACCCTAAGATCACTGTCCTGGATGAGGGGACCTGCAGGCCTGATGGGACATCTGTGAAAACTGTGCCTGCTGGGAGGACTGAGATGATGTTGATGGCTGTGATGATGCTGATGGCTGTGATGATGCTGATGGCTGTGATGATGTTGATGGCTGTGATGATGCTGATGGCTGTGATGATGTTGATGGCTGTGATGATGTTGATGGCTGTAATGATGCTGATGGCGGTGACGATGTTTGATGGCTGTGATGATGTTGATGGCTGTGATGATGTTGATGGCTGTGATGATGTTGATGGCTGTGATGATGTTGAAGGCTGTGATGATGTTGATGGCGTGATGATGTTGATGGCGGTGATGATGCTGATGGCGGTGATGATGTTGATGGCGGTGATGATGTTATGGCTGTGATGATGCTGATGGCTGTGATGATGTTGATGGCTGTGATGAAAGTTGATGGTTGTGATGATGCTGATGGCTGTGATGATGCTGATGGCTGTGGTGGTGATGATGATGATGCTGATGGCTGTGATGATGTTGATGGCGGTGATGATGCTGATGGCTGTGATGATGCTGATGGCTGTGATGATGCTGATGGCTGTGGTGGTTATGATGATGATGCTGATGGCTGTGATGATGTTGATGGCGGTGATGATGCTGATGGCTGTGATGATGTTGATGGTTGTGATGATGCTGATGGCTGTGATGATGCTGATGGCTGTGGTGGTGATGCTGATGATGTTGATGGCTGTGATGATGCTGATGGCTGTGATGATGCTGATGGCTGCGATGGTGATGATGATGATGCTGATGGCTGTGGTGGTGATGCTGATGATGTTGATGGCTGTGATGATGCTGATGGCTGTGATGATGCTGATGGCTGTGATGGTGATGATGATGATGCTGATGGCTGTGATGATGCTGATGGCTGTGATGATGCTGAAGGCTGTGATGGTGATGATGATGCTGATGGCTGTGATGATGCTAATGGCTGTGATGTGCTGATGCTGATGGCTGTGATGATGCTAATGGCTGTGATGATGCTGATGCTGATGGCTGTGATGATGCTGATGGCTGTGATGATGCTGAGGACTGTTGCTCTATGACAAGAGCAGTCTCCCCAGCGACAGTTTCCACAGTGTGAGGAACTCGATGGAAGAAAAGGGGCGGGAAGAAATGGGTGGTCTGAAGGAGATCGGGGTACACGGATTTTATGAAGGGGATCCAGGCGTCCTCTGGAGAACTCGGTGCCTGCAATAAAGCATCACCATGTTGTTTGTTTTCTTTTCATCAACCCTTAGTCGTTATCATCATCATCATCATCATCATCATCATCATCATCATCATCATCATCATCATCATCATCATCATTATCATCTTTATTATTATCATTTCTATTATTATTATTATTATTATTATATTATTATTATTATTATTATTATTATTATTATTATTATTATTATTGTAATCATTTTTTAATTTATTCATTCATTCATTCATTCATTTATCTTTTTATACGTTAATGCTTACTTAAGTTACGCGCAGTTTAAAAAGACACCCCACCATCAAATGAATTGCTCTATGTTAAGCGTTCAGCCTGACCGATCTGTATCTGTCACTGCCAACCAGTGATAACACCAGGCACTTCAGGTTCAATTCTCTCTGTGCCGTTAAACGTTCAGCCTGACCGATCTGTATCAGTCACCGCCAACCAGTGATAACACCAGGCAGTTCAGGTTCAATCCTCTCTGTGCCGTCCAGTGATTGAGGCGATGGCAAGGGATCTCTGCCTGTCTCTGTCTGCTGCTGCCATCTCCAGTTCTTAAACTCTCCCTCTGTGTCTGTGTGTATCTGTCTGTCTCTCTGTCCATTAGTATGTCCGTCTACCTGTCTGTCTCTGTCTGTCTGTCTGTCTGTCTGTCTGTCTCTCTCTCTCTCTCTCTCTTTGATCTTGTAGACCACAACATATTATTAAAAAAAATGACTGCATATGTTCAAAATCCGGCAGTAGTCACCTTCTTTCAGTCATATCTTGAAAGCAGGACCCAGCGTGTTTACTTAAACGGTACTTATTCCTCTGAAGGAATAGTGAGCTGTGGCGTTCCACAAGGCTCTGTCCTTGGACCTCTTCTCTTCTGTATTTTTATAAATGACCTACCGATGCACATATCTCACAATGATGTCAACTGTGATCTGTTCGCTGACGATAGTTCTCTTCACTGTAGTGATACAAACATCATGTCTGTACAAATATCGTTACAACAAAGTATCACTGATGTCTTAGAATGGTGCAACCAAAACCGAATGGTCCTTAATCCGCACAAAACAAAATGTATGGTCCTAGCATCGAGACAGAAACATCAACGACAGCATCTTATGTTGAGCCTAAAAATGAGTGAAACCTTGATCGAGCGGGTTACCGAACACCGTGTCTTAGGCGTGATCATTGATGAGAACTTTAAATGGCAATCACATATAAATCATGTTTGCAAACAGTTGGCTCGCAATTTGTTTTTACTCAATAAACTCAGTTATTATGTTGAACCACATATCCGGAAATTATTTTTTGAAGCCCATTGCCTTTCTCACATCAACTATGCGTCCACTGTCTGGAGTGGTGCCGGTGAAAATCACATAAAAAAGATCAACTCTATGCATAGACGGGGAATTAAGCTGATTCTTCCCGACAAGTCTCTATCAACCACGGGCAAATTCGCAAAACTAATGATGTTACCACTGCAGAGCCAACTGACCTATAATAAGGCAGTACTAATGTTTAAAGTCCATGCAAACATGGCGCCAACATATCTTGCTGAGTTTATCCAAATGGCAACAACGCGATATGATTCAAATAATTACATTCTACCACGTGTCCGCATTGATTTGTTTCAAATCTAGTTTTGCATTTTTTGGTCCATCTGTGTGGAACTCTCTTCCTCCGTCTGCCAAAACATGTCAATCACTGCCGTCCTTCAAATCAGCAGTACTTAAACATTTACTTGAACAATAAATCTAACCTTTTGATCATAGTCTCAACGCCCTACTTTTATGCTTGCCTCTATATTATCTAATGAAAATATTGTGTGTGTGTGCGTGTGTGTGTGTGTGTGTGTGTGTGTGTGTGTGTGTGTGTTGTGTGTGTGTGTGTGTGTTGTGTGTGTGTGAGTGGTGTGTGTGTGTGGTGGATTGGGTATGCGCATGCGTGCGTGTATGTGTGGGCGTGTGCATGCATGTGAGCGCGCGAGCGTATGTGTTTGACTGTGTTTGTGTAATTTTGTAATGGATTTTTTTTTTTTTTTTTTTTTTTTTTTTTTAAAATAATTATTATTCTTATTACTATTGTTATTGTTAATATTATAATGTTGCTATATATATATATATATATATATATATATATATATATATAATATATATAATATATATATATATATATATATATAATATATATGGAGACTATAAGCTTGCTGAAGGCTCATTTTTAGAAGCATTTATTTTATTTTTCCCCATTCACCCACTCAAGCACATACTGTTAGTTAGGCAGAATCATCTACCACTGCAGATATGAATGCTTATTTCCCCCTATTTCGTCAATCTAAGACATAAGAGCAAGCTTTGTTTATAACTCAATATTTCTTGCAGTCATTGCAACACCAAGCTGCTCTGTAAGTTGCTGGAACGGTGCGCGGTACTTATCATTGGAATTTATTAGTTTGTTGTATATATATATATATATTTTTTTTTTTTCCCATTGTTTCTGTCATTATTAATATGTGCAGTTTGTTTAGTTGAATGTTGTAGAATAGCAAGGACAGATTGGAAGAATAGGCACTGCCTAAAATCTCTATCCTTGAGTAATAAAGTTTTTGAGTCTTGAGTCTTGAGTCTCTCTCTCTCTCTCTCTCTCTCTCATCTCTCTCTCTCTCTCTCTCTCTCCTCTCTCTCTCTCTCTCCCTCTCTCTCTCTCTCTCTCTCTCTCCATGGTTCTACTTGAGATATCTTTTCCTTGCACTCTCTCTCCTCTCTCTCACTCCCTCTCCCTCCCTCCCTCAAAGATATACACTAAACTCCCTAAACTGTCCATTCTGTAATGAAATTGAGGACGAAATACATTTTTTGATCGTTTGTCCATCCTATAAAGATTTAAGAGACAAATACATTTTGCCTTATACTAGAAATGTTCAACAAGTGTCATTGCTTCGTTTACTACAAAATGAAAAGAGAATTGTAACTTGCTCTGTAGCTGTGTTCATTTTTAAAGCACTAAGACGAAGAGAGGAACTGTTATCAGTTAACAAACAAATGCCAGAGTAATGTCAGGAAGAACATTTTGTCATGCAAATTTTTTTCTTCATAATTTTTCAGTATATGCGCCGAGCGCGTGCGTGTTCGACTTTTGTTCTTGACCTCATTGCAGATAGGTCGGTTGCCTTTGCAATTCAACTATTTGAGTTTGAGTTTCTCTCTCTCCTTTTGTTCTTGACTTCAATGTAGATAGGTCGATGGCCTTTGCAATTAAACTATTTGAGTTTGAGTTTTTCTCTTTGTTCATGAGCTCATTGCAGATAGGTCGATGGTGTTTGCAATTAACTATTTAAGTTTGAGTTTCTCTCTCTCTCTCTCTCCTCTCTCTCTCTCTCTCTCTCTCTCATCTCTCTCTCTCTCCTCTCTCTCTCTCTCTCGCAGTGTTTGTACATCAGGTCTCGTCTGTCTCTGTCTGTTTGTCTGTCTGTCTGCCTGCCTCTCTCTCTCTCTCTCATCTCCTCTCTCTCTCCTCTCATCTCTCTCTCTCTCCTCTCTCTCTCTCTCTCTCTCCTCTCTCCTCAGTGTTTGTACACCAAGTCTCTCTCTCCCTCTCTCTCCTCTCTCTCTCTCTCTCTCTCTCTCTCTCTCCTCTCTCTCCTCTCTTCTCTCCTCTTTCTCTCTCCTCTCTCTCTCTCTCTCTCTCTCTCTCTTTCGCTCCCCTCAATGTTTGTACACCAGGTCTCTCTCTCTCGCTCTCCCCCCCCCTCCCCCTCTTCAGTGTTTGTACACCAGGTCCATCTGTCTGTCTGTCTGTCTGTTTCTCTCTCTCTCTCTCTCTCTCTCTCTCTCTCTCTCTCTCTCTCTCTCTCTCTCTCCCTCTCTCTCTCCTCTCTCCCTCTCTCCCCACTCTCTCTCTCTCCCCACCTCAGTGTACACCATGTCTCTCTCCTCTCTCTCTCTCTCTCTCTCTCTCTCCTCTCTCCTCTCTCTCTTCTCTCTCTCTCCCTCCCCCCTCTCAGTGTTTATACACCAGGTCTCTCTCTCTCTCTCTCTCTCTCTCTCTCTCTTTCTCTTCTCTCTCCTCTCTCCTCTCTCTCTCTCTCTCTCTCTCTCTCTCTCTCTCTCTCTCTCTCTCAATACAATCACATCACTGGCAGACTTTCAAATCACAAGTAGACACAGTTAAGAAGATAGACGCAAAACAGACACAAATGTCAGACACACTCACCAGTCTAGTTCAAGAGCTAGCTGACACAAAACAAGACATACAGGCAAATATAAGGCAGTTCAACACTTAGACGAAACACAGGAACGCATGGCAGACAGACTAGCACTTATGGAGGACGAAATGAACAAACTTGAAGGTTTTTCCCCGTAGGAACAACCTAAAGTTCTACGGATTAAAAGAAGGAGACGAAGGGAGTGGACCCGAGAATTGTGAAGACATTATCAAAGGGGTACTGGAAAAGTACATGAAGGAGGAGGACTTGGCGGCAGACGCAGTAGAACGGGCTCACAGGCTGGGAAGGTACAACCCAGCAAACAAACGCCCTAGGCCTGTGGTAGCCAAAATGTTGCGAGGGGGGGGGGGGGGGGGGGGACGCCATGCGGGTGCTGAGGAACCGGGAGGCCAGGGAAACAATGAAAGCAGAAGGGATCACGGTGAGCCAGGACCAGACGAGGCGCCAGACAGCACAATTACGTGAGCTGAGGAAGACGAGCAAGTCCGGCTACTTCGTCGGAAGGAAGCTGTACGTGAGGGAGCAGCCTAATCCACCAGCGGAGCGGACCTACGGACCAGCGGAGCGGACCCATGGACCAGTGGAGCGGACCTACGGACCAGCGGAGCGGACCCACGGACCAGTGGAGCGGACCTACGGACCAGCGGAGCGGACCCACGGACCAGCGGAGCGGACCCACGGACCAGCGGAGTGGACCCACGGACCAGCGGAGCGGACCTTCAGATATGACGGCAGGAACGGGCATGGGTACGTGAGGGAGCAGCATAATCCACCAGCGGAGCAGACCTACGGACCAGCGGAGCGGACCCACGGACCAGTGGAGCGGACCCACGGACCAGTGGAGCGGACCTACGGACCAGCGGAGCGGACCCACGGACCAGCGGAGCGGACCCACGGACCAGCAGAGTGGACCCACGGACCAGCGGAGCGGACCTTCAGATATGACGGCAGGAACCGGCATGGGTACGCCACAGCAAGGCATCAAGAGATGAATAGACAATCGTGGTTCAGAGGAAGAGTGTCGGACAGTCACGAAGGATGGAGCTACAAAGACTATGATGGAAGGATGGAACGTGAAAGTGTGGGACTGAGAGAGAGAGAGAGAGAGAGAGAGAGAGAGAGAGAGAGAGAGAGAGAGAGAGAGAGAGAGAGAGAGAGAGAGAGAGAGAGAGAGAGAGAGAGAGAAACTGAGGAGAGAGCAAAGGGAGAGGGAAAGGGTAAATGAGTTGAGAAGGGAGAAAGAATGGAATGAAGAAAGGAAGAGAGAAAGAAAGAAAGCAACTGAGCAGATTACAAAGATGATGAGCGCCAGCAGGAGTGACAGTGGGGATGAAAGTGGTGAGATGATGATGATGATGATGATGATGATGATGATGATGATGATGATGATGGTGATGGTGATGATGATGATGATGGTCATGATGGTCATGATGATGATGATGATGATGATGATGATGATGATGATGATGATGATGATGATGATGATGATCTTTATTTCCAAAGGTAACAGATAAGCAAACACATGGTTTTTTTCATCCGGCCCTTGAGAGAGAGAGAGAGTGAGCCAGGAGAAGGGAGTGTATTTGAGAGTGAAAATCTGATGGCATGGAGAGAACGGATAAATACCAATCCTAGGGCAACCGCCCGAAACTGGTTGAGTACACTAAACCAGTTTCGGGCGGTTGCCCTAGGATTGGTATTTAAACGTTCTCTAACTAGTAAACCCTACAAACATGCATACTGTGTAGGATTATTCGTTTTCAATACTAATTTACTAAACTTTTCAGATTTTAGTTTTTGCTTAATCCGTGTTTTTCCTGATCATTTTCAATAACATCATTTCACGCATACATTCATCAAATGCGTCTCTGTCTTCATGTGAAATAAAACTACAGTCTTTAACTGTTCTCTAAAGTCTTTTAAAACTGAGTTATATTTTGGACATAAAATCCACACATTATCCCAGCATGTCTTCCACTGAAGCCATTTTGACAAGTTTTCTTTTTAACTATGTCTCTTTCACTCAAAAAGTGCATCTAAAT
>CM031628.1:3305717-3330717 GCA_018398815.1 Conus ventricosus | reverse complement strand
TCACCAACGACCACAAACCCCTCCCTTTCTCCTCATCTTTTAAGACAGAAATTTCAAATATCATTGGTGAACGTGTCCCTAATTTTCATTTGCGGAATGAATTGTATATTTTGTAGCTAGAAGCATCTTTCTAAAACCTGATTCTCTTCTGTGGAGGATGTACTGTTTATTCCATACGGCTTTATTTCAATCTCTTTCCGACTATTGTCTATGGCATAGATTACATGTAAAGGGCCAGAGTTGAATGCTTTTCTGACTTCTTTTTTTGCGGGTCAAAAACTGTAAATGGGTTATGAATTAAATTTTTGTCCCATTCTTAATATGGTTCTAGATGCCATTTGCTGTCAGGTTTTCGAAAACTATTTTATATTCATACTGGCAGATTATTTGCTTCTACATTGGCAGTGTTTAGTTAGGAAACCTTTTGTTGTCGCTCCATCTTTACGTTTATAATCACCATCTTTAGTGTACTCAAACCATACAAAGGCCTATCTCACCGTTTTGTTCAAAGTCCGCAAAAACATCTGCACGGTATTTTAATCTAAAGGTATAACTAAGGCGTAATGAAACTCTGATTTTCTGGTTCCACGCGCATTTTTTAGAACAACTAATTATTTTATTTCTAAAACAATGTGTAGGTTCTCACATTTCAAACTTCCCCGTTTTGTCTGTGATTTTTATATTAAATGATCGACCCTCCCACAAAATATCTTTTAACTGTAATTAGGGAATTGTATAATTTCATAATTCGCAATATGCAGCTTTCTAACGGAGGAGCTCTTAAAACAGTGAGGGCTTCCATCATATAGTTTTATCAGTGCTCAGCTCGTCTAAATGAACTTAGAGCAATGTATGTAATGCAAGATCGAGCGGACTTTCTCCCTCATACTAGTTTGTCTGGAGTAACCCTAAAAACTATGAGTGGGTCGATTGGCAGTTGTAAAAAGCCTAACATTTTAGCTAGCTCTCTATCAAATAGTAACCTAATTCTTTTTTTCATGTTTGGTCAACATTGTTTTAGATTTGCATTGTTAAGTTTGAGAGTAATGTCGAAAGTTACACATTGCTTCTTTTAGTGAACAAAAACGTAATAACCATCAGGATTGGTAACTGGCTAATAATTTTCCTGCATTATTAAATTTTATAAATCTTATTATTCTCCCTGGATTCAGTTATATTAAACAATACGACTTTGTAGAATATATCATGGAGCGCGACCGTTTTGGTTACAATCGTTATCAATAGGAATGTTCTAAAACGAAGACGGTTCTTGGGTTGTTATTGTTACAACCATTTATAAAACGAAATAAAATGAGTGCATTCAAATATACTGGGCAAATATTACTGTTGGGCCGCACGACAATCTTAAAAATATACACAACTGGTACTCTGCATTTGTGACTCAGTCTGAGACCTTTCAATAGTAAAGGTTAGTACTCCTTGAAGAGCTATCTTAAACCATCCTATTATAAACGACCACTCCCAAATTGTGGTTTAGTCATCGATGCAGTTTTATCAGAAACCAGTTGAAACTTTGCTGTGTTTTGTTGCATCAATGGGTGTGGAGTGTGTATGCTTGATCATTTAATCATCCTGATCCATTGGTGAGGGTCAGGGTTAGATTTCATTTTAATACACTTCAGGCGTTTTTGACAGAACTGAAGCACATTACCAAATGGACAAACCGTTTAATCCATCAGCAACAGCATAGACATGAAGGCTTTTGAAGGATCTGTAACGAATTCATATTAAGGCAAGCCAGCTTTGGCCAAAAGTTGGATCTTAATCATGGCTTAGGCACCCCCTTATTTTTGGGGCCTGTCGTGACAGTAAGTATAATATGACTGGAATCTCCTTACACATCTTTTCTTCATGCAAGATGTTCACCTAGGGCCATTAGAGCAGAGCATAAAACAGCATGGACATATTATCTTAGACACTGCTACGGGCCTACTTAAAGCAGGAATAGAACGAACAACGACTCTGTTCGTACTTACGTTTGGCTGTTTGCTAGGTTCGCAGGCACAAACGAGATCGAGCCATAACAGATCTTTCTACTGGTTTAGACGCACAAAAACAATACTTAGCAAATTTAGGGACGCCATTAATTCTACAGTTATTTACCTCAAGTATAAAAAGGCTACCAAAAGAATGTTTTACAATACGCCGAAAGATCGAAAGTAGACTTTGCTGGTTGGTACTGGGGAGTTTATACATGCTGCCTCTGACCTCAGGCTCCAGATAGGACAATAATAAACTACAATAAAGAAATCCTTGTGGCAGGCGAGAGAACAGAGGATCGGACAGAAAAAACGAACTAAATTCTGAGCCAGTAATATTGCAAGCAGTAAACAAACAGATGACCCAGAAATAAGCCATCCAACCCGTGTGGTCCAAAGCCAGAGACGGTTGAAGTAAAAAAAAAAATAATGACCACGGAATATGAAAAGACAGCACTTCGTTTTTGGCAATTACGGGCCTAGGATTACTTGTCTTTATCTACTAAAATTAACCCAATATTAAGAGAACTAATGTCCCTAATGCTCGCCATAAAGCCAACTACTTAGCCTGCAGTAGACAAAAGCCAGATATCGACATTTATATTCCGGTTAAAGCGTCTGCGGTTTGACTGGCTAATTTTTTTTAATAAAACCGCAAGTGATCAAGTTGGTGTTTTTACCCATGATTTATCAGGCGGTGATGGGAGGCTGATGGCGGTGGAGGCACGGACCCGGGACACCACGCCTGTAATAGCCTTCACAGTGTACCTATTGCAAATTCCTAAGGCGTTTATAACGCTTACTAATGTGACTCTTGCTCTCTAAAACGTGTTCGGATTCGTTTGCTAGTGTTGTGTCTTCATATAAAATTCTTTGGATAGTTTCTCTTATTCTGGTCACTTGAGATTCGTAATTGTTCTCGGTAGTAGACATCACTCTAGTCTTGTGGATCTTTATCTTCAAGATCTTTTAGTCTTTGGGTTATTCTTTCTTTTTTAATCATGACAAAGTTGGCGTCTCAGCCTCAAACGAGTTTTCTTTTTCTCTTTTTCTATGCTCATTAGTTCACCATGTTTTGCTAATTGTGTTCTAATTCGCCTCTGATGCTTCTTCAAAGCATATCAAGGGCGCTATTTCTTGCCTGGGTTAGCGGGGGTCGTGTATAGTTTTTAATGCTGTTTCTTCGGAAAAAGGGTTTCTGCTTTCTATTGCATTTATGAATTCGCCTGCTGATTGATTGACTTCTTAATTCCATGGTTTTGTATTTGGTGAGCTGTGGGAGATTTGTAGTGTGTTTGAAGTTAGGAAACAGCCTCCCCCTTTACTTTTTGGCTAACAAGCCGAGGCGATTTCGAATCGCCACTTTAAGTCTTTTTTTAATTGTACTTATTGCCTACAAACTTTGATGGGGGTTTCGTTTCTCTGTAAGGGAAAACGTTGTCCTTGATCGTTGTTCACATACAAATGGTCATTTTTGTCTAATTCATAAAATCACCAGGGGCTATAAATTGGAGGTTTAGCGCCTAAACTTTGGTTAATGATCTGACCTTAGGTTTGTTAATTCATGCCACATTGAGGCCGTTTGAGCGATGCTGTATCAAAGGAGCCTTTTCACTCATGTCGTCTTCCAGGATCAGGCAACATCTAATCCTTCTTAGCCTTCAATTCCTGCCATGTTTAAAATTATTAACTTGTTATTTTGTTTTATAAAATGTCGCAATCATATGGTTCAATTCTTGACCAGCTAGAAGGACTGAAGAAGCCCTTTGGCGTGAAGGAACTAAAGGACTATTATTGTTCCAAATAATCCATCTACTATTGATGCCGATTCAAATTTTACTGTCAAATTTCAGGACCTAGGAGCAGTTGACGAGTTGTGCCAGGCTCTGCGCGACTTACTTTCAAAATAGAATCGAATCAACGACCAAACAGGACGTTGTCCCGAATCTGGGTACGGGCAATCGTTTACGAAATTTTCTATATAACTTGAGGGGCAAGAATATTTTCTTTAACAAATGAGACATATTTTTCACCTATTGAATCTATGGCTAACCGTGAATAGAATGAAAGGAATGATTCTTGCGTTTCAAGGAATCGAAATAAATGAAGAATCTAAAAAACACAGAATAGGCGTGAAGATGCTAACGACGGAAAAAGTATGTAGCTGTAAGTTATGCGTATGGAAATCGCTTTTCCATCCCTTGGATTTTGAGATGGTTAATTGCGCATGCGCCATACTTTCAAGGAGCATTAAAAGACAGATTTTCATATAACTAACTTTTTAGTGATACAAAACGTTTTGTTGTTATCCAGTCTTTCCAGACAGAAGCAAAGTACAGCATTTCTGACATCGCGTTAGTGGTTGACTTTGTTATCAACCCTCCCTTAGCAAGGTTGATTTGGCCAACAATATCAGTCAAAATTAGCAATATATTACGAAAGAGTGATTCACCATTTACACATTCTAAAAGAGGGCAGACAACATATGGAATTTTAGTTTTAGTGTTCAGCAAGGATCACTCAGAAAGGTTTTTTTGTGCTGTGCGAAGTGAAAGAACATTTAAAAGACAAAACTGAAAGTTCTTATCCTAAATAACGAAAGTGCAAATGTACAATTGAGGGTAGTCTACCCAAATCTACGCTAGCGGGGCTTAAACCTTATCAGATTTTGATGAATTACGAAAATTGTTCGGAGGGGGGGGGGGGGGGGGGGAGGCGGGGAGGCAATAGAACTTCCAACAGTATAGACCTTGTGTCTAAAGCTCTCCATCTTCACAGTGTTAGACTCGATTATATTATTTAACAACGAAATACGCTTTATGGATTGACCTAAGGTCAACAGAGGATAATCAGTTGCATGGAAGTGGGAGAACTGTTAGAGACGTAATAAACATTCAAATTGACAAAGAAAAAGATGGCGATAAACCAGTTAATGCACATTTGTTTTTAATATATGATGCGCAGCTGAATATTCATGAAAACAGATTAAAAGATATACATTACTAAAATATTTTTATTTAAAAAAGCATGTCTGTTCACGTTTATGCAAAAGCACCTACAGCCCCAGAGGCGCCAAAAGAAGGGATAGTAGAAACCCCAACTTTAAAACCTTCAGATTAACCAACATTACACAAATGCAACAAAAACTAGAGCAGGACCTTTCAAAAATACAGCAAAACCAAACGAAGGTATTCTGCTGCCTGTAATGCTGTTACATATGTTAATACTGGAGCATCGGCTTTGAGTGTCTATCAGCGGGGACAAGTGTTGGTCTCTTAGCAACAGGTGTTGGTGCACCGCAGCTTTACCTCTAGGTGGTTTGTCTTTAGCTCTGGCCTGTGTTCATTAGCTGTAAATGCTGCTAGCAAAAAATTAAAAACTAAACTCCAAAAGCACACAGCTATGGTTCAACTAATAACAGCTAAACTTAGTTCGTTTAAACTGATAATAAATAAAGCACTAGTTGACTCAAACATCACGGATGAAGAATTTAAATCGTTTACAGGCCGATTTTGATGACTATAAAAGACAAAAGTTTGATCTTCAAAAAAGGCAAGGGCAAGTTTTTCTCAACAGCCAGACACCGAGCAGATAAAAAAGGAATGTTTAAAAAAGTAAACGAAACATTAAACTCTGCTCTAAACAGCTCACAGTAACAACATCAAAGGGCGTTTATACTTTAGTTTATGAGTCCAAGCACAAAAAGACCGTTGATATTGATTCTGATTAAGTATTTTTTTTATAAAATTTAAATAAATATTTGAGTTAGAAAAGAAACTCAGCATGGCTAAGACATATGAAGGACCAGACGAATTGTTTGAAGGAATGCTTGAGGGAGAGCGTTTGTCAAAAGCTTTAAATGATATTGATCTAGAAGTCATTGATCCAACAACGTACAGGCAAGTGTTGTGCATGCTATTTCTCAAGTTCCAGGTAAACTAACAATAGACCCGCCAGTTAAAATAATGTTAGCTGTTTTAATCGACTATATAACAATAAATGAAGAAAATCTAGAAGTCTGGGTCTCAACTAAACAACAGGTTATTCTTTCTCGTAATGACTTAACACCTGGTTGGGCAGACCAACTGCTTACACAGTTTGATGTGGCCGCTGAAGAAGCCAAAATGAGAGGCTCTGGTTGGTCAGAGGGCGAAGTCTTAGAGATCAGATTAAAACAGGCTAAGTATGAGCCGATTGTAGGCAAGTCTTACATTCCACTACCTCCAGCATTAGTTGCAAAAAGAGCAGTTCTAAACATAAAGAATTCAGACAACAAATGTTTTATGTGGTGTGTTCTTGAAAGGCTGCATTACGTCCGCAAAAACGCAGAGAGAGTATCTAACTATGACCCTTACATCAATGATCTTAACTTTAGTGGAATACCCTTTCCTGTTAGCGTGGACAAAATTGATCAGTTTGAAGAACAAAACAAACCAATAACTGTTAATATTTACACATGGGATGAGGAAACAAATCTGCAACCCATCAGAGTATCCAAAAACAGCCCATCGATTGGCGAACCAGACAAAAGCCATGTTGACTTACTACTGATGTTTTCGCCAACAGGGCTACCACATGGGTCGGTTGAAAGTGACTGTCGGCAACGGTCGGCGACGGTCGGCAACGGTCGGCGACGGTCGGCAACGGTCGGCGAGGATCGGAGACAAGCAGTGTCTGTTCACAAGTGTGTGTGTGTGTGCATTTTTTGAGACATAATGTCACCAAAAGACTTTTATGACATTTCCCACCATTTCCCACCAAGTTTCTATCTTTTATTAGAATAAAACGTGCCTTCTTCTTTGATCAAAAAATAAAAAGTCATTTCATCTTTACTCAAGAATGAAATTTTATTAACATTATTGTTGTCAGCATCAAGCTATCGTGTGTGTGTGTGTGTGTGTGTGTGTGTGTGTGTGTGTGTGTGTGTGTGTGTGTGTGTGTGTGTGTGTGTGTGTGTGTGTGAGAGTGAGGGAGAGTAATACATGTAAACAAACACTGTGGTCTTCAATGTAGCTTTAAATAACATGCAACATCTTCATTCAATAAAGAAAAGGTAAATCCATTGTTTGTAAAAACATGTAACCAAAAGTTTTAGCATCAATTAATCATACAGATCTTGACAATAGCTATACGAAAAAAACATTTATGTCATTTCAGATTATAAAGTGCCTTCAAACAACATGCAGCATCTTCAGTCAAAAAAGAAAAGGTCAACCCATCCATGTCCTATCAGTCAGGGTATGACAAAGTTTGTTAATGTATGCAACCAAAAGACTAAGCATCAAGGATAAGGGTCTTCGGCACGGGTCACGGGTCACTACTCATTTTCCAGTTTGATCCTTTTTGCTGTGGTTGTCTTTTCTGCTCTTTTTCGTTTCCTCTGGCCGGGTTTCTTTCCTTTTGTAGGTGTTCCGGTGACATGGAAGCATGATGAGCTGCTCTGTACACAACCAGGGGGCCTGACAGCTTGTCTTAGATTGGCAATGTGTTTGGTTTTCTGCACTTCTGTCATGGCTACCCAAACGTTTCCTTGCAGCTGTTTGTGCGCGTTGTGTGGAGCCAGTTGAAACTCGCCACGGCCAATGATGGCGCGTGCTACTTCCACTTGTTGAGCCTTGGCCAGTGTTCTCAGCTTATTGATCAGGTCAGGGAGCTCTCTCGGTTTCCACTCAACCATGTGCTTTAGCGTATGGTTGAGAGACGCTGCATTGTTGTTGGTCCACTGCGTGTCTTGTAGCTGGCCATTCCAGTGGAGCTTTAGGACATGGTCAAGGATTTGTTTCGCTATCCTGTTGAGATAGCGCGTGTCTTGTTCAGGCCACATCGTTGTCAGATTTTCCAATCTTACATCAAACGTGACCTCGTCCGATGAGTTTGATAGCCCTTCAGCTCCAAAGAGTTGGTTAATCAGTAGGTTCCTCTGTCTGGAAGCAACGCCAACTTTGTCCTTGTCACGAGTTTGTCACGAGGCCTACGACGTTTGAACCCATCTAGGGTGGCGGAATTATTCATTTGTTTATTGTCGTTGCTGTTGTCGTGTATCCGTCCCTTAATGTGGCTTGTGGTGCGGTTGCACCTTGGTGTAGTTCAGCTCAACTTCGGTTTGCTTTCTCTCTCTCTCTCTCTAATTCCACTGCCCGTGCTATTCATCCTGCAGGTTCATGGGTGGCTGGTACCTTTCTCTCGAACTTGCTGTCTATCGGCCTCTCGCCTGTCTTTTTACCTGTCGCACGTGCTTCATTCTTTTAGTTTGAAGTATGCTCACTCTGTGACGCAGCATGACATGTTGGCCGCCATCGCTGAGGGAGGTTAGCTCTTCACTCGAGCGGAAGATGTCTCTGGAGCGCCTGCTCCGGTCTTGGTTCTTTACCGTATCATCGAGGGTACAGTCGGTATCTTCAATTCCTACAGTCGGCCTGTGGGAGAGGGACATCACTTCTTCTTTTTCCGCACCTGTGCCTCTGTCCTCTCGACTGGACAGAGGGCAGAGAGAGTCGTTTGACCCGCCTCTTCTGGGTCACCCACGGGTAGCTGGTAAGCATCAGTTTCGTGGTTTGTTTGTTTTGGTTTGTTGTTGTTAGCCGGCTTATTCTTCTCTTTTGCGCAATTTTCTTTTGTTTTCAAAAATTGTAAAAGAAATATTGTTTGAGACCTTTTCTCTGGTTATTCAATCTTTAACCCGGCCATTCTAAATTATATCCAAAATTCTTTCTCCTGTTTATGCATCTGGTGATGCGGTAGTCGTGGGGATGGGAGAGAACCTGGTGATTCAGGGTTGGAACTTGCTTGGTCTCGCTCGTCCGCCCCTGTCACATTCGCCGACTCTTATTCTTCGGCCACCGTCTATTTGTGTGTGCAAGGAGAACGAGTTTTATGTTCGCGAGTGTGCGTACGCATGATTTGTCGTTCGGATGCGTGGTTGGAGATTTGTGTTATTTGAAATGTGGCTATAAAATGTGACAATTATGCCATTGAATTATTATTTGCAAATGTGGTGGCAGTTATTAAGCGATGGTCGCTGTGTTGGTTTATTTCCTAAGAAAGGAAATTGTTAAACGTGAGTGAGAGAAGGGTGAAGATAATTCATATTTGTTTTATAGCCTGTTGATTTAATTCAGTCCCTTACCTGCTTCATGTGAGAAGACTTTAACGATTTGATTGGTTTACTGTGCTATGCTCAGGTCTGTGTTGCGCTGGGGTTATTGGTGCATTTAATAGACTTCCCCTCGCCCATCATGCGAGTGGCTGTTAAGATTTAGCAGCATGGGTCAGACTGTACTGACGGCGGGGTTCCAGTACCCTCCTTCCTCCTTCCTTCTTCCTTCCCTCCCTTTCTTCTCTCCTCCCAGCTACGTTTCCTCCCCCCCTCCCGGGGGCTTCACCCGGAGTCTGGACTGGATGGTGCCACGTGCTGGTTGAGGCCACGCTCTGGCTGAGACCGCGGACTGGATGGTGCCACGTGCTGGTTGAGGCCACGCTCTGGCTGAGACCGCGGACTGGATGGTGCCACGTGCTGTTGAGGCCACGCTCTGGCTAGGACCACGGACTGGGTGGTGCCACGTGCTGGTTGAGGCCACGCTCTGGCTGGGACCGCGGACTGGATGGTGCCACGCGCTGGTCGAGGCCACGCTCTGGTCGGGACCGCGGACTGGTAGAGGAGCCCGCCGTCTTGACTGGCCGGCCCTGACCCTCGTCCAGGACCTCCAGTAACAGCGCCACGTTCCCCCCCCCCCCCCCCCCTCTGGGACGCGCTCTTCACTGCCTGCTTGTGTGTCGAGGTGTCGGCTTTGAGCGACTCCCTGCGAGAACCGACCCGGTTCGGAGCACCTAGTGCGATAGGGTGCTCCCAGTAGACTTGACGGAGGCAGGGGTGTGGAGGCACTCCAGGGTGTGGGAAGGGATGGATGCTGGAAATGTTTCTTTATAATTGTGTATATGTCATA
Source organism: Conus ventricosus (assembly GCA_018398815.1). NCBI lineage: Eukaryota > Metazoa > Mollusca > Gastropoda > Neogastropoda > Conidae > Conus > Conus ventricosus. The sequence goes on along the minus strand of CM031628.1, from coordinate 3,320,774 downwards.
TGTGCAGGAATGCTGTAATTGTGATTGTGTACGTCGTATGGTGAAATGTTTATTTATAATTGTGCATGTTGTGTGTGTTGGAGTGCTTGATTGTGATTGTGCATGTTGTGTGCGTTGGAATGCTTATTTATGACTGTGTGTGTTGGTGTGAATAAATGGGGTGTTGTATCGTAATCTTTCTCGTGTGGGCTCTTGCGAGGCGTGTGAGGTCAGTCACTCCCTTCACTCCCACCTAGACCGATCCTGTCAGGGCAGACCTCCAGGGGTCGGTCGTGACAGTCCTTCAAGTGTCTGGCAACATTTTTCTTCAGATGGAGTGTGCACAATGCCAGGCTGGAGTATGGAAAAGCACACTGAATTGCTTTTGTGATTGACTTTTCATCGTCAGATCCAAACACCATCGGTGTTGTTGGGAAATGTCCAATCTTTGCTGCTAGGGTGGAAAAAAAAAGATAAAACGCATCAAAAGTCGAATGGGCATGCAAAAAGATCGGGCCGATGATGATCGGTGACTCATTGAAATTTCGACGAAGGAGTCCCGTGTGCTTAAATTCATCGCCGTCACCAGCAGCTCCCCAAGATTGTGTGTCTTATCTATGCCCAAGACAACTCTCGACCCAGAGCAAAGTTCCCGTATGTCAGCCAGCTGCTCATCCAAAAACAAGATGATGGAGGGGGACATTGAGTTATTGATGACTCGAAAGTTTATGTTTCTTACAAAATCCCCATGAGTGTTAACCAGATCAGCGACCTGCAGAACTTGGTCTGCCAAGTTTGAACCTTGTTTCCTCTATCTGCGTCCACTTCTGCCACAGGTCCTCAGGTATTTGCAGACATCCCTTGTGATACCAAGTCACACAGGTCTGCAAGTATGAAAAGTGAAAAAAAAAAATTTAATACCGCACAAGATGATAGCAAGCACCATCATCATTATCATCATCATCATCAAATATTATTAATCATCATTAATTTCGTAGTAACTTAACTTACCACACCTAGACTTCAGTAAATGACACTGACCTTACATTCAATGCTGCGACGATCGTCTTCGGTGTCCTCGCTGCAGATGCCGCATGGCCACTTGACTGGCATGTGTTTCTGTTTCTTTCATGGCATTATGGAGCAGGAGTGTTGCAATTACAGAATGTAAAGATGTCATTAACTTACTACCTCTAGACTTCAGGATTCGTGAGAGTGAGCTGTTTATTCACTTATGGACCGAGGGGGGGGGGGGGGGGGGGGGTATATTCACTTATGGAATCGGAGGGGGGGTATAGACAGTAATGTTATCATATACATGTGTCCTCTCTCTCTCTCTCTCTCTCTCTCTCTCTCTCTCTCTCTCTCTCTCTCTCTCTCTCTCTCTCTCTCTCTCTCTCTCCACCTGTGTTCTTTCTCGTCCCCCCTCTCCCTTCTCTCTCTCTCTCTCTCTCTCTCTCTCTCTCTCTCCTCTCTCTCTCTCTCTCTCTCTCTCTCTCTCTCCTCTCTCTCTCTCTCTCCATCTCTCTTCTTCTTCCCCTGCCCCCCCCCCTCTCTCTCTCTCACACATCCTTTCCCTCTCTCTCTTTCCCGCTCTCTCTCCCTCTCTCTCTCTATTTCTCTACTAAAGGTATTTGATGTGTGTGGGTGTGGGTGTGTGTGTCTGTGTGCGTGTGTGTTTGGAGGTGCATGAGTATGTGCCTCTCTCTCTCTCTATCTCTCTCTAGCTCTTTCCCTCTCTCTTTCTCTTGTATTAATGCTATGGCTATTGCCGACCGTTGCCGACCGTCGCCGACCGTTGCCGACCGTCGCCGACCGTTGCCGACCGTCACTTTCAACCGACCGCTACCACATTACACATTGATACGAGCAATGAGTAGACTAATGCGACATACTTCAAAACAAAAAAATAAACAAGAATTCTGTAGAAAATGTTTAACAAGAATTCCATCTGTTCAAGCTGTGAGTGAACATAAGAAACATTGTATCGGCCCAGTTGGCTGTAATACAGAACTAATTACGCCCCCACCCGGATCTAAAGTTAGTTTTAAGAACTGGAAACGGCTGCAAAATTCTCCATACATTGTTTACGCAGACTTCGAGTCGCTTATTGTTCTTATGAGGGGCCAACGCCACAGAAACTTCCTAAAACAGCCTTTGTGAGTAATCATCAGATTTGTTCATTTGCCTTCATTATTGTTAGGTCGGATGGCGCCCATTCGGAACCAGAATTATATAGAGGGCCTAATGCTGCAGAATACTTCTTAGAACGCATGCAGCAAGTGCGTAACGCCTGTTCTAATAATCTAAACTTATCTGAAATCATAATGACGCCTGAAGACCAACAACAGTATGACTCAGCCACTCACTGTTGGATTTGCGGTTTAGGCCTCTCATCAGACGCAGCCAATCCAGCAGTAAGAGACCATGATCACATTAGCGGAAAGTTCAGAGGAGCAGCGCACAGTAAATGCAATCTTCAACTAAACTTTAATCCTAAGACATGGAGGCTGCCCATCTTCTTTCATAACTTGCGAGGTTACGACTCTCATCTTATAATGCAAGCAGTAGATGACGCCTTCAGGGTAACATGCATTGCACAGTCATCAGAAAAGTACATGTGTTTCACTTTAAATAACATGTCTTTTTATGACTCTATGCAACACCTGATGGGATCATTAGAGGCGCTGGCTATGTCTTTAAAGTCCTGCCCAGTAACAGAAGAATATTTTGACCCAACTCTTGTTAGAAAGGGCGTTTACCCTTATGAGTACATGAACAGTTGGGAAAGGTTTGATGAAGATGCACTTCCGCCTAAAGGCGCGTTCTTTTCTAGTCTTAGAGGAAAGGACATCAGTGATTCTGATTACCAACATGCTCAAGAAGCATGGCAGAAGTTAAAGTGTAAAACGATGGGAGACTATCATGATTCCTACTTGATGGCTGATACATGTTTGTTGGCGGACATCTTTGAAAATTATAGAAAGACCTGCATGAAACATTATAGCCTGGATCCTGCGCATTATATTTCTGCGCCTGGGATGAGCTGGGACGCTTTCTTAAAAGATACTGGAGTAAAGATTGATTTATTGTCAGATTTACCAATGATTCAGATGATTGAAAACGGATTGCGTGGAGGAATTAGTATGGCGTCGCATCATTACTGTAAAGCAAACAACAAATACTTGGACGACTATGATCCAAGTAAAAGGTCTAACTATCTCATGTATTTAGATGCAAACAATCTGTATGGTTGGGCTATGGCACAATCACTTCCACTACGCAAGTTTGAAATGTACACAGAAGACAATCCGAAAAATATTCAAAGAGCATTAAAGTGGTTGAACAGTTTGACGCCAGATCAACAGCGTGGTTTCATTCTAGAAGTTGACTTAGAATATCCTCAGGAACTCCATGACCTGCATAATGACTACCCATTAGCAGCAGAAAGTCTAAAGATGGCAAAAACAGAGCCGCATAAACTTGTGCCTAATCTTCGAGACAAAAAAAATTATGTCTGTCATTACAGACTTCTACAATTTATTTAAGACATGGTTTGAAGTTGACAGCTGTTCATCGTATAATTGCTTTCGATCAAGAACAGTTCATGAAACCATACATCATGAAGAACACTGATCTTAGAACTAAATCCACAGATGCTTCAGAAAAAGACTTTTTCAAGCTGATGAACAACAGCTGTTTCGGAAAGACTATGGAAAATCCGCACAAGCGCAAAGATGTCAGATTGGTCACCAGAGAGAACGAAGCAATTAAGCTGACTTCAAAACCAAATTATCAGGACTTTAGAAGATTTCATGATCAGCTTTTTGGCATAATGATGAAAAAAAAGAAAGTCAAATTGGACAAACCCGTTTTTATTGGGTTTACTGTTTTAGAATTATCAAAGCTTTTGATGTTAGAATTTCTTTATGACTACTTTAAACCCGTGTATCCAGAGTCCAGAGTACTTTACACAGATACAGACAGTTTTGTTATAGATATCCCTACTGAAGACATCTATAAAGACATGGAAATCGAAGTAGCTAAAGGGCATGCGGGATGGTATGATACATCTGATTACCCTAAAGATTCGCCTTTGCATTCAATTACTAACAAGAAGGTTTTAGGAAAGATGAAGGATGAATTATCCGGAGGGTGATTAAGGAGTTTATTGGTTTAAGATCGAAAATGTACAGTATTTCGAGCCAGGAGAAAACCATTAAGAAAGCAAAGGGAATATCTCGCAGTGTTGTGCAGTCAAACATATCACATGACAACTACAAAGAAGCATTGTTTGGCAATAAGACGTTTCATCATGACAACGTAAAACTGCGATCTAATCTACATGAGATCAACACAAGGTTGTAACAAAGAAGTCATTAGATAGAACAAACACTAAACGAGTATTTGTTAATCCAGAGTTTTCATATGCAATCGGCACTGGAGGGCCGCATAATTATATATCTTCTTTGTCCGCGGGTTCGGGTTTATATTTTTCCCGAAGTTTATCCATAAGCTCAATCGCATCAATATCCAATTCATTCAAAATTTTTCTCATGTTTGCTTGATGTGCTCGAATTTTTTTTATTATTTCAAGATATTCTTTATCCCATTTTTGATAATCAAAATTTGGGATTTGGGGTTGTAGGTGATCTGGATGCATTGCCATGTCCTGATGAGTCCTCGCAAATGTTGCCCTAATAGCAGAATTCAAATCAAATGATTCCCGCATCAATTCCAAGGTCTCTGCATTTATCATTCTTGTTTCCGGTTTAGTTCCATGTAAGAATTCTTTCTTCTGTGCCTCAATACGTAAGGCTTCTTCGTTGTGAGCTTCCATTTTAACTCAAATATATTTACGTAAATTAATTAAAGCGGAACTGTGTCTGGTGGGATTATCTGCAGTTCTTCCTTCACAAAAGATCTTTGAGGAGCTGGTTGTTTTGTTGTGTCAGTTTCTCGTAAATAATACACGGGCGGATTCATTTTTACAATTCTTTTTATTTCATATGGATCAACACTCCAAACCGGATCAGTTGCCCTGATGCGAGTGTCCCCTTCTGCTTCCCCCGGTAAATAAAGGTACCTTACTTTCAATCCAAATGGCAATAGTTTGCCGGATGAAGACTCTCCTTCAGCAACATTTATTGTTTGTTTTTTGATTGCTTGTACTGGTTTTAGTCCTTTAAATTCTTCATTATTCATTGCGCGCAAAACTGAGGGCAGTCTTCTAACCCATTCTGTGTTGCGAGAATTGTCAATCAGCTCTCTGTGATACTGGTAGGAAAAAAGTCTTTCAGATAACTGTTTGTTAAAGTTTTCAACTAAAGCCTGTGATCTGTGAACTCCTGGGATGCCTCTTTTAATGGTAACTCTATGTTTTAACAATAATTGATTCACTCGGCCTTTAAATTCTTTTCCATCATCAACTTGAATCATGCGAGGATAAGTTAAGGGACCCCGTTGATATATCAGTTGTATAGCGACAGCAACAGCAGAAGCACTCTTTTGTGTTAATGGTTCCACATCTTTGTATCTTGAAGCTATGTCAATGACTGTGAGTGCGTACTTAAATCTTTTTCGTCTAATCGTATCATGGGGTAAATATAGAAGGTCCATTTGATGGGTGTCGTTCGGTATTGTATTCACAAAGTGCGGTCTCTGTATTCGTCTAGGCGCAGGTAAATAAATTTGCCAAATCGCTTGTTTAGATAGCCATTCCTTTGCTGTTTGTTCACTGACTCCCGCTGCTTGGCTTAGCTTTTTTATTGCCGTGATTCCCTTCCAATATCCTTTTGGCGAATAATAGATTTTGTTCATTTTTATTCAGCCAATATTATGTGCAACAAAATACACAACGGACATACCAAAGATAACAAACAAGATTTCTTGCATCTTTTGTTTTTCTGATGGTTGATAAAAGTCACTGAATTTTGGTGGGGGCAATGTCTCGATTGGTTTGCCTGTTACAAGATAATATTCTTTTATTGCTTGATCAACATCTTTAAATGTGTAAGCTGCATGCCCCTGTTTTTTCAGTTTGTCGTTAATAAAATCTAACTGCTCAATTCTCTGCTTTTCATAGTTATCTTGTGCGGCTGCTAGTTGCTCCATAGCTTTGTTATGTCTTTTTCTCTCGCCGTCATCCCGTAGTTTACTAAATGCGTAATTACTTCCGCTAAAAGCAAGCGCATTAACCACAGCGCCGCCTATCATCATTACGAATGAAGCCATTTTTATAAATGTATTTTTTTTATTTTACATATTGATACTGTCTGAATTATTCCTTGCTTGACTAGAAAATCTTTCGTAGCAAACGAAGCTGCAATGATAGCAATTAGCTTTGCCGAATCCTCAAAGTCTAGTTTGCCAAGATCGCTGGTTTTATTTTTAACAGGCTTTTACCAAGCATTGTGTATCCTATACTTAGGCCTCCAATAACACAGAATGGTATACAAGATTGGTAACAGTCTTTTCGGCGCTCATTTTTAAAAACAAAATAATAATTATAATTTAGTAATAAAACATGAACACGACGATCTACTACAGCTTACAGGGTAGCCTAATCCATCTTGACTTACAAATGAAGAAGTGATGACCAAGCTGTTATGCCCCAAAAGGAGAGGTTGTATTCTTTGGCAGCATGCGGAAAAACAAAACAGTTCCTCGGCAATGAATTCAGCATAGAACAGATTCAACAGATGTCGCCGCAAGACATTATAAAGTATCATAACAGGTATGAAGCGCAACTAGGATCAAGAATGGTAAAAAGTGTAGGACAAACGGTTCTTAGTTTGTACACTAAACTAGTCAGTAGATTTGCTCCCATTGATTCTGAACAGATTTTATGTATGATTTAACGCAGGATCCAGTTTTAACAAAGACATTAGAGTCTCTAGGATGTGATCTATACTACAGATTTGGAACATTACTGTCACCATTAATCATGGGATTAATTACTTTTAATCATATAGATTTTATTTCCCTTCAAAATGACCGAGCCAGAAAATCAGCAGAATCAGAAAACATTGAATCAGGTGGAGAAAGTGATGAGTAAGAAGCCTCATCCTGGACGCGTTGAAGCAGGAAAAAATTAGCAGAGTGGAACAAACAAAAAAAATTAAAGTTACAATCACAGAATATAGCTCATAATGAAAACATAACGCCGCCAACGCCAACAGTTGTTTCAATGCCGGCTATAAAAACACCAGAACAAGAACAAGTTGATTCAAGGCCTACAGCACCAAAGCCTTCATGGAATATTGAACTTAAAACTGTTGTCATTTTTGGCGCCCTTGCTGCTGTTGGGGCGGTTATTACGGTTATAAAATATATAAACAAAGACACCAAAAACCAAAGCAGTCCAAACAATCTCTGCCACTAAATACTAAATCCGAACACAAAAGTATGCCAGAACCGCCAACAACAAAAGATCATTTTGATCCATTTCAGATGCAATAATATTTAAGAACTTAATTTAAAATTTTTTGTTTTTTTGATAAAAATAGATCATGGCGATTGTCACGTGTTTGTTACGAGGCCTATGACGATTGGCCCATCTAGGGTAGTAGAATTGTTCGTTTATCTATTGTCGTTGTTGTTGTCGTATATCCGTCCCTTAATGTGGCTTGTGGTGTGGTTGCACCTTTGGTGTGGTTTAGCTCAGGTTAGGTTTACTTTCTCTCTCTCTCTCTCTAATTCCACTGCCCGTGCGATTCATCCTGCAGGTTCACGGGTGGCTGGTATCTTTTTCTTGTACTGGCTGTCTCTATCGGCCTCTCACCTGTCTTTTCACCTGCCGCACGTGCAAGGTTCCTCTTAGGCTTGAGGTATTCTCACCGTGACGTAGCGTGGCATGTTGGCCGCCATCGCTGAGGCAGGTTTTCTCTTCACATCGAGCGGAAGATGTCTCTGGGAGTGCCTGCTCCAGTCCTGGTTCTTCACCTTATCGTTGAAGGTACAGTCGGTACCTTCATTTCCTACAGTCGGCCTGTAGGAGGGAGACATCACTCCATCTCATTCCACATCTGCGCTGCTGTCCTCTCGACCGGACAGAGGGCAGAGAGAGTCGTTTGACCCACCACTCGGGTCACCCACGGGTAGCTGGTAAGCATCAGTTTCGTGGTTTGTTTGTTTTTGGGTTTTTGTTGTTAGCCGGCTAATTCTTCTCTTTTGCGCAATTTCCTTTTGTTTTCAAAATTATAAAAGAAATATTGTTTGAGACCACTTTTTCTGGTTAATTCAATCTTTAACCTGGCCATTCTAAATTATATCCAAAATTCTTCCTCCTTTTTATGCATCTGGTGATGCGGTAGTCGGTGGGGATGGGAGAGAACCTGGTGATTCAGGGTTGGTACTTGCTTGGTCTCGCTCGTCCGCCCCTGTCACATTCGCCGGACTCTTATTCTTCAGCCACCGTCTGTTTGTGTGAGCAAGGAGAACGAGTTTTATGTTCGCGAGCGTGCGTACGCATGATTAGTCGTTTGGATGCGTGGTTTGGAGATTTGTGTTATTTTGAAGTATTGCTATAAGATGTGGGGATAATTGTGCCATTGAATATTATTATTTGCAAATGTGGTGGCAGATATAAAGCCATGGTTGCTCTATTAGTTCAGTTCCTAAGAAAGGAAAAATGTTAAACGTGAGTGAGAGAAGGATGAAGATAATTCATGTTTGTTTTATAGCCTGTTAATTTAATGCAGTCTCTTACCTGCCTCGTATGAGAAGACTTTAACGAACATTCCTGTTTTGGTTGGTTTGCTGCATTATGCTCAGGTCTGTGTTGAGCTGATGCTGTTGGTGTATTTAGTAGACCTCCCCTCGCCCATCATGCGAGTGGCTGTTAAGGTTTAACAGCATGTGTCAGACCGTACTGACTGCGGGGTTCCAGTGCCCGTCTTTCTTATTCCCTCCCAGTTACCTTTTCCCTCCTCCCGGAGACTTCACCCGGCGCACGTACTGGTTGGGGCCACGCACTGGTTGGGACCACGCACTGGTTGGTAACGCGCGCTGGTTGGGGCCACGCACTGGTTGGTGCCACGCACTGGTTGGGGCCACGCACTGGTTGGGACCGCGCACTGGTTGTTAACGCGCGCTGGTTGGGACCGCGCACTGGTTGGTAACGCGCACTGGTTGGGCCACGCACTGGTGGGGGCCACGCACTGGTTGGGGCCACGCACTGGTGGGGACCACGCACTGGTTGAGGCCACGTACTGGTGGAAAAGCCCGTGGACTTGGCTGGACGGTCCTGATCCCCGTCTAGGACCTCCAGCAACAACGCCCCGTCCCCCGAGACGCGCTCTCCACCGTTTGTTTGTGCATGTCAAGGGTGTCGGCCTTGCACAACTCTCTTCAAGAACTGACCCGGTTTGGGGCACCTAGTGCGGCAGGGTGTTCCCAGTGGACTTTGGGGAGGCAGGAGTGTGGAGGCACTGCAGACAGGGAAAGGGATGGGTGCTGGAATTATTTATTTATGATTATGATTGTGTATGTCGTGTATTGAAATACTTGATTGTGATTGTGCATGTTGTGCGTGTTGGAATGCTTGATTGTGATTGTGCATGGTGCGTGCGTTGAAATATTATTTGTGATTGCGTGTGTTGATGTGAATAAATGGGGTGTTGTATCGTAATCGTTCTTGTGTGGACTCTTGCGAGGCGTGTGAGGTCAGTCACTCCCTTCACTCCCATCTAGACCGATCCTGTCAGGGCAGACCTCCAGGGGTCGGTCGTGACACGGATTATTATTTGTTTAAAATGATGAAGTCAATAAATAAAGACATGGAGTCTATAAAAGACATTTCCATAGACCAGAATTGTAATCAATGTTGTTGCTTACGATGTAAGAACTTCATTAAGATCCATGCTAACCGATCTCGCGCCAAGGACGCTGAGCAAGACATCCTCGACGATGATGCGTTTTTTGAGGCGTGTGTGTACTATATTAGACATCTACTATTTTAAGATAAAAACATAGATTGTATTGTTTTTTGATAATTATAAGATAACTTGAATAAGAACTTGGCTGTACTTAAAGGATGACTTAATTTAAGAACTTGAGGTGACTTGATCAAAAACTTAGAATTTACTTGGGGATGACTTAAGTAAGAACTTGAGGATGACTTGAGTAAGAACTTAGGTGTACTTAAAGGATGACTTAATTTAAGAACTTGAGGTGACTTGATCAAAAACTTAGAAGTGACTTGAAAGAACTTGAGGATGGCTTGAGTAAGAACTTAAGGATGGCTTGAGTAAGAACTTATAAGTGACTTGAGTGTGTGCATGTGGGCATATTCTTTACTGCTAGCAGAAATGATTAGCTTTGCTTCGGTCACGCGATCCCCGCCCGCGAAGGTTGCATTCAGCTAATTACAGGTATCACAGCTACGGGTTTCAATGCAGACGGATGTGTTTGTTCACAGGGAACAGCTTTTTGCTATAAACGATCATATGTTTTATTACAACTGTATGGCGGAGTATTTAAACAAACGAAACCAAAAAAATAACGATTATTTACAAACATGTGGGAAGTGAAAACAGGTCACAAAAACAATCATTTTTTACATGCTATAATTTTAAAAACAACTACAAATTATAATAATAAACTTACCTTAAATGTCACCTACTCGTCAGATGAATCACCTCCCTGCACTTGTTTTAAAGTTGCTTTCAACTCCTTGACTTCCTTTTCTTACTTCATCAATTTCCATTTCAACAGTTGTTAAGAGTTCAGTTTGCAAACGTAGTCTTTCTTTTATCTTCCTTCTATTTGTTTTCATTTTTCCTAATTCAGTTTGTTTTTTATGTATCCTTGCTCTTAGTTTTGTTTTTGAAACTGTCTGAGAATTTGCAACAGTTTCTAAATAATTATAAACACGATGAATGCAAGGATTAATCTTCACTTGAGAAGTAGAAGGCTGTTCAAGTGGAGCACTAGCAGTTTCAGTTTCCATTTTTTGACTACAACCTATCAGGCAAGGGTTTAAATATCACTGGCAAACAAAGCACTCCGTCATTTTTTAAACTTAGTAACATTACTACTTACCTAGCATTGCAACACATATTGCAATTCATATGCCTTTCCTGTCCGACTCTCTCTTAACTTCCTGTCACGGTCAGAGCAATCTTGTCACACCTCCCGTGTTCGAAAACTTTTCGTGACAGGAAGTTTCAACAGTGCATGACAGTGTTACACCAAAGCCGAAATCTACTGTTGTCCACTTGGTCGAGACATTGTGCAAACCTAATTACAGTGGCGTATCAGGTGTGTCGGGTGGCAATAGGTACGGCGGCCTGTGTGGCTTCTAATTACAGTCAGATAATTACAGACCGTACCTGTCAGCGCCGGCACCGCCTGATACACCCTGATACAATCTACAACCCCTATAATTAGTCTGCTTTCACAGTGTCTCGGTCAAACCATACATGATTTCTGTAGTTTTATTTCACATAAAAGACAGAGGATTAAGCAAAAACTAAAATCTGAAAACTTTAGCAAATTAGTATTGAAAACGGATAATCCTCCACAGTATGTTTGTTTGTAAAAAATCGTTATTTTTTGTTTATTGAAAAAATGTGTGATGGATTATCATTTTTAATTCATTGTTGAAGTCTTACTTGTCAGAGAACGGGAAAAGACGGATTCAAGGTCGGCCGCTCGAAACCGGTTAAGACCGGTTGAGAGTGGGTGAGCTTAAATCCGTGTTTTCCCGTTCTCTACTGCATTTGAAGAGAGATGACTTTCATCTTGCTTTTCTAAAGATCTTTTGGCAAACTATTTTGAAAGCATAAACTCGAAGAAAAAGTAAAGTAGTGACTGCTGTACTCGTATTCAAATAAATAAAGGGAAAAGGTGGCAAAAGGAGTACCTGGAGAGGGGATGTCCAACGTTTCGTGTCGTAGACACTTCAACAGGGAATGAAGCTTGATGATAGTTGACTGGGTCACAGAACACAGTACATGGTTTGAAGGGGAAAGGGCAGAGGTGGGAGTGTGACCAATATTGAGTGTAGGTAGATCATAATTCACAATAGAAATGGGGAGTGTTAATGGACCAGCAAAGGAAGGGGAGGGAGGGGGGAAGGGGGGAAGAAAAGGGAGGGGGCAGGGGGGAAAAAAAGGGGGGGGGGTGAGAAGAAGAAAGGAGGGGAGGGGGGAGGGGGGGGAAAAAAAAAGGAGAAAAGAGGAGGGCTGATGTTCATTCCCGTCACTTGAGCCCATGTGGGCTCAAGGTGCCAAGGCGCTGTATTAACTGGCTTTCCATTATTTGCGGAGTCCCTTCTTGACGACCATTACTCCAAAGGGCTGCTACTCTGATGTGGGAAAGATGTGATGGTCCGAATTGAAATGGTTTGCCACAGGCGTGTCTATTCCTGTGAGGATGCTGTCCCTCTATTTCTTTAAAACGTTCGTTTTAGAGATCTCTGTATGTTTCACCCACATACATCTTGGAAACAAAGGTACAACTAAGAACAAAGACAATATATCTGAGTCTGCAGTGAAGTGAACTTCAATGTGAAGCTGCTCCGGATGGCCTTGCACAGTAGTTTGTCGGATTAAGAAAGTCACAGGTCATAGCAATTTGGGTTTTCTTGCACTGGAATTGACTGGTTGGGTTGGGGGGGGATGAAGGGTGGAAGGTAGAGTGCATCAGGTGGTCCAAGATTTTTGTCCCTTTGAATGCCACCATAGGAGGTAGACTAAAAATGTTTTTGGAGAGCTGATCCTCCTTCAGAATAGTGAAGTTGCTGAGCAAGAACGTTTTTCACAGGTAATTGTGTGGGGTAGGTCCGAAGTGGCAATGCATCGTCATTGTCTGTAAGTCATCTTTTCCTTGTTCCCTTGTAGGAGCTGGTGTCTGGGGATGACTGTGCTCGTTTCATGGGCCATCTGAACTGTAGCTTGGGGGGTAGCCTCTAGTAGTGACGAAGGTAGTCAAGGCCGCGGCTTCTTTGGTGTAATTATCATCAGTGCTACATAGTCAGCGAAGTCGAAGAAACAGAGAAATATGATTGCTTTCTTCATGGCAGGAGGGTGGCTGAAGAGAACAGGAGGAACGAGTGGGCATGCAGTTGGTTTGTAGTGCACTGTTTGTGTGAGATACTGTGGAGTGCTTCTGAAATACTATTTGATGTCAAAAATGAGAGGGAAGAGTCCGAGATTACGTATTGAATTTGACTGAAGGGTGAAAAGGCGTTAGTCATAGTCAATGAAGCATTGGAGTTCCGTGTATGGGTAGAGTGCTGATTCAAAACCGTCCATCTATAATCTTTTTGAAGACTTCAGTAGAAAAACATCCAGGTATTGAGCAAAGATTTGTGTCTCAATGTGCCGCCATAAAGAGGCAGGCAATATGAAGGGTGGCCCAGCGCGAGCCATAGCAACTCCTTGATTTTGTTGGTAGGCTCGTTTCCAATTTTCGAAAGGAATACCTGAGTTAAAACAAGTTCCCAGTTAGGCGCAGGATGGTGGTTGGGTCAAAGTCAAAGTCGCTTTGTATTCAGGTAGTGTTAACAGCGAGAAGTCCATCTTTGTGCGGGATATTAGTAATATAATGATGTCACATCCATTGTGAAGATGAATTGATGTTTCACTGTCAGGTGGGAAGGTGTAATCATAGAAAATCTGCAGGGCAATGGTTGGGTGTCATTCACATAGGTTGGTAGGTTGTGGACAAGGGGTTGGAACAACGCTCAAGAAACTGTGACAGTTGGGGCAGGAGCAGGCTGAGACATAGGTCTACCAGGGTTGCCGTCTTGTGAATTTTCGGTACAAGGTAAAATTTTGCAGTGCGAGGTCTTTTGACTAAAGTTTCTTGTTGCTTTTCTTGAGGGGAGATGATCTTTGAAACTGCTTCTTTAATGGTCTCCGGACCAGTGCGTTGTCTTGTATTGGTTGTTGGGGATTTTTTGATGGGAGCATAAGTTGAGGAATCAGAGAGCTGGCGTTTGGCCTCTTCTTCATACACGTCTTTTCGCCAAACCACTACTGCCCCTCCTTGTTTGCTCTATTGATGATGATGATCCGGTCCTCTGTTTTCAGTTCTTTTAGGGCCCCTGAAACTCTGCTTGGTGAGGTTGGATTTTCTCACAGGGGGCAAGTTTCATTTTTATCAAAGTCTGTGTATACACTTTGTCAATATAATAGTCAAGAGCAGGATACCGTCCATCCTTGGGGTCCAATCACATCCTTTCAAAGGGGAACAGTTGTGCTAGATCGTAGTGCACTACGTGCTGTGGGTAGTGAGCAGCTCTCAAAGAAACCGCGAGTGTCGAAGTCGGCGAAAAATCGTTCACCGTCATATAGGCAATGTCTTCTGGTGGCCTTGAGATGAAGGGAAACAAACTTTGTCCTTTGCAAGAAGTTGACGCGGGAACATCAAGTACAGATATCTGGAAAATAGTATGTACCGAAATTTTCCACTGGTGACTGGTTGGCACTTGAACGTGTGGTGTTCCTTGGTGAGGTTCTGCAAGAAACCCAAATGCAAAACCTGTGACTTTCTTAATCCGACAACTACTGTGCAAGGCCCATCCGGACGCAGCTTCCACATGAAGTCTCACTTCACCTGCCAGACTCAGAATATAGTCTATGTTCTTAGTTGTACCCCTTTGTCCCAAGATGTATGTGGGTGAAACATACAGATCTCTAAACGAACGATTTTTAAAGAACATAGAGACAGCATCCTCACAGGAAAAGACACGCCTGTGGCAACCATTTTCAATTCGGACCATCACCATCTTTCCCACATCAGAGTAGCAGCCCTTTGGAGAAATGGTCGTCAAGAAGGGAACTACCGAAAATACATGGAAAGCCAGTTTAATACAGCGCCTTGGCACCTTGAGCCCACATGGGCTCAATGTCAGGGAATGAACCATCAGCCCTCCTCTTTTCCCTTTCCCCCCCTCCCCCCCCCCTCCTTTCTCTTCTCTTCCCCCCCCCCCCCCCTCCTTTTTCCCCCCCTGCCCCCTCCCTTCTTCTTCCCCCCCTTCCTCCCCCTCCCTCCCCCTTCCTTTGCTGTCCATTAACACTCCCCATTTCTATTGTGAATTATGATCACCCCTACACTCAATATTGTCCA
>CM031628.1:3290717-3303217 GCA_018398815.1 Conus ventricosus | reverse complement strand
TTCAGATACAACTTTGAAATCATGAATGTGTACATTTTGCCTACGTTGTAAATAAATACCACTGTAAATGGTGAACATATGATGTCAAATGCTGTCAATAAAGGGCAGGGCAGTGTCTTTCAAGAAAGAGCTGTTGAATCAATGGGGAGAATGAGCGAAAGTGGCTGGATGCAGTGTATGCCTCTGTCTGTCTGTCTGTCTCTTCTCTCCGTCTCTCCATTCCTCTCTCTCTCTCTTCTCTCTCTCTCTCTCTCTCTCTCTCTCTCTCTCTCTCTCTCTCTCTCTCTCTCTCTCTCTCTCTCTCTTCTCTCGCTGTGGGCGTGTGTGGTGTCTGTGTTGCATAACGACATGTATATTATAAACACACATTAGCACACTCTTCATTCCACATAAGATTTCCAATGTGAAAGCGTTAGCAGAAGGATTTGTGACCCAAGCTGACACTATCACAATGCTGACTCATTTTCCATTTCTCTCCCTCTCTCTGTAGATAGACAGGCAGACAGACAGATGGATGGATGAATCGATAGATAGACAGATCAACAGACAATAGATAGATTGATGATTGATTGGTTGGTTGGTTGGTTGATTGATTGAATGATTGATTAATGGATTGATCAGTTGATTAACTGATTGATTGATACAAATGTATACATGCATATGATAGACAGACAAATAGATAAATACATTGGTCCATATGAATAAGAAAGATATCGGCTTGAACAACAATGCCAGTGTTGGTTGTACAGATGTTAGTTCTCTTCTTCTCAGTTGTGAAGCTTCAGTTCCGTTCTAGTTCAGTGGATTATTTAATCTGTTCATCGCCAGATGATATCAGACACTTGGTAGAAAAAAAAACACTTCACTCTTTGCTTATTTAGTGCTCTCAAACCACATCTGATATATGCATATTTACATAAGTGAAATACCTAGTGTTACACAAAATTGTGATCTTTATAAAATTTTGCAGCCTGTGACTGCGAATAACCATGACAATTTCAGCAAACATGAACCATATAAGACAGTATTGACATTATCAAAGTTATTCATTCAATGGCCTTTCTCCTGATACAGCGAAGTCAACACTGAGCATTCAAACAAAAGATGACACACAGAAATGTTTTTCTCAGCAGACACAAGTTATACCATGCGAATATTTAGTGTTCCAAGTATTCAGCCTTAATTTATTAATTAATTGACAATGTGTCTTGGGCACAATGGTTAAGAAGCCATATTTTGACTAAAATTCATCTTGTGTATGTACCTTTCCATAATTTGGATTGATTCACAAGAGAACAAATCTAAGGGATTTTTTTTTAAATAATAAAGTTTCAGCATTTGTATTTGCTCTTTCTTCTGATAGATTGTCTGCTATTTCATTCCACTTTATACCACAGTGAGATGAGACCCAACAAAATCAGTTCTTATACTAGAGTTATGAAACAATGCAGTAGATGTTTTATATAAAAAAGCAAATTTTTTTTAGCTTTGCAGTCCCAACACTCTAGTGATTGTAAACAGATTTGGAATCAACACGCAGTAAGATTTTATATAAAGCAATTAGTGTATCATTATGTACATCAAAGCCTTCAATATTACATTTAATTCTGAGGTATAACTTGAAAACCCCTTTCTAAATGATATGATTTCCTGACATTTAAAGTTGGTATAAAACCTGAACCACTGTCAGAGAGAGAACTATAAAAGGGGCACTCTGGCTCACCCCGGCCTCACCCAAGGTTCGGCGGCTGACTCCAGAGTGCCCCTTTTATAGTTCTCTAACTAGTAAACCCTACAAACATACATACTGTGTAGGATTATCCGTTTTCAATACTAATTTACTAAACTTTTCAGATTTTAGTTTTTGCTTAATTCTATGTTTTTCCTGATCATTTTCAATAACATCATTTTCGCGCAAACATTCATCAAATGAGTCTCTGTCTTTCATGTGAAATAAAACTACAGTTTTTAACTGTTCTCTAAAGTCTTTTAAAACCGAGTTATATTTTTGGCATAAAATCCACACATTATCCCAGCATGTCTTCCACTGAAAGCTAGTTTTGACAAAGTGTTTCTTTTTTTAACTATGTCTCTTTCTGCTGAACAGTCATCTATTAATAAATAGTGTTTGTGTTCCTTCAAACAGTCTATAAAACTGTTTTAAACACTCACTTAGTTTATTGCTAGGATCAACTAAATTATTTCATTATCTGTCCATATAAACCTTCTATCATGATATGCTTTGTTCCATTTAAGTGTTGGGCAGAAAATCACAATATGATCAAAATTATAGCGATAAACTGTTTGTAATAGGTCTAGGACAAATATTGTTTTTCCACAACCAGTCTGCCCACAAATCAATGAGCAATGAGGAGTTTTTGTCATAAAGTTTAACTGCTCCATAGTTTTATAACAGAATTTAATCTAGTCCAGTTATTATGTTTATCATACTTTCTGACAAAACTTGTTCAGTATAATAAAACCCTATAAGACCTAAATGTGTAAGATTAATCCAGTTCAGTTCTGTAAGATTGTTTCTATTTAAGTCAACATTGATTTTGTTGCTTGTTGTTATGACCTTAATATCCTCACCGTTGTGAAGAACGACAATGGTAACTTTAAGATGTTTAACGTCTAAGTTTTGCCAGCTAATATTAATTCCTTTTAAAAGGACGTCACTAACACCCACAACCCCATCCCTCTCTACATCTTTTAAGACAGAAATTTCAAATATTATTGTGAACGTGTCTCCTAATTTTCTGCTTGGAAAGAACTGTAATTTTGTAGAAGCTTTCTTTAAAACCGTTTCTTTTCTGTGGAGGATGTACTGTTTTTTTTCATACGGCGTTATTTCAATCTCTTTCCGACTATTGTTGTCCGGCATAAGACTTACATGTAAAGGGCCAGAGTTGAGTGCTTTTCTGAAACTTTTTTGGCGGTCAAAAAATGTAAATGGGCTTATGAATTCAAATTTTATGTCCCATTCTAAATATGGTTCTAAGTGCCATTTGCTGTCAGGTTTTCGAACTATTTTATATTCATACTGGCCAGCATTATTTGCTTCTACATTGCGCAGTTGTTCTAGTTTAGGAAACCTTTTGCTGTCGCCTACTTCTTTACGTTTATAATCACCATCTTTAGTGTACTCAAAACCATACAAAGCGCCTATTTCACCGTTCTGTTCAAAGTCCGCAACGTCTGCAAGGTCTTTTAATTCTAAAGTTATACACCTCACAGGTGCTAATGTAACTCCTGGTTCATCTGGCCCGCGCGACATTTTTAGAACAACTAATTATTTTATTTTTAAAACAATGTGTAGGTTATCACATTTCACAACTTTTCCTGCTTTGTCTGCGATTTTTATATTAAATGATCCGACCCTCCCAGAACTAATCTTTTAAACTGTAAATTAGGGAATTGCATAATTTTATAATCGCAATATGCAGCTTTTCCTGACGGAAGAGCTCTTAAAACAGTTGAGGGCCCTTTCCCATCATATAAGTTTTCATCAGTGCTCAGCTCATCCAAATGAAGATAGAGTAATGAATGTAATGCAAGATTGAGCGGATTTTCCCCTCATAAGTAGTTTTGTCTGGCGCAACTCTAAAACTATGAATTGATTGATTGTTAGTTGTAAAGCCTAACATTTTAGCTAGCTCACCATCAAAATAGTAATCTACTTCTTCTTCTTCAGGTTTGAATGTTAACATTGTTTTCAGATTCGCATTGTTAAGTTTGAGAGTAATGTCGAAGTTACTCATTGCTTCTATTAGTGAGCAAGCCCCGTAATAACCATCAGGCATTGTTAACTGGCTAACTTTGTTTCCTGTATTATCAACTTTTAGAATCGTATTATTCCCCTTGGATTCACTTATATTAAACCATACGACTTTGTAAAAAATTTCATGGAGTGCGACCATTTTGGTTCCGCAATTGTTATCAATAGCATGTTCTAAAACGAAGGACTGTCTTGAGTTGTTATTGTTACAAACATTTTTTTAAACAAAATAAAAATGGGTGCATTTAAATATACTGATGCAAAATATTCTGTTGGGCCGCACTACAATCTTAAAAATATAACAACTGATACTCTTAACATTTCTGTGACTCAGTCTGACGCCTTTCAAGTAAAGGTGAGTACGCCATTAAACAGATATCTTAACCCTCCTATCAAAACGACCGCATCGCAAAAGTGTGGTTTAGTCATCCGATGCAGTTTTATCAGAACCAGTTAAACTTTGCTGTGTTTTGTGCATCAACTGGGTGTGGAGTGTCGTATGCTGATCATTTAAATCATCCTGATCCTTTGGTGAGGTCAGTGTATAGATTTCATTTCTATTACACCCTTTAGACGTATTTTGACTGAACTGCAAGCGCCATTGCCAAATGACAAACCGTTTAATCCATTCAACAACAGAATAGACATGAAGGCTTTTGAAAGGATTTGTAATGAATTCAATATTGATGTTAAGACAGACTTTAGACAAAAGTTGGATCTTAATTATGGTCTAGGCACCCCTTATTTTTGGGGCGTGCACAGAAAGTATAACTTGACTGGAATCCTCCTTACACATCTTTCTCTTCAGGCACAGGTGTTCACCTCGGGTCCATAGAGCAAGAGCATAAAACAGCATGGACAACATTTATCTTAGACACTTCTAAGGGCCTAACTAGAGCGGGAATAGAACGAATAAACGACTCTGTTCGTACTTACGTTTGGTGTTTGCTAGGTTCGCAAGCACAAAGGAAATCGAGCATAACAGATCCTTCTACTGGCTTTGATGCACAAAAACAATACTTGGCAATTTAGAGGACGCCATTAATTCTACAGTTGATTTACCTTCAAGTATAAAAAGGTACCAAAATGTTTTACAACGCGCAAGATCGAAAGTAGACTTTGCTGTTGGCACTGGTTTATACATGCTGCCTTCTGACCTCAGACTCCAGATAGGAATAATAATAAACTACAATAATAAAATCCGTGTGGCAGGCGATGAACAGAAGGTTGGAAAAAACGAAATAAATTCTGGGGCCCGTAATATTGCAAGCAGTAAACAAAACCCAAGAATAAGTCATCCAATCCCCAAGGTCCAAAGCCTAAAGGCGTTGAAGACGCGGACTCTGTTCGCGATGACCATGAATATGAAAGACAGCGCTTGTTCTTGGATTAACTGGCATAGGATTACTTGGTCTTTATCTTACTAAATATTAACCCGACTATTAGAGAACTAATGTCCATAAGTGCTCGGCCATAAAGCCAACTACTTTGCCTGCGGTAGACAAAAGCCAGCTAACGACGCTTCCTAATATTCCAGGTAAAGCGTCTACGGCTTTACCAGCTAATTTTTTTAATAAACTTACAAGATGGTTAAGCTGTTTTTTTACCCATGATTTATCAGGCGGTGATGGAGGCGATGGCGGTGGAGGTACTGAACTTTGGCCACCGCCGCCTGTAATAGCCAACACCAATGTACTTATTGCAAATCCTAAGGCAGTTATAACACTTGCTAATGTGACTCCCTGCTCTCTAAACAGTGTTTTTATTCGTTCTGCTAGCGTTGTGTTTTCATATAAATTTGTTTGAATAGTTTCTCTTACTTCGCTCATTTGAGTTTGTAATTGTTCCGGTTAGTATTAAACACTTCTAGTCTAGCTAATCTTTCTATATTAAGTTCATCTAGTCTTTGTTCTATTCTTTCTTAAACATCACGCCCTAAGTTGGCGTCGTCAGCTCAACGAGTTTTTTTTTTCTCTTTTTATTTGCTCATTTAGTTCAGTCAGTTTTGCTGAATTGTTTATTAATTCGCCTTTGAAAGTTCTTAAAATACGGTCAAGAGCTAATAAGTCTCTTATAGGGTAGCGGCGAATCGTCAATAGTGTTTAAGGCTGTTTCTTCTAAAAAACTGGTTTCTGCTTCTATTGCATTTATTTTTTGTCTGCTGTTTGATTCAATTCTTCAGGTTCCATGTTTTGCATTTGGTTAGTGTTGGGAGATCTTGCATGTGTGTTTGAATTTTAAAAGGAAACGTCCTCCGGCCTTAATTTCGGTCTAACAATGCCAAGGCGTTTTCGTTCGCCCACTTTAAGTCTTTGTTCAATTGTACTTATGCTTTACAAACTTTGATGGGTCTCGTTTATCTGAAAAGCGGAACACGCTGTCCTTGATCGTTGTTCACATACAAAGGGGCCACCTTTTATTTCAAAATCATCAGGGCTATAAATGGGGGAGGTTCTATGCCTAAACTTTGGTAAAATGATCTGACCTTAGGTTTCTGTTAATTCATGCCACATTGAGGCCATTGAGCGACGCTGTGTCAAAGGAGTCATTTCCCCTTGTGTCGTCTTCAGGATCAGGAACATCAAAATCTTCATCACCTTCAATTCCCGCCATGGTTTTTAATAATAAACTTTTTATTTGTTTATAAAAAAATGTCACAAGCATATGGTTCAATTCTTGACCCGCATAAAAGCTGAAAGAGCCCGTGGCGTGAAGGGAAATAAACAGAATATTATTGTTCCAAAAAAACCATCTACTATTGATGCAGATCAAATTCTTACTGTCAAATTTCCAGACCTAGGAGCAGATGAAGTGATTGTGCCAGGCTCTCCCGCGACTTACTTTCAAAATAGAACTCGATTCAACAGACCCCAACAGGACAGTTGTTCAGAATCTGGGGCGGGCAATTGTAAAGAAAATTTCTATAAACTTGGGGAAAGAAATATTTTCTTTACATAATGCAGACATTTTTTTAAACCTATTGTGATTATGGCTACCGAGAATGAAAGGAATTATCTTGCTTTTCAAGGAATTGAAATAATGAAGCACTAAAACATAGAATAGGCGCCGGAGATGCTAAAGACGGCAAAAAGTATGTAGCTGTAAGTTATCCGTATGGAAATCGCTTTTCTATCCCCTGGATTTTGAGTTGTTAAGTGCGCATGCGCCATACTTTCAAGGAGCATTAAAAGACAGATTGTCATATGAACTAACTTTTAATGAATACAAAAGGGGTTTTTAAATCTGAAGACACCACAGCAAAGTACAGTATTTCTGACATCTCGTTAGAGTTTGACATTGTTCGCGACACTAAATTAGCAAGTCTGATTGCGCATTGATATGAGTCAAAATAGCAATATATTACGAAAGAGTGGATCACCATTCTACACACCCTAAAAGCAGGGCAGACCACGATTATGGAATTTTTTGTTTTATGTTCTCAGCAAAATCGGTTAAAGGCATTTTATTGCTGTGCGAAGATGAAGCACCATTTGACAGACAAACCGAAAAGTTTATTAATCCTAAAAATAACAAAGTGCAATGTACAATTGAGGGTAGTCCTAACCAAATCTACGCTAGCGGGCCCTTTAAAAAATTATCAGCATTTTGATGAAATAAGAAAATTGTTGGAGGGGGAGGCATAGAAATCCAACAGCAGACCTTGTGTCTAAAGATCTCCACTTCATGATGTTAGACTTGATGATTATTTAACAACGAAATACGGTTATGGATTGACCTAAGGGCAACTGAGGATAAAAAGTTGCATGGAAGTGGGAGAACTGTTAGTAACGTAATAACATTCAAATTGAAAAAAAAAGATGACGGATAAACCGCTTAATGCACATTTGTTTTTAATATATGATTCGCAGCTGAATATTCAAGGTAACAGATTTCAAAATATAGATTGCGCACTGAAATTTAAAAAAAATAGAATGCTAAATTATTTTTATTTTTTAAAAAAATCATGCCTTTCTGCATTATCCAAAGTACCTACAGAGCCGCCTAAAGAAGAGATAATAGAAGCCCCTGACATAAAAACCTTCAGATTAACAACTTACACAAATGCAACAAAAACTAGAGCAGGACCTTTCAAAATACAGCAAAACCAAACGAGGTATTCTGCTGCCTTTAATGCTGTTACATATGTTAATACTGGAACTCAACTATAAGTGCCCCTATCATTGGGGACAAGGTTGGGCTCTTTTGCAACAGGTGTTGGGGTCCCGCAGCTTTACCTCTAGGCGGTTTGTCTTTAGCTCTTGGCCTGTGTTCATTTGCTGTAAGTGCAGTGGCAAAAAAATTAAAAAATAAAATCCAAAAGCACACAGCTATGGTTCAACTAATAACAGCTAAACTTAGTTCGTTCAAACTGACAATAAATAAAGCACTAGTTGACTCAAACATCACGGGGTGAAGAATTTAATCGTTTACAGGCCGATTTTGATGACTATAAAAGACAAAAGTTTGATCTTCAAAAAAAAGCAAGGGCAAGTTTTTCTCAACGGCCAGACCCCGAGCAAAAAAAAAAAGGGGAATTTTTTAAAAAAAGTAAACGAAACTTTAAAACCCTGCTCTAAAAAAGCTCACAGTAAAAAAAACGTCAAAGGGGGTTTATATTTTTATTTTATGAGCCCAAAAGCACAAAAAGACTGTTGACATTGATTTTTAAATTAAAAATTTTTTTTTAAATTTTAAAAATAAATATTTTGATTTAAAGAAAAAAAAACTCAACATGGAAAAGATATATGAAGGACCAGCCCAAAATTGTTTGAAGGAATGGCGGGGGAGAGCGTTGTAAAAAGCTTTAAATAAAATTTGATCTAGAAGCCCATTGATCCAACAAACGTACGGGCAAGTTTTGTCCCATGCTTTTTCCCAATTCCAGGAAAAAAAACAATAACCCCCCCAGTTAAAGTACATTTTAGCGTTTTTATCGACTATAAAAACAATAAATAAAAAAAAATCCCCCAGCTTTGTCCCAACTAGACAACAACCTATTCTTTTCCGAAATGACTTAACGCCCGGGTTTGGGGCGCCCAAACCTGCTTACACCCAATTTTTTGATGTGGCTGCTGAAAAAGCCAAAATGAGGGCTCGGTTTGGGCAGAGAACGAAGTCTTGAGATCGATTAAAACGGGCAAAGTAGAGCCATTGTAGGAAAGTCTTCCCTTCCACTCCCTCCGCATTGGGCGAAAAGAGCAGTTCTAACATAAAGAATTGGGACAACAAATTTTTTATGTGGTTTTTCTTGCAAGTGCATTACGCCCCGCAAAAACGCAGAAGAGTGCTAAAAATGTTCTTAAAATCAAGATCTTAATTTTAGTGGAGGGGTTCCCTTTCCTGTTAGTGTAACCAAATTGATCATTTTTGAAAAAAAAAAACAAACCAATAACTTTTAATACCTACACAGGGGAAAATGGGGAAAAAAAATCTACGGGCCCGTTTAAAAAATTTTCCCAAAAAAACAGTCCACCGATTGGCGAACCAACAAAACCCTTTTGATTTAAACTACTGATTTTTTTCCCCAAACGGGGCCCCACATTACCATTGATACAAAACAATGATAGACTGTTATTTAAATACTAAAAAAAAAACATACCCAAACAAAAAATTCTGAAGAAAATTTTTTCCAAAAATTTTCCATCTGTTCAAGCCGCGATTTAACATATAAAAAATTGAAAAAACCCGTAGACTGAAATTTCAAAACCCAATTACACCCCCCCAACCCGGGACCCAAAGTTATTTTTGGGAAACGGGAAAAAACTGCAAAATTTCTCCATACGTATTTTAAAGGGCAGACTTCGATCGCTTTTTGTCCCTTATGAAGGGCCAACCCCCCGGGAAATTTTCCCAAAAACTTTCTTAATGAAAAATCACAATTTGTTCATTTCCCTTAAATTATTGTCAGGTCGGTTTGGCGTTAAATAAAAAGCCAGAATTATAAAGAGGCCCTAATGCTGCAGAAAAACTTCTTAGAACGCAGCAGCAAGGGGGTAACCCCTGTTCTAATGAACTGAACCCTCAGACTTTAATTATGACTCCTGAAATAAACAACATTTTGACTAAAGCCACTCACTTTTGGTTTTGGGGTTTTGGGCCCTCTCATCAGCCCAGAGAATCCGAGAGAAAAGAGACCATGACCCATTAGGGAAATTTCAGGGGGAAAGCACCCGGCCATAAAAACTGCAATTTTCCCAACTAAAGTTTAAACCCCAAAGCCCATTGGAAGCTGCCCATCTTCTTTCATAACTTGCGAGGTTAGGACTCTCATTTTAAATAAGAAAAGCAAAACCCAAATCCCTTTCGGGTTTCATGCTTTGCAAAAGTCATCCGAAAAGTACATGTTTTCCCCTTTAAATAACATGTCCTTTTTTTGGGGCCCCTATGCAACACAAAGATTGGGTTTTTATTAGAGTCACTGGCTTGTCCTTAAAGTCTTCCCCAATTAACAGAAGAATATTTTGACCCAACTCTTGTTAGAAAGGGAAATTTTATCCTTTTTTTTTTTTGAAATTACATGAACAGTTGGGGAAAAGGTTTTTATGAAGATTCACTTTCCCCCTAAAAAAACGCGTTTCCCTTTTTTAGTCTTAGAGGAAAGGGGGCAGTGATTTTTGATTACCCGCATGCTCAAGAGGGGTGGCAGAAATTTTGATTTTTAAAAAAGATGGGAGACTAAACATGACCATACTTGGGTGGCTGATAAAATTTTTGTTGGCGGGTATTTTTGAAAATTATAAAAGACCTGCAGGAAAAATTAAAAGCCTGGAACCTGCGCATTATATTTCTGCGCCCGGGGTGGTTGGGACCTTTCTTAAAATATAATGGATACAAAAGATTTATTGTCAATTTACCAATGATTCAGATGAATTTAAAACGGATTGCGTGGGGGAATTAGTATGGCGTCGCAACATTAAGTAAAGCCAAAAAAACAAATACTTGGGCGACTATGCTCCCCCGTAAAAAAGGGCAAAAATCTCATGTATTTTAGAAGCAAACAAACTGTTGGTTGGCAATGCGCAAAACACTTCCATTACGGGAACTTTTAAAGTACACAGACGGCGGTACAAATAATATTCAAGGAGCATTAAAGTGGTTGAGCATTTTTGACGCCAGATCAACAGCAGGGATACATTCTAGAAGTTGACTTAGAATATCCTCATGAACTCCATGACCTACATAATGACTACCCATTAGCTGCAGAAAGTCTAAAGATGAATCCAAGAGAGCCGCCTAAACTTGTGCCTAATCTTCGCGGCAAAAAAAATTATGTCTGCCCATTACAGACTTCTACAATTTTATTTAAAACATGGTTTGAAGTTGACAGCTGTTCATCGTATAATTGCTTTTGATCAAGAACAGTTCATGAAACCATACATCATGAAGAATACTGATCTTAGAACCAAATCCACAGATGCTTCAGAAAAAGACTTTTTCAAGCTGATGAACAACAGCTGTTTCGGAAAGACTATGGAAAATCCGCATAAGCGTAAAGATGTCAGACTGATCACCAAAGAGAACGAAGCAATTAAGCTGACTTCCCAAAACCTAATTATCAGGACTTTAGAAGATTTCATGATCACCTTTTTGGCATAATGATGAAGAAAAAGAAAGTCAAATGGACAAACCTGTATTTATTGGGTTTACTGTTTTAGAATTATCAAAGCTTTTGATGTTAGAATTTCTTTATGACTACTTTAAACCCTCGTATCCTGAGTCCAGAGTACTTTACACAGATACAGATAGTTTTGTTATAGATGTCCCTACTGAAGACATCTATAAAGACATGGAATAGAAGTAGCTAAAGGACATGCAGGATGGTATGATACATCGATTACCCTAAAGATTTACCATTACATTCACCTGTTAAATAAGAAGGTTTTAGGAAAGATGAAGGATGAATTATCCGGAGGGGTGATTAAGGGTTTATTGGTTTAAGGTCCCAAAAAAGTACAGTATTTCGAGCCAAAAAAAAAACCATTAAGAAAGCAAAAGGAATATCTCGCAGTGTTGTGCAGTCAAAAATATCGCATGACAACTACAAAGAAGCATTGTTTGACAATAAGACTTTTCATCATGACAACGTAAAACTACGATCTAATCTACATGAGATCAGCACAACAGTTGTAACAAAGAAGTCATTAGATAGAACAAACACTAAACGAGTATTTGTTAATCCAGAGTTTTCATATGCAATTGGGCACTGGAGAACAACATAATTATATTTCTTCTTCACCAAGGGCTTCACCGAGGGGTTTATATTTTTCATCAACTTTTTTTATAAGCTCAATCATATCTTCATCCAATTCAGCTTGATGTGCTCGAATTTTTTATTATTTTAAGATATTCTTTTCCCCAATTTGGGATTTTGGGTTGTAGGTGATCTGGATGTTTTAGCATGTATTGATTAATCCTCATAAATATATGTCTAATAACAGAATTTTTTTCAAATGATTCTTGTAACATTTCTAAGGTCTCTTCCTTATCATTCTTTTTTCATTCTGTGCTTCCATTTTAGACTCAAATATATTTCTGCAAATTAATTAAGCAACTGGAACTGTGTCTGGCGGATTATCTGCAGTTCTTCTTTCACAAAAGATCTTTGAGGAGCCGGTTGTTTTGTTGTGTCAGTTTCTCGTAAATATACACGGCGGATTCATTTACAATTTTTTTATTTCATATGGATCACACCCAAACTGGACGGTTGCCCTGATGCGATGTT
>CM031628.1:3237059-3282070 GCA_018398815.1 Conus ventricosus | reverse complement strand
ATCTTACCTAGGCCTCATAGGGTTTTATTATACTGAACAAGTTTGACGGAGAGTATGATAAAAATAATAACTGAATTAGATTAAACTCTGTTATAAAACTATGGAGCAGTTAAACTTTATGACAAAAACTCCTCATTGCTCATTGATTTGTGGGCAGACTGGTTGTGGAAAAACAATATTTATCCTCGACCTGTTACAAACAGTTTATCGTTATAATTTTAATCATATTGTGGTTTTCTGTCCAACACTTAAATGGAACAAAGCATATCATAATAGAAGGTTTATATGGACAGATGATGACATATATTTAGTTAATCCTAGCAATAAACTGAGTGAGTGTTTAGAACAGTTTTATAGACTGTTTGAAGAACGCAGACACTATTTATTATAGATGACTGTTCGGCAGAAAGAGACATAGTTAAAAAGAGAAACACTTTGTCGAAACTAGCTTTCAGCGGAAGACATGCTGGGATAAGTGTGTGGATTTTATGCCAGAAATATAACTCGGTTTTAAAAGACTTTAGAGAACAGTTAAAGACTGTAGTTTTATTTCACATGAAAGACAGAGACTCATTTGAAGAATGTTTGCGTGAAAATGATGTTATTGAAAATGACCAGGAAAAACATAGGATTAAACAAAAACTGAAATCTGAAAAGTTTAGTAAATTAGTATTAAAAACGGATAACCCTACACAGTATATTTGTTTGTAGGGTCGTTATTTTTTGGTTACTTGTCAGAGAACAAGAATAGGCGGCTTTTAGGCCACTTTCGCCCAAAAACGTGGTGGAGTAGCAAGTGAGTCTGAATCGGTGTTTATACGTTCTCTCAGGCCAGAACAGCAGACAGCAGTGCTAGCAGCATGGCATTCAATACGTCAGGCCAGAACAGCCGACAACAGTGCTAGCAGCACGGCATTCAATACGTCAGGCCAGAACAGCCGACAGCAGTGCTAGCAGCACGGCATTCAATACGTCAGGCCAGAACAGCAGACAGCAGTGCTAGTAGCACGGCATTCAATACGTCAGGCCAGAACAGCCGACAGCAGTGCTAGCAGCACGGCATTCAATACGTCAGGCCAGAACAGCAGACAGCAGTGCTAGCAGCACGGCATTCAATACGTCAGGCCAGAACAGCTGACAGCAGTGCTAGCAGCACAGCATTCAATACGGTCCCCAGGTATCTGGAGGACAGCCAGTGTTTCTATACTGCTTCAGAAGCAACACATGAGAACTTTGGCAACTCATGTTAGTTGTGATGTTTCATAAGTTTGTTAAAAATCTTTCAGCAACTCATGTTAGTCGTGATGTTTCATAAGTTTGTTAAAAATCTTTCAGCGACTCATATTAGTCGTGATGTTTCATAAGTTTGTTAAAAATCTGTCAGCAACTCATGTTAGTGGTGATGTTTCATAAGTTTGTTAAAAATCTTTCAGCGACTCATATTAGTCGTGATGTTTCATAAGTTTGTTAAAAATCTTTCAGCGACTCATATTAGTCGTGATGTTTCATAAGTTTGTTAAAAATCTTTCAGTGGACTCCAACATTTCTCAGATTCTGTCAACAGTGGATTCTTGGTCGGCATCATTCTTACGAGGGGAAAAAACCCGGTAGAGTCTAAACGGTGTTTAGATATTTGTATTCTTCTACCCTCTCAACAGTTCAGCCATCAATGACAATGTGCTGTAGAGGTGGTGGGTCTTTTCAGAAATTAACCCTCATTTCTTTGTTTTAAAGGCTTTCAGATCAACGTCATTTCCTTAGTGCTAGAAACAGAATGTTTGTTTATTTCATCAAAAATGTGTCAGAATAGAACAGGAGAGAGGATTCTTGAGGTGCCTCTGTACAGGCAGAGTGTGCAGAGGAGACGACAGATTGGCAACAGACTGGCTACAGCGGAAACTTGGGAGTCATACCAAAATCAAACAGCATCAAGGCTAAAAGATGTGTTGAAAGCACTGGCTACAGCAGAAACTTGGGAGTTATACCTAAACCAAACAGCATCAAGGCTAAAAGATGTGTTGAAAGTGAGTTATACCAAAATCAAACAGCATCAAGGCTAAAAGATGTGTTGAAAGTGAGTTATACCTAAACCAAACAGCATCAAGGCTAAAAGATGTGTTGAAAGTGAGTTATACCTAACTCAAACAGCATCAAAGCTAAAAGATGTGTTGAAAGCAGAGGAAAAAATCAATGGAGCTTTCTTTGTGTAAGTGCAGGAAAGCGATGTGAAGAAGGATCAGAACAGCATAAATCAGTGTGCTCTGGCAGGATTGTAAGCAAATTGGAATGGGTCAAGAAACTGTTGTAAAAGTCAAGAGATGATGTAGAACCAGACTTTTTGTTGTTGTTGTTGTTGTTGTTTTTAATTTAACCTTTTCTGGACGCGCTGTGCGATAGTGACGGCAGCTCTGCAGTACTGCCCAGACATGCCGTGCCTCCGTGACGGCACAACTGTAAAAAAAAAATTCCCATGTTCTCTCGTCTACCGTCTAGGGGATGCAGCTGCCATAAATATTTAGAACAGGGTCCTAGCCACTGGAAGGCTAAGTTTACATGCACTAGTGATGACCTTTGAGACCCCAGAGTAGTCAGAACAAAGAGATCCGTCTGGCACTGGAAGGCACGTGTGGAATTTCCTGCTTCACCAATATATCGGGCGAAGGAGAATGACATGTGGTGTTAGAACTGGTTCAGCAGAGTAGTTCAGAAAATGAGGGGGGTAAAGGTGTACAAGTTTATGGAAAAGAATCTGAGCTTGATTTTTATTTGCTCTGTGTATTGAATAGTTTTATAAGTCCTATCATCTGAACAAAACAGTGAAAAGTCTGTACTGTGTGCAATGATTTAATTGCCTTTAAAAAAAAAGAAAAAAAAAAGAATTCACTTGGATTACACATATTGAATACCTCAGGCTTTCTCTGCATCTGTTCAAAGTAAGAGTGAAGTTTCATGCCTCTTTTCTTCCTCATTTGCTGTTGTCATACTAATCAAACAAACGTAAACAAGATTGTGTTCTCCTACATTTTACTTATGTTGTTTCTGTAACAGTAGCGTTGCTATTTTACCCAAAATGTATTTTAATTCTATGCTCATTACAAAGATCACGCTTTACCCTTTCCGTTGATATATAACAATTGCTTGTTAGGTTTATATTAGGAGACGTAAAATAAAATAAGAAAGTGCGAAAATCGCGCGTCTGCAACGGTTGAAAGCACGTGCGGTGCACGCGCATGCAGGGAAGCGACGTTGCTCTGCGGCGCTCGTCTGGAAAGTATTAATCATTATAATTTTTCAAAATGGAGTGACTGAAGGCGGCGAACGAAGCAAGATCAGGAATAGAGTTTTTAGAACTTACCGCCAATGACATTGACAAACAAAGCACAAGACAAGACACGATGCATTTCAACCACTTGGGTCTTCATCAGGCGAAAAAATAAATCACATTTAACATGTGGACAGTACAAACTACGAAAAACAAAAAAGAGAATGAAAAATGACTTATCCGTTATTCTCCATGAAGGCGGAAATGACATGAGGCCAGGGGGATTATGGGAGGAGGGGGGGGGGGGGGGGGGGGGGGGGGGGGGGGGGGGGGGGGGGGTTGCGTCAGGGGAGGTGTGTGTGTGATATGATAGGGTTGTGTGTCTAGTTTATTAGGATGGTATGATATCTTTGTGATGGTTGTGGTAATGGTGGATAGATAATAATGGAAAAAAAAAAAAAAAAAAAAAAGGGAGAAGAAAGGTGTGTGTGTGTGTGGGGGGGATTTAAGGGAAGGGATCAAAACAAAATTAAGATTAGATAGATGGAGGGTTGCTGTAACTACTGTATGAAGTGAGTGAAGAGGATGTGGTGGTGGTGTATGTAAGTGTGTGTGTATGTGTGTGTGTATGTGTGTGTGTGGTAGGGATATTGCCAACTGATGTGGAAGAGGTGGGTATGTGGTTTGGTTATTGTTGGATATTGATGCCTTGGGCACACTACACACCCCCAAGGCATCAATATCCAACAATAACCAAACCCACATACCCACCTCTTCCACATCAGTTGGCAATATCCCCTACCAACACACACACATACACACCCACAGCTGCATACCACAGAAGAAACAACCTGCGTGTGTTTGGAGTGGAAGAGAAGGCAAATGAGACACAGGAGGCTTGTGAGCAGGCAGTGTTGGACCTTTTCAACAAGAAGCTCCAGGTGAAGGTCCAGAGGGAGGACATAGAGGCTGTGCACAGGCTGGGAGGAGGCAGCAGAGAACACCCCCCGTAGCATTATTGTGCGGTTCATCTCCAGGCGCACCAGAGACCAAGTGATATACTCACGTCGCAAACTTCGTGGCACACGCCTGGTGATCGCTGAGGATTTGACCCCCAGAGCCTATGCTCTCCTAATGGCGGTCAAGGATGACCGCGACGTCTGCCAGCAGGCCTGGACACGGAACGGCCGGGTCTTCATGAAGGCCCACTCCGGGGAGGTGGCCCCCATTGACGACTTGTACAACCTGCGTGGGACCAGAGGCGCAGGAGGCAGTGGGCAGGCCAGTCTTCCCAGGGCTCCGGGGAACGCACCAGGAGAGAGGACCTGTCCAGGCAACAGCGACGAGTGGAGAGCAGCGGGGCTGGGTTGAGAGACAGCTCCAGGGAGTCCAGGGACAGTCACATGTCTGCCATGGACATGATCCCAGAGACTCAGGTGGCTGTCGGAGCCTCGGGCTCTGGGGCTGACACTGCCGGAGGTCCTCCTGGGAGATCACCGCACCAGCAGGGGAACAGAGCCACAGCCAGCAGCCGGAGGTCCATGTCGGAACTGTCTGTTCTGGAACTTTTTCCCAGGTGAGGCAAAAGCCATGAAGATACTTGTTCATCAACAGCAAAGACGGTGATTGTAGACTTTTTGTCCTTCTCTTTCCTTTTTGTTTTGTTTTTTTTGCCTCACACATTGACAGGTTTAGCAATTTTTTTTATTTGTTGTTGTTGCTATTACTTCATCGGTAGTGTCAAGGACGTTTCTTTTGCCTTCCATTTAATAAGAACAACTTTTTCTTCTTGAAAAGAAATTTGTTCTCCTTGGAGTTTAATGTGCAATACTGAATACCAAGAAGTTTATCTTTTGTCAACAACTGGGTAAACAGAACGGTACACTAATGATTTGTGAATTGGATTTTTCAAGCTATGTAACTTTCATGAAATGTGTGTAGTCATTGAGTCATGTTTTGCATATTGTATACTTTTCAGGGCTTTTTCCTTGATTTTATGTTTTGCTGGGGAGGGGGGGGGGGGGCAGTCTGTCTCTGTCAGTCTGTCTGCCTGTCTTTGCGTCGGTCTGTCAGTCTCTCTTTACAACCGAGTGCTCCACTTTGGAGATGCCCCCCTAACCTAGTTTTACGGTAGGCTTGAGGACATAACCTTTGTTGTTGTTGCTGCTATTTGCCCTTGTATATTGTAAGGGTTCAGTCATCATTGATACTGTGTTTTATACTTTTCATTGTAATTCTATTTTGATATTGTTCATTTACTCTTTTTAATTAATAACAGATTATTCTGCCGAAAGTTTCGTTGTTGGGCTTTTTGCTTGGGTTTTTGGACTAGTCCACTGGGCCCTATTTCTTCGACCTTGACCCTGTCACTGATGTTCCGGCCATGCTGGAAAACGCGAGATATTTTTGTGGTTTTGAAGTTTGTGTGTGCTTGTTCAGTGTGTTTCGATATTAAAAAGATATGGATTACCTTTAAACATCTGTTGGTTTTTATAGCCTGGAACTTTTCAAATATTGCGGTTAGTAACCGAATGGAAAGGACTGTATATCGTGTCTTGTTCATGTTGTGTGTTGTATTTGTACTCGTCTCGTCTCCATCATGTTTATATACATATTCCTTTTTGGTTCCATTGTTCGGAAGAACATGGACGTTTCTTCAGCTATTCTTCAGTCTCTTGCTTTTGCTTTCTTTCTGCGCTCTTCTCTGTCCGATCGTTTGCTGCAAGGACTTGGAGGGGTTTTTATCTGTCACTGTCTTCTTTGTTGGCTGTCTTCAGCTGTGTTTTTTTATTGAGATAAAATGCAGGCCTGCTCAGTATTGTTTATTGAGGATAATAGGTCTACATAACAGAACGATGATGTTTCTTGCCCTGGAAAAGGCCTACATGTTGTTTTGGATTTTTTTACAACGATGCAATCTCCTGTTAGTGGTTAGGCCTATACCAGGAAGAGTTTTTTTTTTGTTCACGTAGTGTGTCAGCTATTGAGAACGAGTGTCAACCCATTCAACTTCACAATGGTTAATAATACATTCAAAATATACACTTGTAACTGTAACGGTCTAAATGACTTTAAGAAAAGAAAAGATGTATTTGATTTTTTGAGATCCTCAGATGGTAATATCTTTCTGATTCAAGAATCCCACCTATCATATAAAATTGAAAACTTTATTAGATCATGCTGGGGATATGAGTGCTTTTTAGCTGGTACTGAGACAAACAGAAATGGGGTTGCGATACTATTCAAAAATAATTTTGACTATAAAGTGCACAGAGTAGAAAGAGATCCTGCAGGTCAATATTTAGTGTTGGATGTAACCTTGATGCGAAAGCGTGTGACATTAGTCAATGTGTATGGTCCCAGTTCAGGGACCACCCAGCCTTTTTCACAGACATCAGTCAGTTCATACATGCCTTTGATAATGAATTCATCATTATTGGTGGTGATTTTAATGTTGTGTTAGATCCTAGGCTGGATGCAGGAAATGATGCAAGTTCTGCAAACAAACCAAGGAGTAGGAAAGCTATATGTGGCATGTTGGAGGGGTTGAATTTAGTTGACGTTTGGCGCGACTCCTATCCCAAAAAGCCTGGTTATACATGGTGGAAATTCAACGCTTCCAAACAAAGCCGGTTAGACTTTTTTCTGGTATCTAGGAATTTGATGATTGATGTGAGCGGTATTAATGTACTACCTAGTTATCGTTCAGATCACTCGGCGGTTTCCCTACACTTCAACAAAGAAAACAAACAAGGCAAAAGGTACTGGAAATTTAACAACTCTCTATTAAAAGATACTAATTACATAGAACTTGTTAAGCAAACTATCACAGAATTGAAAAAACAGTATGCTGTACTAGTGTACAACCTTGATAATATAGACAAGGTACCCAATGAGTGCATTGCTCTTACAATAAATGACCAACTATTTTTTGAAATGCTGCTTCTTGAAATCCGTGGAAAGACAATTTCTTACTCGGTATACAAGAAGAAAGAAGAGAGCAAATTGGAGGAGACTCTGTTAGAAGAAATAAGAAAATTAGAAGAAATAATAGATGAAACAAGACTAGGTGAGCTTGAGGAGAAAAAAAACAGACTACAAGAGCTACGAAATAAAAAATTAGAAGGTATGCTTGTGAGGTCTAGAGTCCAGTGGATTCAAAATGGAGAAAAACCAAGTAAATACTTCTGTAATTTAGAAAACCGTCAATATGTCGAAAGAGCTATGCACTCTTTGGAGAAAGATAATGGTGAAATAATTTTTGAGCAAAAGGAAATTTTGAAAGAAGCTCAAACTTTTTACGAAAACCTGTACAGTGAAGGGAAACTGCTGATGTTGATCTGTCTACACTAATACATGATGCTCCCGTGCTGAATGATGATGAATGTGAAATGTTGGAAGGAATTGTCACACATGGTGAGGTTTATGATGCACTCAGAAAAATGAAAAAAATAGAAGTCCTGGTTCTGATGGCTATACAACAGAATTCTTCAAGGTTTTCTTTAAAGACATTGGTCATTTTTGGTTCGGTCTATTAATTATGGATTTTCGATTGGTCAGATGTCAATTACACAGAGACAAGGAATAATCACCTGCATTCCAAAAGAAGATAAACCAAAACAATTGTTGAAAAATTGGCGACCTATATCTCTACTAAACACATCATACAAAATAGCATCTGCCTGTATTGCCACCAGAATCAAAGAAGTGTTGCCAAAGATTATTCACTCTGATCAGAGAGGCTTCATGAAAGGGCGTTACATAGGAGAAAATATTAGACTTGTTTATGATACTTTGTTACATACACATAACGAAAACATCCCTGGCCTTCTGCTTCTAGTTGACTTTGAGAAGGCCTTTGACAGTGTTTCCTGGAAATTCTTGAACAAAGCATTAGAGGCATTCAATTTTGGTCAAGATATAAAGAGGTGGATCGAAACTTTTTATAACAATATCAATACATGCGTGTCAGTAATGGCCACTATTCAGACTGGTTTCAAATTTGTAGAGGTGCTCGTCAAGGAGACCCACTTTCACCATATTTATACCTAATCTGTGCTGAAATTTTGTCTATAATGATCAGGAAAAATAACAGAATAAAAGGTATTAAAATCAATGAAATAGACGCACTTCTCTCACAGTTTGCTGATGATACTTCCCTATTTCTTGATGGAAGTGAAGACTCTTTAAAAGAAGCCATAAAGACACTAGATATATTTGCTAATATCTCTGGGCTAAAAATCAACAAAGAAAAGACTCAATTAATCTGGATTGGCAGCCAGAAACATTCAGAAAGAAGATACCTCAGAGATCAAAATTTTTGCTGGAATCCTGGCATCTTTAAAGTTCTAGGAATTTATTTTTCTGTTGATGTAGAACAAATTGTAGCACTTAATTATGATAATAAAATACAGAAAGTAAAAGGTTTGTTAAAAAAATGGTCAAAAAGACATTTAACTCCATTGGGAAAATAACAGTTATAAAAACTCTAGCAATGTCAAAACTGGTGTATTTATTCCTCAACCTACCTGATCCAGGAGATGATTTTTTACACCAACTTGACGCATTATTTTTTGCTTTTTGTGGGATGAAAAGCCAAGTAAAATCAGTAAGAAAAACGCTTGCAAGAATTACAAGGAGGGTGTTTGAAAATGTTGAATGTTTTTTTCCTTTTTGAGTACCATGAAAATTAGTTGGTTAAGGAGAGTTTTTGATAACGATTCTTACATGCAAGAATTTGTGCTGGATTTGCACCCAAAGTTTGTAAATCTGGAGAATTTGGGCTACGAATATGTGAATGTACTTTTGCGTGGGCTAAAAAACCCATTTTGGTCAGATGTTTTGAAACATTATAGACGATTATGTGTAAAACTTCTACCTAATAGCATTGATGCTTTCAATGCAGAATTCATATTCATAATGTGAATATTCTTAAAGGTAGACATGTCATTTTTTTGAAAACATGGTTCAATAGAGGTATCCATGTGGTCAGTGATTTACTAGATGATACGGGCAATTTTTTAAGTCATGAGCATTTTTGAGAAAATATATGGAATAGTAACAGACTTTGTTACATTCAGAGGGGTTATTCAGGCAATAAAAAGTTTTCAAAATAAGATGACTTTAACACCTACTGCAAGTTATAAACTGCAGAAAAATGAAGCCTGGCAACTTATCCACAAAGGCAACCATTAAAGTTCAGTCTTGGTTTAATGTAAATAATAACACTGTTGCTGGAGTGAGAAAGTGGAATATGCATTATGACAACCTTAAGTGGAATACAATTTTTCGTACTGCTATTTCAACTAGCCCGGATGTTCAACTGAGATGGTTACAGCTATGTATTTTGCATAGAATTCTACCAACTAACAGATACCTACACCTAAGAAATGTAGTAAACTCACCACTCTGTTCCTTATGTGAAACAGAAACTGAAACAATTTGTCACTTGTTATGGTACTGCCCAATGACCACCACTTTTTGGCAAGATTTGCAAAGATGCTTATCTCAAACTGCGTTCATTGTGTGAATTTTCAATTTACAGAGATTCTTGTAATATTTGGGGTTGAGGAAAACACTATAACTGACAGAGTTCTCAACTTGAAAATACTTTTGGCAAAGCAATACATCTACAAATGTAAATGGAAGAAAGTAGCACCAATTGTCAATATCTTTATTAATATACTCAAAGATAAATTCAGAACAGAAAGGTATCTGAGTGTTGTGACTAATAAACTAGACACTTTTATGATGGATTGGCTTCCTTATCAGGACTTGGTTAAATAAGGCTTCATCAGGACTTGGCTAAATGAGGTTATACTATTATAGTCTGTGATTAACAACATAGTTAACACTATAACCATCTAAAAGAACTTAAGGCTATCCACTTGTTTATTCACTCACTGTGGATACTGACTTATTGCTTAACTTCCTGTTTGACTGTTATGTTTTGGTTACTCTGTTTGGGCAGCATCCCTTTCTTTTTCCCCCTCTGTTGTTCACTTTCCTCTCTTTCCTCTCTCTCGCTTCTTTTCTCTCCTCTACCTTTTGGTCTTACTTCTCCTAACAACACTTTTGTTTCATGCATGTGATGTAGTTTTTGTTGTATTGTTTGTTTTTTGTGCATGTGTTGTATGTACAGAAATATGACAGTTGTTCTTTTGAGTGAATGTGAATCATAATGATGTAACCTGCTTTCTTCTTCAAAGAAAGAACCTTCATAGAAGGTGAAAAAAAAACAAAAAAAAAAAAAAAATAAATAAATAAATAAATAAATAAAATGTAATTGCATGCAGAAATCATTTCTGATCCCCCCCCCCCCCCCCCCCCCCCCCCCAAAAAATCCAGAGATATTGTATTCATTGCACATCAATTGTTGAAAAAAGTGATTTTGAGAAAACGACGTTTGAAAATAAAGAAGTTGAATAATTTTCATACATACCTCCTTCAAGCAAAGTCATTTTTTACTACGAAAAATGTGAAAATAGACAAAATGAACACCACAGATGGTTTCAACAGACTTTCTTGAGCACAAAAGCACATAAAACCCAAAACATGATTTTTGAAAGAAAATGGTCAAATTTTTGTGCCACCTCTCCCCTTAATCTTCTTTAAACTTCTTTTTTCCCAGAAATATTGTTTTACGTTTGTACAGGATGTATCTTATCTAAAGTAGTTGTTTGTCTGGAATAATTTTCTCCAGGTTTATGCCGGATTTACCTTCTGTTAAGGTTTTGTTTGACTGGAACAGTCCTCTGTCTGCTGATGCTGGAATGACCTTCTTTAAATCATCTTTTATATGGGATAGTCCTCTCTCTTTGTTATGCCAGATTCACCTTCTTTAACCCGTTCAGTGCCTCACAAGAGTACAAACAAAGGTGTTCCCAGGTGCCGGGAAATCTCATAAATTGGGGGTCATAATTAACAAAAAATTCTAGCTCAGAAACTACAAAAGATAGAAAAATGAAATCTATATCATTTTTGAAGGAAATTGAATGAAGATTTTGAATCTGGGCTTCTTTTGTTTTAATTTTGATAATACAAAAGTATTTAGGCTTGTAGATTTGGATAGATTTTTTTGCACGATCAAAAACATATGTATTTACCACATCCAAACAAGAACACACAGCAAAAAAGTTGAAAATAAAGTTTGTATTGTCACACTACACCTGTAAATGAAAGTAAAACAGTTTGGAAGTCTATCAAGACGCTCACACTCGATGCAGACTGACCAGTCCACGACCACGCCCCCCCCCCCCCTCCCCACCACACCCCCTTGCTCAACTTCAACCCTCTCTTTCACTCCTCATCTTCCCCTACCTTTTCGTCTGCACCGTGTCACGGCCGCGAGCAGGCCACGATCCCCTCTCGCACTGATTTCACATCACTGGACACCAGCACGCAGTGCAGAGTACACACTTGGCTGGCTCGTTCGACTGACGCTGTCAGCTGAACGCACACTGAGGTCACAAAGCCCTACTCAATAACTGACGAATATGGTCGGCAATTCCACCACTATCATCATCTCACCTTCATGCTCGAGTTAGTCGTTGAATAAAAGATTATTGTGTTTGTCAAAAATCATCAGCAGAGCCTGCTCAGCTGTGTAAATACGTTGACTTGGTCGCTGGTCGCTTCGACAACGAAGGTTGCGCCGCCATCTTTTCAAGCGAGACACGAAGTGCTGGGTAGTCACCCAGTCAGTGATAAGAATAAATGGGCTTTCCCCTCACGTGTGGTCATTTACATATTATTTTAAGACTACAGACATATAAGGCTTTCTACGCAAACTCTATTTGAGTCCGTTGATAGAAATAGTAACGAATGAAAACTCAAGAAAAATGCATGACGTCAGGGGACTGCCCATAGGCACATGGAAAGCACTTTTATTTCCGCGTCAGCTGACTGACTAAAGGCGCTCAACGGGTTAAATCATCTTTTATATGGGATAGTCCTCTCTCTTTGTTATGCCAGATTCACCTTCTTTAAATCATCTTTTATATGGGATAGTCCTCTCTCTTTGTTATGCCAGATTTACCTTATTTAAATCATCTTTTATATGGGATAGTCCTCTCTCTTTGTTATGCCAGATTTACCATCTTTAAAAGACTTACTTCCCCTTTTTTCAGAACATTGCCCTCTGTGTCTCTCCTAGCCTCACCTCTTGACAATGATTCCGTCTCGGCAAAGAACTGATAGTTAAGGAAGTGTTTTTGATAGTTAGTGACAATGTTTTTTTTAGAAGTGTTGTTTAAACAAAGTCTCTGCTCTGCTCTCTCATCGTTCTACATCATCTTCGTGTATGCTGTCCATGCATGTGCCAGAGGGAAATTGGTCTATAGTGCCAATGCTTTCAACATGTGAATAGATTGTAATTATGCTCCATTGTCAATTGTATGATCATTCACTTCCAGATATCCTGGTGTACTGCGTGTGCATGTGCATGCATGTGTGTGTGTGTGTGTGTGTGTGTGTGTGTGTGGTGTGTGTGTGTGTGTGTGTGTGCGTGCGCGCGCAGCATCTGCTGAAGCTATTGATTAGTACTTGATGAATAGATGCCAGTGTACTGACTTATTTTGTGATGGAGTTATTAAATGGTTGGTTGCTTTGGTTTCTTAATCGTCTCTGCTTTTCAAAAGGTATATTGTTTTGTTACAACATGTCTTTAATTTTTTTTTCTCTGTTTGTAGTTACTTTCAATGACACAAAAATTTTATTTGAGTGCAACATTGTTCGACATTTCCCATCTGAAGTTAAACCATGTTTGATTTCTTGAAATAAGTGTTTTGGATTTTATTTTTTTCGTTTTGCTCTTGTGTGTGTGTGTGTGTGTGTGTGTGTGTGTGTGTGTGTGTGTGTGTGTGGTGTGTGTGTGTGTGTGTGTGTGTGTAAGGGAGAGAGATGTCCAGTTTTAGGTGTGCATCATGTAGTTTTCATGTGGAATCATTGTCACTGAAAGGCATCCCCAAAGCCAGCAAGTCAGGATGTCCAGTAGTGGCTGATATCAACCCAAATGACCGTTCAGCGACGCCCCAGACCTGAGGCTGCAGATTATTCAAAAACGACTGTTATGTTACTGTGAAAAAAATGGTGTGATTCCTGTTCAGCAAGCAGGCTTTGGAAAAGGTCGTTGTACCACAAACCATTTAGCAAAACTGACCAGTCACATTAAAAAAACAATTCTCCCACAGAAAAAGTACTTTGGGTACATTTTTTATGTTAAAAAAGCCTATGATGGCAAGGCTACTTTTCAAATGAAAAAATGTTGGTATTTCTGGGAGAATGTTTGAGTATATTAAAAGCTTCCTAACAGAAAGAAGCATATGTGCACGGATTGGAAGAACTTACTCTACTCATCCTTTAGGAATGTAGATATGGGTATTACTCAGGGATCAGTTATTGCTCCCATGTTGTTTACAATCCTAATCCATGATCTTCCCAAATCCATGTCAGAAGCCACACACGTAGTTCAATATGCAGTTGATATCGCTGTTTGGATTAACTGTACATTTAGGAAGCATTCCAATAAAAGAACAATAAACTTTGTACAGAAGTTGTACCAAAAGGAATTGGATGAATTATCTATATATATGAAGAACAATGGATTAGAACTATCAGCAGAAAAAACATGTCTTCTGTGTTTAACAATGGTGAGAACCCAAAGATGCTACCCTGGCTTTTGCTGGATGGTCAGATTCTAAATATAAACAAAAAGTTAAATTCCTGGGTATTTTTAACCCCAAACGCTGAACTAGAAAACACATTTGAAAATTTGATTGAGAAAACAAGAAAAAGATAAAACGTTCTTAAAACAATATGTTGTCAACCATGGGGTCAGGACTGTCATACCCTTTTACATCTATACATCTCTTTAGTCCGATCAAAATTGACATATGGGCAGGAATTTGTATTTCTCTGCACCTAATTCTCCTTTAAAGAGTTTGCAAAGCTTGGATAGTAAGGCCATGAAATTAGCTCTGGGAGTTCCACTTCATACAAACACTTATAAATGTAACAAAGAAACAAAAATACTACTACTAAATGAGAAGCAAATATTGGATGTGTCCCACATATATTGTCAGAAGTCTTTCTGTTGAAAATTCAGTGACTGAAGAAATACTGATGGATTCCAGTAAAGATTTTCCTAAGAGTTCTACACACATATCATATATCCAAGCAATTAGAAACTACACATCTGACTTGATGTCACATTGTGATATATGATTTTACTGCTGTACACAAAATTTCCTGCGGTACCTCTAATGCCTGCTTTGGAGCACCTAGATGCTTCTTTTGATTATAAATACACTATGTTAAAGAAATGTGATAATGTAAAATATTTTAACAACTGAAGTTGGTGAGCATTTAGAAAACAACTATCCAAATCATTTAAAACTGTTTACAGATGGGTCGGTAATGGAATCCTCTGACAGTGGTTCAGGTTTTATACCAACTTTAAATGTCAGGAAATCATATCATTTAGGAAAGGGGTTTCGAGTTATACCTCAGAATTAAATGTAATATTGAAGGCTTTGATGTACATATATGATACACCAATTGCTTTATATAAATCTTACTGCGTGTTGATTCCAAATCTGTTTTACAATCACTAGAGTGTTGGGACTGCAAAGCTAAAAAAATTTTGCTTTTTTAGATAAAACATCTACTGCATTGTTTCATACTCTAGGTATAAGAACTGATTTTTTTGTTGGGTCCCATCTCACTGTGGTATAAAGTGGAATGAAATAGCAGACAATCTATCAGAAGAAAGAGCAAATACAAATGCTGAAACTTTATTATAAAAAAAAATCCCTTAGATTTGTTCTCTTGTGAATCAATCCAAAATTTAAATGGAAAGGTACATACACAAGATGAATTTTAGTCAAAATATGGCTTCTTAACCATTGTGCCCAAGACACATTGTCAGATTAATTCATAAATTAAGGCTGAATACTTGGAACACTAAATATTCGCATGGTATAACTTGTGTCTGCAGAGAAAAACATTTCTGTGCGTCATCTTTGTTTGAATGCTCGTGTTGACCTCGCTCTAAACAGAGAAAGGCATTGAGATGAATAACTTTGATAATGTCAATACTGTCTTAATGGTTCAAAGTTGAACAATTAACTAGTGGGGAAAAACAAGTGCAGGCTAACAATTCTTCGTCGTTATAGTAATGACTGGCAAAGATTTGAACTTAAAAAAAAAAAAATTGAAGATGAAGAAAATGGGGGGGGGGGGGGGATATATTATAGATATGAAAAGCCCTTCACTAGCTGCCTGAGGAACCATCGTAAACCCTCTCAAAGGCACATTTATTTGTATTGCCTGCTCCTAGGCCTTTCGTCCGCTGAATCGGACTCATCAGGGAGACAAAGGCTGATTGTGTCGTGCTCTTGTGTCAAATAGACACACCACA
Organism: Conus ventricosus; assembly: GCA_018398815.1. Lineage (NCBI taxonomy): Eukaryota > Metazoa > Mollusca > Gastropoda > Neogastropoda > Conidae > Conus > Conus ventricosus. The sequence goes on along the minus strand of CM031628.1, from coordinate 3,266,390 downwards.
GTCCATAATTCTGTGGTGTTCTCACCACCAAGAGTTCAAAAAAAGAATCCAACAGCAGCCTCAAAGCAGCCAGTGAAGGGTAATAAAATGGAACAAAACAAAGTGTGGAGAGGAAAAAAGTTGCTGAAAAACAAAGGTTCATGTGTTTGCTGAAAATTGCCATGTTTTTTCGCAGTCACAGGTTGCAAATTTTTTTATAAAGATTACAATTTTGTGTACCACTAGGGTATTTTTACTTATGTAAATATGCATATATCAGAATGTGGGTTTGATAAGCTGAGAGTGAAGGTTTTAGTTTTTCTACAAAGTGTCTGATATCATCTGGCGATGAACAGACATTAAATATCCACTGAACTGAACTGAACTGAAGCTTCACAACTGAGAAGAGAACTAACATCTGTACAACCAATACTGGCATTGTTGTTCAAGCCAATATTCTTTCTTATTCATATGGATCCATGTACTTATCTATCTGTCTGTCTGTCTATCTATATGCATGTATACATTTGTATAAAATCAATCAATCAATCAACTGATCAATCCATTAATCAATCAATCAACCAACCAATTAATTATCAATCTATTTATTTGTCTGTTAAATCTGTCTGTCTATCGATTATCCTCCATCTGTCTGTCTGCCTGTCTACTACAGAGAGAGAGAGAGAGAAATGGAAAATGAGTCAGCATTGTGATAGTGTTCCGCTTGGAGCCAAATCCTTCTGCTAACATTTCACATTGGAAATCTTATTGGAATGAAGAGTGTGCTGATGTGTGTTTATAATATACATGTCTTTAAATGCAACACAGACACCACACACCCCACAGCGAGAGAGAGAGAGAGAGAGGAATGGAGAGACCGAGAGAGAGAGAGAGAGACAGACAGACAGAGGCATACACTGCATCCAGCCACTTTTCGCTCATTCTCCCCATTGATTCAACAGGCTTCTTTCTTGAAAGACATTTGCCCTGCCTTTATTGACAGTATTTGACATCAAATGTTCACCATTTACAGTGGCATTTATTTTCAATGTAGGGCAAAATGTACACATTCATGATTTCAAAGTTACATCTGAAATTACTGAAAATCAAAGTGGTTTTAACACAGTGGATAATACCTAAATAGCAAAACATGGCATGTGTTTCTTTTGTACTAGTTTGTACAGAGTGGACTGAGGGGTGGGAGGGGGGGATGAGGTGGGAGGGCAGACAGTCCGGGATGGGGAGTGGAGGGCGGGAGGACCGAGTGAGTGTGTGTGTGTGTGTGGTGTGTGTGAGAGAGAGAGAGAAAAGAGAGAGGTGTGTGTGTGTGTGTGTGTGAGAGAAGAGTGTATGTGAGTGTGTGTGTGTGAGAGAGAGAGAGAGAGTGTGTATGTGAGTGTGTGAGAGGAGAGAGAGAGAGAGAGAGAGAGTGTGTATGTGAGTGTGTGTGTGTGTGTGTGAGAGAGAGAGTGTGTGTGTATGCGAGTGTGTGTGTGTGTGGGTGTGTGTATGTATGTGTGTGTGTGAGAGAGAGCATTTGTGTGTGTGAGAGAGAGGAGAGTTAGAGAGAGAAACAGAGAGAGAACATGTGTATGGTGTGAGGGAGTGAGTGAGTGAGATAGAGAGTGAAGAGAACAGGAAACACGATTCTAACTCACCCTAGCCCTCACCTAGGTTCGGGGCTAGGGCGACCTAGAATCGGTGTTTTCCTGTTCTCTGACAAGTAAGACTTAAATCCAAAAATAACGATTATCTACAAACATACATACTGTGTAGGGTTATCGTTTTCAATACTAATTTACTAAACTTTTCAGATTTCAGTTTTTGCTTAATCCTGCGTTTTTCTTGATCATTATCAATAACATCATTTTCGCGCATACAGTCATTTTCATAACATCATTTTTGCGCAGACAGTCATCAAACTAATGACTTGGCTGAGACACTGTGCGAACAACCCTAATTAGAGGGCTTGGGGTTTGTGGCAGGCAGTACCATGTACCGCGGTCCTGGCGGATCTTATGATACCTGTAATTAGCTGACGCCATAAGGTAGGGCTGGCGTCACCTGACCATGTTAACTTGCAACATTCTTTCACTGGACTGTCGCACAAGAAGGTTGTTTTTTGACTGTGCTCTGGTGTGACCACTGTGTTTTGGTTGTGTTTATTTTAAAATGGCTAACAGGTTTACTGAAGAACAGGCTTGTGCTATTCAAGATCACAAATTTTTACTTTAACTGTATGTTAGAGTATTTGTCAAAAAAGGAACTAGGCGAAGCATGTTCTCTACCAGTTAAACCAAAAAAGAAGCATTGCTTTTCTAGAAGGTGGAGAAAAGGAAAAAAGCGAACTGACTGCTTTGGAAATGAACGACTATCTTCAAGGTTTGTTAGTTCAAGGAAATGAAAACGTTGAAGGCAATATTGTTGACCAAGATACAGCCAATTTCAATGCGTGTTTGACTATCGGATGAGATGGTTCCTTTTTTTAAAAAATGGCGCCGCATTGTTGAAAGTTGGCAAGGAAAAACAATTCATCACGCGTTGATTGTTGGGCGCTGGCTTGAAACAGCTAAAGCCATGTTTAAAAAACAAAAAACGCATCAAACATGGTGTTCATTTCTTAAGGCGGAGGTAAACATGTCTGGTTCGTATGCTAGAAAACTTATTCAACTTTCGGTGTGTTTTTATAACTATCCTAAATTTCACAAGCTAGGAATCAGTATAAATGAACTGTGTAGCAAGCGTCAAACTATCATTGAACTTATGCAACAGAATGACGGTTTTCGGGGGTTCTGGCAAAATTAGATAGGGATAGGCAGACCTTAGTACATCTACCAGTATGGAGAGGAGTAGTGTGTGGCCAGCACTATCTCCATATAAATGCTCCAAATATACAATGACGGATGTACTAACTACTGGCGATTAGAGCCGCCATAAAAGCTCGGCCGCAGCAATTACTGCTGTAACTCTGCCAAAGCCAGTTGCAAGCCTGGTTGAGAAAAGGGGAGCACAGCGGCAAACTAGGCCAAACGACCCTACTGTGATCGCTTGACCTGCAAAGCGCGGCAGCCTGCCGCCAATGACGTCAGCACGGAGCACCTGCAAAGCTCAGCGGCAAACTAGGCCAAACGACCCTACTGTGATCACTTGGCCCACAAAGCGCGCCTGCAAAGCTCAGCGGCAAACTAGGCCAAACGACCCCACTGTGATCACTTGGCCTAGTTGATTGAGGTTGCGCGCGGGACACAACCTGTTTAGTCACAAAGCAAGAAGTGGCCTAGTAGTTCCACTTCTTGTTTGTTGTTGTTGGTGTTTGTGTGTTTTGTCCTACCCCACGCATGCACCCCCCACCCCACCCCACCCCACGCATGCACTCAAGTCACCCCACCCCCACCCCACGCATGCACTCAAGTCACTTCTAAGTTCTTACTCAAGTTGTCCTCAAGTCATCCTCAAGTTGTCCTCAAGTCATCCTCAATTCACCCCAAGTCACTTCTAAGTTCTTACTCAAGTTGTCCTCAAGTCATCCTCAAGTCATCCATAAGTCAACCTCAAGTCATCCACAAGTTCTTACTCAAGTCATCCTCAAGTCATCCTCAAGTCACTTCTAAGTTCTTACTCAAGTCATCTTCAAGTCATCCTCAAGTTCTTACTCATAGTTACCTCAAGATTGTAATTAAGTCATCCTCTAAGTACAACCAAGTTCTTATTTAAGTTATCTTATAATTATCCAAAAAAATACAATCTATGTTTTTTATCTTAAATAGTAGATGTCTAATATAGTACACACACGCCTCAAAAAACGCGTCATCGCTGAGAATATTTTGCTCGGCTTTTCTGCGCGAGATTGGCAGCATAGATCTTAATGAAATTCTTACAACTAAGCAACCGCATTGATTACAATTCTGGTCTATGGAAATGTCTTTTATAGACTCCATGTCTTTATTTATTGACTCCATCATTTTAAACAAATAATAATCCGCCATGATCTATTTTATCAAAAAAAATTTAAAATTAAGTTCTTAAAATATTATTCCATTTGAAATGGATCAAAATGATCTTTGTTGTTGGCGGTTTTGGCATGTTTTGTTCTCTGTATTTAGTGGTTCAGGTTGTTTGGACTGCTTTGGTTTTTGTCGCCATGTTTTATATTTTATAACAGTAATAACCGCCCCCAGCAGCAGCAAGGGCGCCAAAAATGACAACAGTTTTAAGTTCAATATTCCATGAAGACTTTGGTGCTGTAGGCCTTGAATCACATGGAGTTTTTATAGCTGGCATTGAATCAACTTGTTCTGGCGTTGGCGGTGTTATGTTTTCATGATGAGTTATATTCTGTGATTGTAACATTAATTTTCTTTGTCTGTTCCCTCTGCTAATTTTTTTCCTGCTTCAACACGCCCAGGATGAGGATGCTTCTCGTGGTCACTTTCTTTACTGGATTCAATGTTTTCTGATTCTGCTGATTTTCTGGCTTGGTCATTTTGAAGGGAATAAAATCTATATGATTTTAAAAGTAATTAATCCCATGATTAATGGCGATAACAATGTTCCAAATCTGTAATACAGATCACACCCTAGAGACTCTAATGACTTAGTTAAAACTGGATCCTGCGTTAAATCATACATAAAGTCTTGTTCAGAATCAATGGGAGCAAATTTACTGACTAGTTTAGTGTACAAACTAAGAACCGTTTGCCCGACACTTTTTACCATTCTCGACCCAACTGCGCTTCATACCTGTTATGATACTTTAAAATGTCTTGCGGCGACATCTGTTGAATCTGTTCTATGCTGAATTCAGTTCCGAGGAACTTTTTTGTTTTTCCACATGCTGCCAAAGAATACAGTCTTTCTTTTTTTGGCATAATAGCTTGCTCATCAAACCGGTCATTTGTAATCATAAGTTCAGGAAGGTTTAATAGATCATCGGTGTTCATGTTTTTATTAATTATAATTATTTTATTTTTTAAAATGAGCGCCGAAAAAACTGTTGCCAACCTTGTATACCATTCTGCTGTTATTGGAGGCCTAAGTATAGGATACACAATGCTTGGTAAAAGCTTGTTAAGAATTAAACCAGCAGATCTTGGCAAACTAGACTTTGAGGATTCAGCAAAGCTAATTGCTATCATTGCAGCTTCGTTTGCCACGAAAGATTTTCTAGTCAAGCAAGGAATAATTCCAGACAGTATAAATATGTAAAAAAAATTACATTTATAAAAAATGGCTTCACTCGTAATGATGATAGGTGGCGCTGTGGTGAATGCGCTTGCTTTTAGCGGAAGTAATTACGCGTTTAGTAAACTACGGGACGACGGCGAGAGAAAAAAGACATAACAAAGCTGTGGAGCAACTAGCTGCAGCACAAGATAACTATGAAAAGCAGAGAATTGAGCAGTTTAGATTTTATTAATAACAAACTGAAAAAACAGGGGCATGCAGCTTACACATTTAAAGATGTTGACCAGGCAATATAAGAATATTATCTTGTAACAGGCAAACCAATCGAAACATTGCCCCCGCCAAAATTCAGCGACTTTTATCAACCATCAGAAAAACAAAAGATGCAAGAAATCGTGTTTATCGTCTTTGGCATGACCGTTGTGTATTTTGTTGCGCATAATATTGGCTGAATAAAAATGAACAAAATCTATATTCACCAAAAGGATATTGGAAGGGAATCACAGCAATAAAAAAGCTAAGCCAAGCGGCAGGGTCAGTGAACAAACAGCAAAAGAATGGTTATCTAAACAAGCGATTTGGCAAATTTATTTACCTGCGCCTAGACGAATACAGAACCACACTTTGTGAATACAATACCGAACGACACCATCAAATGGATCTTCTATATTTACCTCATGATACGATTAGACGAAAAAGATTTAAGTACGCACTCACAGTCATTGACATAGCTTCAAGATACAAAGATGCTGAACCATTAACACAAAAGAGTGCTTCTGCTGTTGCGTTGCCATACAACTGATATACCAACGGGCCCCTTAACTTATCCTCGCATGATTCAAGTTGATGATTCAAGTCGAGCCGAGCGGCGCTGGGTATCATCTAGACTGACAATACACAAGCAAATTTACGATGCTGCCAAACAGAAAGTCGTACAGTTTGTCCATCAAGCCAAAACCGCTTTTTATTCTTCCAAAGTTGCAGCAGCATCCTCGTGTAAAGAACTGTTTAGAACTGTCACTAGCATGTTGGGTAATGCTGCAAGTGTTGTAATGCCGTCCACTCATGAGCCGTCACAGCTTCTTGGTTTGTTTTCTCAGTTTTTCGCCCACAAAATTCAAACAATTCGAAACGCTTTCTCCCCATCCTCAGATACTTCAGATCAGTCTGTTGTTTTTAACGGTACCACACTCTGTGAGTTCTTGCCAGTGTCCGAGCAGACTGTTTCGTAAAATCATCACACAGTCTGCGAAAACATCCTGTGACCTTGACCCCATTCCCACCCCACTCCTCTTTGAACACCTTGACTCCTCCTTCCTACCATCACCAAAATTCTTAACGAGTCTCTGTCTTCTGGCACAGTTCCCACTGACTTTAAGACCGCCCTTGTTAAACCTCTACTCAGAAAAAGCAGTCTTGATCCCAACGTTCTTAAAAATTACAGACCCATCTCAAATCTTCCTTTCCTATCCAAAATTCTTGAGAAAGTCATTCTTCAACAGCTCTCTGACCATCTGGCCTCAAACAACCTCCTCACACCACATCAGTCAGCCTATCGCCCTGGGCACAGCACGGAGACCACCATCCTTCGCATTCTCAATGATATTCTAAATTCCTCAGACGAAAACAAAATTTCTGTCCTTCTTTTGCTAGATCTTTCGGCAGCCTTTGACACCATAGACCATGAAATCCTTCTCTCTCGTTTGAATACACATGTGGCATCAGGGAAACAGCTTTAAATTGGTTTCGTTCTTATCTTCTAGACAGGAAACAGTTTATTCAAGTGGGTGATCACCGCTCTGATGAATCTAACCTCCAGTTTGGCGTGCCTCAGGGATCCGTGCTGGGACCTGTCCTCTTTATTTTGTACACCACTCCATTGTCTAATGTCATCCACGGCCATTCCGTTTCACACGAAATGTTTGCGGATGATACTCAGCTGCTCCATTTCCTCTGTCATCGATGACTACTCACCCCTTGTTTCTACTCTTCAATCTTGTACTTCTGATATCGAGACCTGGATGTCAGCAAATAAGCTTAAATTAAACTGTGAGAAGACTGAAGCCATCCGTTTTTCAAAGCGGTCACATCATGGCCCTGATCCGATCCCTTCTTCTTTGACATTAGGTTCCAGCACTATTGAATTTTCAAACACTGTTCGTGACCTTGGTGTTCTCCTTGATAGTGACCTCTCAATGAAACAGCATGTCACAAAAACTTGTCAGTTAGCTTACATGGAACTTAAACGAATTGCTGCTATTCGACCCTATCTCACTGAAGACGCCACAAAAACTCTCGTTTCATCATACATCCTTTCAAGGCTAGATTTACTGCAACTGTGTCTCCTTGGCTGTCCCTCAACTGTCATCCAACCCCTCCAACGTGTACAGAACTCTGCAGCCCGTCTCATTTGCAAATCTCCTAGGACCCAACCCTGCAGCCCTCTCCTGAAAAAGTTGCACTGGCTCCCCGTTGAAGAAAGAATTAAATACAAATGTTGTTGTCTCTGCTTCAAATTTTCACTGGCGATGCCCTGCCTATCTTTCCGATCTCCTTCAAGTATATGTCCCATCACGAACGCTCCGCTCCTCCACCGACACCAGGACCTTCCGCTTTCCCAGTTACCGTCCCATCGTAAACAGCATGGCGAACGAGCTTTCTCATACGCAGCTCCCAAACTCTGGAATAAACTCCCCTATGACTTAAGACATTCTCAAACCTTTTCTTCCTTCAAAACCTCCCTGAAAACCCACCTTTTCAAACAATACTAAGAAGACAGTCATTACCAGATAGTTGATTGACTCTTGTTGCTTCTGTGGATCGCTTAGTAGTTTGTGCTTGTTGCGGCTGTTGTGTATTGTGTGTCTGTGCGTGAGAGTGTGTGTGCGCGTGGGAGATAATGGGAGAGAGCCTTTGTTTTTCATTTCTGAGCCGTTTTTCAATGCTTTTTCTTTACATTTAGCAATTGTATTTTTTCTGCCTTTGTAAAGCGCCTTGTGCCGTGGAAGGCGCTATAATAAATCCCCATTATTATTATTATTATTATTATGATGGAAAAGAATTTAAAGGCCAAGTGAATCAATTATTGTTAAAACATAGAGTTACCATTAAAAGAGGCATCCCAGAGTTCACAGATCACAGGCTTTAGTTGAAAACTTTAACAAACAGTTATCTGAAAGACTTTTTTCCTACCAGTATCACAGAGAGCTGATTGACAAGTCTCGCAACACAGAAATGGGTTAGAAGACTGCCCTCAGTTTTGCGCGCAATGAATAATGAAGAATTTAAAGGGCAAAAAACCAGTACAAGCAATCAAAAGAAAAACAATAAATGCTGTTGAAGGAGAGTCTTCATCCGGCAAACTATTACCGTTTGGTTTGAAAGTAAGGTACCTTTATTTACCGGGGAAGCAGAAGGGGACACTCGCATCAGGGCAACAGATCCAGTTTTGGAGTGTTGATCCATATGAAATAAAAAGAATTGTAAAAATGAATCCGCCCGTGTATTATTTACGAGAAACTGACACAACAAAACAACCAGCTCCTCAAAGATCTTTTGTGAAGGAAGAACTGCAGATAATCCCACCAGACACAGTTCCAGTTGCTTAGTTAATTTACGTAAATATATTTTGAGTTTAAAATGGAAGCTCAGAAGGAAGCGCAGAATGAAACAAGAATGATAAAGGAAAAGACCTTCGAACTGATACGGGAATCATTTGATTTGAGTTCTGCTATTAGTGCAACATTTGCGAGGGTTCATCAGCACATAGCAATGCATCCAGATCACCTACAACCCAAAATCCCAAATTTTGATTATCAAACATGGGGAAAAGAATATCTTGAAATAATAAAAAATATTCAAGCGCATCAAGCAAACATGAGAAAAAATTTGTCTGAATTGGAGGATGATATGATTGATTTTATAGATAAAGTTGATGAAAAATATGGGCCTGAATATATACCCGAAGAAGATATATAATTACGCTGTTCTCCAATGTCCGATTGCATATGAAAACTCTGGATTAACAAACACACGTTTTGTGTTTGTTCTATCTAATGACTTCTTTGTTACAACAGTTGTGTTGATCTCATGTAGATTAGATCGCAGTTTTACGTTGTCATGATGAAAAGTCTTATTGCCAAACAATGCTTCTTTGTAGTTGTCATGTGATATGTTTGACTGCACAACACTGCGAGATATTCCCTTTGCTTTCTTAATGATTTTCTCCTGGCTCGAAATACTGTACATTTTCGACCTTAAACCAATAAACTCCTTAATCACCTTTCCAATAATTCATCTTTCATCTTTCCTAAAACCTTCTTATTAGTAATTGAATGCAAAGGCGAATCTTTAGGGTAATCGACGTGTCGTACCATCCCGCATGCCCTTTAGCTACTTCGATTTCCATGTCTTTATAGATGTCTTCAGTAGGGATATCTATAACAAAACTATCTGTATCTGTGTAAAGCACTCTGGACTCTGGATACACGGGTTTAAAGTAGTCATAAAGAAATTCTAACATCAAAAGCTTTGATAATTCTAAAACGGTAAACCCAATAATACAGGTTTGTCCAATTTGACTTTCTTTTTCTTCATCATTATGCCAAAAAGCTGATCATGAAATCTTCTAAAGTCCTGATAATTTGGTTTTGAAGTCAGCTTAATTGCTTCGTTCTCTCTGGTGACTATCTGACATCTTTACGCTTGTGCGGATTTTCCATAGTCTTTTCCAAAACAGCTGTTGTTCATCAACTTGAAAAAGTCTTTTTCTGAAGCATCTGTGGATTTAGTTCTGAGATCAGTGTTCTTCATGATGTATGGTTTCATGAACTGTTCTTGATCAAAAGCAATTATACGATGAACAGCTGTCAACTTCAAACCATGTCTTAAATAAAATTGTAGAAGTCTGTAATGGCAGACATAATATTTTTTGCCGCGAAGATTAGGCACAAGTTTAGGCGGCTCTCTTGGATTCATCTTTAGACTTTCTGCTGCTAATGGGTAGTCATTATGTAGGTCATGGAGTTCATGAGGATATTCTAAGTCAACTTCTAGAATGTATCCACGCTGTTGACCCGGCGTCAACTGCCCAACCACTTTAATGCCTTTTGAATATTATTCGGATCGTTGTTTGTGTGCATTTTAAAGTTGCGTAATGGAAGTGATTGCGCCATTGCCCATCCATACAGATTGTTTGCATCTAAATACATAAGATAGTTAGACCTTTTACTTGGATCATAGTTGTCTAAGTATTTGTTGTTTGCTTTACAGTAATGGTGCGACGCCATACTAATTCCCCCACGCAATCCGTTTTCAATCATCTGAATCATTGGTGGGTCAGACAATAAATCAATCTGTACTCCAGTAAACTTTAAGAAAGCATCCCAACTCATCCCGGGCGCAGAAATGTAATGCGCAGGATCCAGGCTATAATGTTTCATGCAGGTCTTTCTATAGTTTTCAAAAATATCCGCCAACAAAACATACATCAGCCATTAAGTATGAGTCATGATGTCTCCCCATCGTTTTACACCTCTAACTTCTGCCATGCTTCTTGAGCATGCTGGTAATCAGAATCACTGATGTCCTTTCCTCTAAGACTAGAAAAAAACGCGCCTTTAGGCGGAAGTGTATCTTCGTCAAACCTTTCCCAACTGTTCATGTACTCATAAGGATAAACGCCCTTTCGAACGAGAGTTGGGTCAAAATATTCTTCTGTTATTGGGCAAGACTTTAAGGACATAGCCAGTGACTCTAATGAACCCATCATGTGTTGCATAGAGTCATAAAAAGACATGTTATTTAAAGTGAAACACATGTACTTTTCTGATGACTGTGCAATGCATGCTACCCTGAAGGCGTTGGTTACTGCTTGCAATATAAGATGAGAGTCGTAACCTCGCAAGTTATGAAAGAAGATGGGCGCTTCCATGTCTTAGGGTCAAACTTTAGTTGAAGATTGCATTTGTTATGCGCCGCTCCTCTGAACTTTCCGCTAATGTGATCATGTCTCTTACTTTTGGATTGGCTTCCTCACTGAGTTCTAAACCGCAAATCCAACAATGTGTGGCTGAGTCATACTGTTCTTGGTCTTTAGGCGTCATTATGATTTCAGATAAATTCAGATTTTTTAGAACAGGCGTTACGCACTTGCTGCATGCGTTCTAAGAAGTATTCTGCGGCATTAGACCCTCTATATAATTCTGGCTTTGAATGAGCGCCATCCGACCTAACAATAATGAAGGCAAATGAACAAATCTGATGATTACTCATTAAGACTGTTTTTCGAAGTTTTTGTGGCGCTGGCCCCTTCATAAGGAACAATAAGCGACTCGAAGTCTGCGTAAACTACGTATGGAGAATTTTGCAGCCGTTTCCAGTTCTTAAAACTAACTTTACTGCCTTCTGGGGCGTAATTAGTTCTGTATTACAGTCAACTGGACCGATACAATGTTTTTTATGTTTCAAGCGCGGCTGGAACGGATGGCATTCTTGTTAAACTTTTTTCTACAGAATTCTTGTTTATCCCCAATTTTTGAAGTATGAGCCAATAATCTACTCATTGTGCGTATCAATGTGTAATGCGGTAGCGGTGAAAACATCAGTAGTAAGTCAACATGATTTTTGTCTGGATCACCTATTGTTGGGCTGTTCTTGGACACTTTAATGGGTAGTAGATTTGTTTCTTCATCCCATGTGTATACATTAACAGTTATTGGTTTGTTTTGTTCTTCAAACTGATCAATGGAATCCGCGCTAACAGGAAAGGATATTCCACTAAAGTTAAGATCATTGATGTAAGGTTCATAGTTAGATACTCTCTCTGCGTTTTTAGCAACATGATGCAACCTTGCGAGAACACACCACATAAAACATTTGTTGTCTGTATTCTTTATATACTGAGAGGCAATGAAAACGCAATCCCCATTTCGTCCCCGAAAAATGTCACCTCAGCCAAAATAATGTGAATTATGCACGAGGCATGCAACCTAGCACGCGTATGTTGTATTGCGACGATCTGTATTGACAGGCACAGTTGGGGTTTATGACGTCATGAGTAAACCACTCCAACACATCTTTTACTGATAACTGCAAAACACGTGCAACACAGGCATACTGTGATTGCATGCAAACAGCCCATGACTGTCCCCTATAAAAACACACATTGGCGTTTACTGACACTCGTCCGCACCATGCGCGGTTAACTACAGACCAGAGAAATCAAGCCATTGGCATGCTGAGGGCAGGCACTGCTCACATCAGGGCCGCACAACATGTTCAATGTACACCCATCAACCATAACCCGTCTTGCGACTCGGCACCAAAACACTGGAAGTGTAAACGACCGTCCACGCCCAGGCGTCCAACGTGTGACGACGGCACGACAGGACTGCTACATTGTCACGCAGCACCTCCGGAATCGTTTCCAGCCAGCTGCACAAACAGCCACAACACTATTGGGACTAGAGAAAGACCAATCAGCAGCCATACCGTGCGTCGGCGTCTGGCAGCAGCAGGGCTACGGGCACGTCGACCATACCAAGGGCAGATCTTAACCATCGCCATCGACTAGCACGCCAGCGATGGGCTGCCGCAGGTGGCTTTCTGGGGAACAGGGTTTGGGGGAATGTTGTTTTTTCGGATGAATCCCGGTTCAATGTCTCTTTCCCGGATGGCCGTGATCGTGTGTATCGACGTCAGGGTGAACGTTTTGCGCAACCCTGTGTCATTGAGCGAGATCGTTATGGGGGTGGAGGGGTAATGGTCTGGGGTGCCATAAATGCTCAATTTCGATCGGAGCTTGTGTTTGTGCCAGGCAACTTGACGGCAAGGCGTTATATTGACACTGTTCTTGAGCCAGTTCTTCTTCCTCTCTGGAGACAGCATGGTGGCAACAGACTAGTGTTTCAGCAGGACAATGCTCGACCCCACACAGCCGTTCTCACACGAAATTTCCTTCGGGACAGCAATGTGGATGTCATGCAGTGGCCCTCCGTGTCCCCAGACATGAATCCCATTGAACATTTGTGGGACGAACTTGGACGACGTGTGCAAGGTCAGCAGAATCCCCCAACTACCGTTGCTGAGCTCACCCAAGCATTGCAGCATCACTGGAACGTGATACCGATCCGTATCATCCGTAGTTTGTGCGCTTCAATGCCCCGACGTTTGCAAGCTTGTGTTCGTGCTCAAGGGGGACACACCAGATATTGACAGTGTATTCCTTCTGTCGCGCCTAAATGGGCTTCACTTCAGGCGAATGTGCACCTGTTATAGGCAAACTAATGTACAGTGGTCGCACTTTTGTCATACGTATTTGCTTTGATGTGTGTTTGTTTCATTTCAATAAAATTGTCAGTTGACAATGGAATTGCGTTTTCTTTGCCTCTCAGTATATTTAAAACTGCTCTTTTTGCAACTAATGCCGGAGGTAGTGGAATGTAAGTCTTGCCTACAATCGGCGCATACTTAGCCTGTTTTAATCTAATCTCTAGGACTTCGCCCTCTGACCAACCAGAGCCTCTCATTTTGGCTTCTTCAGCGGCCACATCAAACTGTGTAAGCAGTTCGTCTGTCCAACCAGGCGTTAAGTCATTAGAGGAAAGAATAGTCTGCTGTTTAGTTGAGACCCAGACTTCTAGATTTTCTTCATTTATTGTTACATAGTCGATTAAAACAGCTAACATTACTTTAACTGGCGGGTCTATTGTTAGTTTACTTGGAACTTGAGAAATAGCATGTACAACACTTGCCCGCACGTTTGCTGAATCAATAACATCTAGACTGATATCATTTAAAGCTTTTGATAAATATTCTTCCTTAAGCATTCCTTCAAACAATTCGTGTGGTCCTTCATATATCTTAGCCATGTTGAGTTTCTTTTCTAACTCAAAATATTTATTTAAATTTAAAAAAAAATTCTTAATCAGAATCAATATCAACGGTCTTTTTGTGCTTGGACTCATAAACTAAAGTATAAACACCTTTTGGCGTTGTTAATGTGAGCTGTTTAGAACAGAGTTTAATGTCTCGTTTACTTTTTTTAAACATTCCTTTTTTATCTGTTCGGTGTCTGGCTGTTGAGAAAAACTTGTCCTCGCCTTTCTTTGAAGATCAAACTTTTGTCTTTTGTAGTCATCAAAATCGGCCTGTAAACGATTAAATTCTTCATCCGTGATGTTTGAGTCAACTAGCGCTTTATTTATTATCAGTTTGAACGAACTAAGTTTAGCTGTTATTAGCTGAACCATAGCTGTGTGCTTTTGGAGTTTAGTTTTTAATTTTTGCCAGCAGCACCTACGGCTAATGAACACAGGCCAAGAGCTAAAGACAAACCGCCTAGAGGTAAAGCTGCGGGTGCACCAACACCTGTTGCTAAGAGACCAACACTTGTCCCTGCTGATAGAGCACTTATAGTTGATGTTCCAGTATTAACATATGTAACAGCATTAAAGGCAGCAGAATACCTTCGTTTGGTTTTGCTGTATTTTGAAAGGTCCTGCTCTAGTTTTTGTTGCATTTGTGTAATGTTGGTTAATCTGAAGGTTTTTATGTTAGGGGTTTCTACTATCCCTTCGTTTGGCGACTCTGTAGGCACATTTGGATAAACTTGAACAGACATGCTTTTTTAAAAAATTAAAAATAATTTAGCCTTCTATTTTTTGAAACCTGTTATCTACAATATTCAGCTGCACACATCATATATTAAAAACAAATATACATTAAGCGGTTTATCGTCATCTTTTTCTTTGTCAATTTGAATGTTTATTACGTCTTTAACAGTTCTCCCACTTCCATGCAACTTATTATCCTCTGACGATCTTAGGTCAATCCATAAACCGTATTTTGTTGTTAAATAATCATCAAGTCTAACATCATGAAGATGGAGATCTTTAGACACAAGGTCTACCTTTGGATTTCTATGCCTCCCACCCCCGAACAATTTTCTTATTTCATCAAAATGCTGATAAGGTCTAAGCCCGCTAGCGTAGATTTGGTTAGGACTACCCTCAATTGTACATTGCACTTTCGTTATTTTAGGATTAAGAAACTTTTCAGTTTGTCTTTTAAATGGTTCTTCATCTTCGCACAGCAATAAAATACCTTTAACTGATTTTGCTGAGACACTAAAACTAAAATTCCATATTGTGTCTGCCCTGCTTTTAGGATGTGTAGAATGGTGATCCACTCTTTCGTAATATATTGCTAGTGACTTATATCGTTGCTCAATTAAGCTTGCTAAGCCAGGGTTGCTAACAACGTCAAAGTCTAGCGCGATGTCAGAAATGCTGTACTTTGCTTCGGTGTCTGTAGATTTAATAACCCGTTTGTATTCATTAAAAGTTAGTTCATATGACAATCTGTCTTTTAATGCTCCTTGAAAGTACGGTGCATGCGCGCTTAACAACTCAAAATCCAAGGGGATGGAAAAGCGATTTCCATACGCATAACTTACAGCTACATACTTTTTGCCGTCTTTAGCATCTTCAGCGCCTATTCTGTGTTTTAGTGCTTCATTATTTTCGATTCCTTGAAACGCAAGATCATTCCTTTCATTCTCGGTTAGCCATAGATCAGAATAGGTTAAAAATATGTCAGCATTATGTAAAGAAAATATTTCTTTCCCCTCAAGTTTTATAGAAATTTTCTTAACGATTGCCCGTCCTAGATTCTGGACAACTGTCCTGTTTGGGTCTGTTGCTGCTTCGAGTTCTATTTTGAAAGTAAGTCGCGCAGAGCCTGGCACAATCACTTCATCTGCTCCTAGGTTTGGAAATTTAACAGTAAGAATTTGATCTGCATCAATAGTAGATGGATTATTTGGAACAATAATATTCTGCTTATTTCCCTTCACGCCATAGGGCTCTTTCAGTCTTCTATCCGGGTCAAGAAATGAGCCATATTTTTACGACATTTTTTTATAGACAAAATAAAAAGTTTATTATTTAAAA
Source organism: Conus ventricosus (assembly GCA_018398815.1). NCBI lineage: Eukaryota > Metazoa > Mollusca > Gastropoda > Neogastropoda > Conidae > Conus > Conus ventricosus. The sequence goes on along the minus strand of CM031628.1, from coordinate 3,250,275 downwards.
CCATGGCGGGAATTGAAGATGAAGAAGATTATGATGTTTCTGATCCTGAAGACGACACAAGTGAAATGACTCCTTTAACACAGCGTCACTCAACGCCCTCATTGCGGCGTGAATTAACAGAAAGCCATGTTAGATCATTGTACCAAAATTTAGACACAAAACCTCCCGAAGTTTTAGACCCTAATGATTTTGAACGAGATGAGAATGGCCATTTGTATTTTAAAGACGAACAAGGAAAACTTGTTCGGCTTACAGATAAACGAGACCCATTAAAGTTTTTAGCCGGGGGTACAATTAGACAAAGACTCAGTGTGAGAGATCAAATCGCCTTGGCATTGCTAAACCAAAATTACATGGGGAAACAGTTTCTAAACTTCAAAACACACTGCAGGAACTCCCGACAGATAACCAAATGCAAAACATGGAACTAAAAGAATTAAATCAATCGCAGACGAATTAATAAATGCAATAGAAGCAGAAACCAGTTTTTCAGAAGAAACAGCATTAAAGGCTATACACGACTCGCCGCTACCCATGCGAGAAATAGCGGCCCTTGATCATGCTTTAAGAACCATTAGAGGCGAATTAACAAACAATTTAGCAAAACTAGGTGAACTAGATGAGCATATAAAAAGAAAAAGAAAAACTCGTTGAGGCCGATGACGCCAACTTAGGGCATGATATTAAAGAAAGAATAACCCAAAGACTAAAAGATCTTGAGCAAGAAAGATCAGCAAGACTAGAAGTTTTGTCTACTAACCGAGACCAATTACGAACTCAAGTGAGCAGAATAAGAGAAACTATCCAAAGAATTTTATATGAAGACACGACGCTAGCAGAACGAATAAGAACACTGTTTAGAGAGCAAGGCGTCACATTAGCAAGTGTTATAACAGCCTTAGGATTTGCAATAAGTACACTGGTGATGGCTATTACAGGAGGTGGTGGTCCCGGGTCAGTGCCTCCACCTCCATCGCCTCCACCTGATAAATCATGGTTAAAAAACAGCTTGATCATCTTGCGAGTTTATTAAAAAAATTAGCCGGTAAAGCTATAGACTCTTTACCTGGTATATTAGGGAGTATTGTTAGCTGGCTTTTGTCTACTGCAAGCAAAGTAGTTGGCTTTATGGCCGAGCACTTATGGACATTAGTTCTCTTAATAGTCGGGTTAATATTTAGCAAGATAAAGACAAAGTAATCCTATGCCAGTTAATCCAAGAACAAGCGCTGTCTTTTCATATTCATGGTCATCGCGAACAGAGTCCACGTCTTCAATGACCTTTGGGCTTTGGGCCTTGGGGATTGGATGACTTATTCTTGGGTGTTTTTTTACTGCTTGCAATATTACTGGCCCAGAATTTATTTCGTTTTTTCCCGACCTTCTGTTCATCGCCTGCCACAAGGATTTCATTATTGTAGTTTATTATTGTACCTATCTGGAGTCTGAGGTCAGAAGGCAGCATGTATAAACCAGTGCCAACAGCAAAGTCTACTTTCGATCTTGCGTATTGTAAAACATTTTGGTACCTTTTTATACTTGAAGGCAAATCAACTGTAGAATTAATGGCGTCCTCTAAATTTGCTAAGTATTGTTTTTGTGCATCAAAACCAGTAGAAGGATCAGTTATGCTCGATCTCGTTTGTGCTTGCGAACCTAGCAAACACCAAACATAAGTACGAACAGAGTCGTTTATTCGTTCTATTCCTGCTTTAGTTAGGCCCTTAGAAGTGTCTAATATAAATGTTGTCCATGCTGTTTTATGCTCTTGCTCTATGGACCCAAGGTGAACAGCTGTGCCTGAAGAGAAAGATGTGTAAGGAGGATTCCAGTCATAGTTATACTTTCTGTGCACGCCCCAAAAATAAGGAGTGCCTAAGCCATGATTAAGATCCGACTTTTGTCTAAAGTCTGTCTTAACATTAATATTGAATTCGTTACAGATCCTTTCAAAAGCCTTCATGTCTATTCTGTTGCTGAATGGATTAAACGGTTTGTCATTTGGCAATGGCGCCCGCAGTTCAGTCAAAATACGTCTGAAGGTGTAATAGAAATGAAATCTGTACACTGACCTCACCAAAGGATCGGGATGATTTAAGTGATCAGCATACGACACTCCACACCCAGTTGATGCACAAAATACAGCAAAGTTTAACTGGTTCTGGTAAAACTGCATCGGATGACTGAACCACACTTTCGCGATGTAGTCTTTTTTAATAGGGGGTTAAGATATTTGTCCAATGGAGTACTAACCTTTACTTGAAAGGTGTCAGACTGAGTCACAGAAATGTCAAGAGTATCAGTTGTTATATTTTTAGATTGTAGTGCGGCCCAGCAGAATTTATTTTGCATCAGTATATTTAAATGCAGTCATTTTTATTTCGTTTAAAAAATGGTTTGTAACAATAACAACACAAGACGTTCTTCGTTTTTAGAACATGCTATTGATAACAATTGCGGAACCAAAATGGTTGCGCTCCATGAAAATATTTTACAAAGTCGTATGGTTTAATATAAGTAAAGCCAGGAGAATAATAAGGTTCTAAAAGTTGCAAAACAGGGGCCAAAGTTAGCCAGTTAACAATACCTGATGGTTATTACGGGTTTTGCTCACTAAAAGAAGCAATGAGTAACTTCAACATTACCCTCAAACTTAACAATGCAAATCTAAAAACAATGTTAACATTCAAGCCTGAAGAAGAAGCAGGTTACTATTTTGATAAAGAGCTAGCTAAAATGTTAGGCTTTGCAGCTGACAATTATAGATTTAGAGTTACACCAACCAAAACTACTTATGAGGGAGAAAATCCGCTCGATCTTGCATTACATTCATTACTCTATGTTCATTTGGACGAGCTGAGCACTGATGAAAACTTATATGATGGAAGGCCCTCAACTGTTTTAAGAGCTCTTCCATCAGGGAAAGCTGCATATTGCGATTATGAAATTATACAATTCCCTAATTTACAGTTTAAAAGATTAGTTTGTGGGAGGGTCGGATCATTTATATAAAAATCAAAGACAAAACGGGGAAAGTCGTAAAATGTGATAACCTACACATTGTTTTAGAAATAAAATAATGCGTTACTAAAAAATAATGTCGCGGGACCAGAAGATTCGGGAGTTACATTAGCGCCTGTAAGGTGTATAACTTTAGAATTAAAAGACCTTGCAGACGTTGCGGACTTTGAACAGAACGGCGAGATAGGCACTTTGTATGGGTTTGAGTACACTAAAGATGGTGATTATAAACGCAAAGAGGTTGGCGACAGCAAAAGTTTCCTAAACTAGAACAACTGCGCAATGTAGAAGCAAATAATGTTGGCCAGTATGAATATAAAATAGTTCGAAAACCTGACCTCAAATGGCACTTAGAACCATATTTAGAATGGGACATAAAATTTGAATTCATAAGCCCATTTACATTTTTTAGCCGTCAAAAAAGTTTCAGAAAAGCATTCAACTCTGGCCCTTTACATGTAAGTCTTATGCCAGACGACAATAGCCGGAAAGAAATTGAAATAACACCGTATGGGAAAAAACAGTACATCCTCCACAGAAAAGAAACGGTTTTAAAAAAAGCTTCTACAAAATTACAGTTCTTTCCAAGCAGAAAATTAGGAGACACGTTCACAATGATATTTGAAATTTCTGTCTTTAAAGATGTGGAGAGGGATGGGGTTGTGGGCGTTAGTGACAACCTTATAAAAGGAATTAATATTAGCTGGCAAAACTTAGACGTTAAACGTCTTAAAGTTACCATCGTCGTTCTTCACAATGGTGAGGATATTAAGGTTATAACAACAAGCAACAAAATCACTGTTGACTTAAATAGAAACAATCTTACAGAACTGAATTGGATTAATCTTACACATTTAGGTCTTGTAGGGTTTTATTATACTGAACAAGTTTTGACAGAGAGTATGATAAACATAATAACTGAATTAGATTAAATCCTGTTATAAAACTATGGAGCAGTTAAACTTTATGACAAAAACTCCTCATTGTTCATTGATTTGTGGGCAAACTGGTTGTGGAAAAACAATATTTGTCCTAGACCTATTACAAACAGTTTATCGCTATAATTTTGATCACATTGTGATTTTCTGTCCAACACTTAAATGGAACAAAGCATATCATGATAGAATGTTTATATGGACAGATGATAACATATATTTAGTTGATCCTAGCAATAAACTGAGTGAGTGTTTAGAACACTTTAATAAATTGTTTGAAGGAACGCAGACACTATTTATTATAGATGACTGTTCAGCAGAAAGAGACATAGTTAAAAAAGAAAAACTTTGTCAAAACTAGCTTTCAGTGGAAGACATGCTGGGATAAGTGTGTGGATTTTATGTCAAAAATATAACTCGGTTTTAAAAGACTTTAGAGAACAGTTAAAGACTGTAGTTCTATTTCACATGAAAGACAGAGACTCATTTGATGAATGTTTGCGCGAAAATGATGTTATTGAGAATGATCAGGAAAAACATAGGATTAAGTAAAAACTAAAATCTGAAAAGTTTAGTAAATTAGTATTAAAAACGGATAATCCTACACAGTATGTTTGTTTGTAGATAATCGTTATTTTTTGGTTATTGAAGTCTTACTTGTCAGAGAACAGGAAAACACCGATTCTAGGTCGCCCTAGCCCCGAACCTAGGTGAGGGCTAGGGTGAGTTAGAATCGGTGTTTTCCTGTTCTCTAGTGAGAGAGAGAGAGTGTGTGTCCGTCTGTCTGTGTGAGTGAGAGAGAGAGTGAGTGTGTGTCTGTCTATGTGAGAAAGAATTAGGGTGTGTGTGAGAGAGAGGGAGCATGTGAGAGAGAGGAAGTGTGTGAGAGTGAGTGTGTGTCTGTCTTGTCATTGTGAGAAAGGAGGAGGGTGTGTGTGTGTCCATGTGTGAGAGAGAGAGAGGGAGGGTGCATGTGAGAAAGGAGTGTGAGAGAGAGAGAGACTGATTGGCTATGTGCTTGCATGTGTGTGCGAGAGAGAGAATGTGTGTGAGAGACAGAGATAAGAGTTTGTGTGTGAACTTTCTTGTTTATGTGTGTAAGACAGACAGAGAGTGCTTGTGTGTGCGCGTGCGTGTGTGTGTGAGGGAGGGAGAGAGAGAGAGATTTTGAATGTGTGTGAGTGCGTGTGTGCATGTGTGTGTGTGAGTGCGTGCGTATGACAGAGAGAAAGTGATTGAATTTGTGTGTGTGTGTGTGGGGGGGGGGCGGGTTGAGAGAGAGAGGGAAGGAAAGAGACAGACGGACAGAGGGAGAGAGAGAGACAGACAGAGAGAGACGGAGTGTGCTTTTGTGTGTGTGTGTGAGTGATTGTGTGTGAGAGAGAGAGAGAGAGAGAGAGAGAGAGTGTGTGCTTCTGTGTGTGGGTTTGTGTGCGTGTTTGTGTTTGTGTGTGTGTGTGTGTGGGTGGGTGGGTTTGTGTGCGTGTGTGTGTACGTAACTGTGTGTGCATGTGTGTTTGTGTGTGTTTGTGTGTGCTGTTGGTGGTGAGTGTGTGTGTGTGGTGTGTGGTGTGTGTGTGTGGTGTGTGTGTGTGTGTTGCTGTGCATAGTGTTTGTGTTGGTCAAGTTCACGCAATCCACTCACTCTTCTCACACGGTTCTCAACAACACTACACATGAAACCACGAATCCCTCCGTCCTTTACTATTTATGCAATTATACACAAAGACAAAGCAATAAACAAAATTCAACCAAACAAAACTACACAACACTTTCCACATTTACTCAAAACTCTTTCACCCTATACACTGTAACTTGTTTTGCAAGCGCCGTGTCCGCACATCAACTAGCAACTGCTGCGCTTCACAACAGTTTCATACAACACCAACACGGGGCCCCATCCTGAGTCACAGGGGATACTTCCGAAATCCTACCACAGTCTCGCTCACAAAAACCAAACCAGCATTTCCCAGGAACGAGCGCACTGGAACTAGAACCTAATGTAAGATACAAAGTTCCTTAAAGCCTCTCTCCAACATTTAACAATTAAACTTCGAGTTTATGCGGTTCAACACAGTTTTTGCCAAAAGATCTTTAGAAAAGCAAGATGAAAGGCATCTAATCTTTAAATGTCAGTTAATAATTAACAAAGACAATTAACTTTATAAAACCTAAACAGGTTTATGAACATAAATCATAGTTTATAATACATGTTAGAAAGAACACAATATGTAGACAAAGAACAATGACCACAAAGCAAAACTTCAGAGCCAATTTTAAAGAATGAAAAGTATACCCTTAAATCTCCAGTCTCCACTGCCTGGGTGAAATTATAATCGAATTAAACACTTACTGTTTAGACCCTTAGACCACCTAGTCTACACATAGCACTTGGTGCTGTATTTTCCAAATACACTCGGGGGAATGAGACCTTTCCTGACCTGAAATCACCTACTAGCCCGCTACCAACCAGGCTAACTAACAAGCCCCATCTATCACTCCAAGGCTGCTTCTGCAGTCTGACAAGAAAGAGACAGACACATAACAATATTGGCGTGCTCTGAACAGCACCACTCGCGTTTCAAAATGATTGCCTCTGACACAGGTGTATGGGTGAATTTTCTATCCATGACTAAATGTACCCATAATTCTTTTCAAATCACCAAAAGCGCTCTCCTGACACCCCCCACCGGGAAAAAAAACTTTGTCCATCAAAGTTTTAGGAGACAAATTGCATTACTCCCGTCCCAAAAATAATCACTTACCAGAAAATTACAGAACAACATTGTCAATTCATGAAATCCAATCTTCTATAATCATCCAAGTACATCAGTTATAAGTGGTGGGGGGGTGTGTGTGGAAAACCAAACAAGTTACCCAAGCGCTGGCTCTGTACAAGCAACAACAATGACTTATCCACACACCGTGTCACTACATGTCAGAGCAGACAATCAAAAAAATCAACGCTCCATCAACTCCTTACACACCCATCATGGTGCAGAATACACATGAACAATGCAGTCCAATCCAAATCAACCAAGGCAAAACCTTCATTCAAGTAAATTGACAGTGTCGGCATAAATCCCATTCATACACATACACACAAAGAAATGAAAATATAAACACTGGATCAGTAATTCACACATCCCTCGCACCAAGAAGTTGAAAAAGACAGCCAAAGTTCATGACATACAATCACACATCACGATCTAATAAGAATTCTGCAAAAACATTGGCATTTTCCAGAAATGGCGACACCTCAAAACTGGTACTCTTGAATTGCCAATGACCCTCTCAAACAATCTACTGTTTTTTTGTTTTTGACGCCTACAAAAGGTCCAAAGGCCTGTGTTCCAGTCTGCAAGATGAATGGCTTGCCTAACAGGTAACGTGTGAACTGGAGATGCCCCCACAATGGCCAAGCATTCTCTTTCCACAGTAAGAGTACCTTGTCTGAGCGTCTGTGAACTTTTTGGCTTGCAAACATCACTGATGTAGCAAACCCTCGTTCTATCCTGCATGAAGCAGCACCCTAACCGAACAGCTAGCAATCCGTTCTCACAAAAAATCCTTATCCAAGTCTGAAAAAAATCGACACTGGATGATGACCGCAAACTATTGCGTCGTCAGCAGGCGATCTGACATAGCCGAGACCTTGAACATTGACCGGTTTACCATCTCTTTGGTGAGAACAGTGAGAGGACCGTGACAGATGCAAAGTTAGTATGTAGCGCCTGTAGTAAATTAACAACCCTAACAGAGAACGCACCTGTCTCTTGGTCGTAGGACCAGAATACTCAAAATCATGTCAACCTTTTTTCTAGTTCAGGTTGTAAACAGCCAATCGACATGGAAGGTCCCAAAAATTCCTACTGTTAGAATCCCAGCAAACAGTAGCTTGGTCGGGCAGTCAACCCAAAATCATTAGTTTCTGTAACACCTGCCGCGAGGAACCCACAATGCACACCAGTTCCTTACTGCGCAATCAAAATATCATCCAAAAACTGATCGCAACATTCTCCATGCAACATAGTGGTCATCATCATGCAGCAAAAGTAGCTGGTGCAATTTTTCAAGCCAAAGGCATCCTCGTCCACTGAAATAAAACCCCATCGTGTCTGAAAAGCTGTCTTGAGCTTGTCACTGGGATCAATCGAATCTGCAAATTATCCCTTTGTCAAGTCTATTTTCACAAAGTATTTGGCTTTTTCGACAACTGACACAAACAATTCCTCAATGATCAGGATGGTTCACAGTCAATAAAACCATGAATTTGTTCAACGCTCGAATCTATACAAAAGCGCACAGACCATTCTGTTTATAAACGTAGCACAACGAGGGCACAAATTATGCAGAAGTAATGGCTCAATCATTCCCATGTTTAAACATTGGCTTTCACATCATTCTCAACACACTTCCGTGGTGGAAAAGGAGAAGTGGTAAAGTTTAACCCTGACTGGTATGTCACTGGTCAAAACAATGCATGTGGGTCACAGCTGTGCATTTCCAGGCTTGTCAGAATGTCAGAAAAGTCTGAAAAATACCTCCAGGTCACGTGTTTTGATCTTCTGTCAATGCTCGACTGGTCATGTGAACGTCCCTTATGTCTCATTTTTTACGAGGAAACGGTCGTAAGTGACGTCATTGTCTGTTGGTTCCTGAAACCACACCCACTGATGCACATGCATCACACTCTCTACCAGCAATCTTCTGTCTGGTTGGATATACAGTCAGATTATTCCACAGTAAGAAGTCCTTTTAAATCATCAAAAGAACAAACATCCAGACAATTGTGTCATCGCCTGCACACTGGAATTGACAGTAATGCACACATCCGCCTGTCTACAACGTGGATATAACTTCAACATGTTATGTGGAAAATATCCCATCACCATTCATGTCAATTCTGTAAATCCACCGGACCTGTTTTTTTTTCCAGCACTTTGTATGGTCCTTTTTCCATTTGACCTGAAGTTTACTGTCTTTATCAGACAAGCAACTTCAAAACCTTGTCTCCAGGAGCTAAAGTGGCTAACCTTTGCCTTTTTGTCACATACATTATATGCTTTTGGGCAACAACTTCATCCCTTGTTTCCTGAGCCAGAGTACATGTGTCAACAATCTTTGTTTTTTGAGGTCAAACACATAATCAAACAAAAGTTTACAACTTCAGAACTGACTGGTTCCGACCAGTTCTACGGGGGGGGGGGGGAGGATCTGGGCACTGGTCCCTCGGGACAAGCGACCAAACAACAATATCCAAAGGGGAAAAGCCTGTACTTGCATTTGGCAGTTCACGTAGCAAACAAGAAGTGTTGGGAATGTTCTATCCCAGTCATTGGGACAATCAAGCGCTACCTTGTGTAACATTCCTTAAGGGTACCATTAAACCTTGTTCCACCATCCATTAACTGGGGTGGTAGGGTGAGGTGAAGAAGGGAACAACACCCAACAAACGGTAGAACCTCAGTCATGAGTTTCGAACCCAAACTGGGTTAGCCGCAGTCCGAGAGGATTTCTCCGCAGGACCAACCCATCCTACACAACACCCCCACAAAGCTTCTGCCACTGTCACTGTGTCTATACTTTTCAGAGGGAAAGCTTCTGGTAACGTGGTGGCTAATCAACAATAGTCACACCCACTGGTGTCCTGATGAAGGATGCTGGTTTAAGGGGACCAACCAGACATGCATTGCAATCCCCTTTAAAGGTTCTGTAATGATCTGGCAATCTTCTCCAAGGGTGGCAACATGCACTCTTCCTCTGGGTACAGTTTTTAGGCAAACATCAAATCAGTCAACAAGTACCTCTGTACTCTTTCCTTACATCAGGCAAAAAAAATGAATCAACACGCGTACTACTGTACTCTCACACCAAAAGTCCAGACATGACAGCATTCATTAGCCTCTTCAACACACATGTTTTCAAACTTTCTGGTACAACAACCTGCATGACATTTCCACATCACCATCAAAAACAGGAAACAAAATATCATCTTTGACAACATCAATGCGAGTTTGTTTTGGTCTGTATTTTGCAACTTGTGGCACTTGCGGAACAGAAGCAAGGTTTGTGTCCAGACTTTTGTAGCAGTTTTGAGTTTTTCTGGGCTTTCACATTCAAACCAACATGTGAGGTACATTTAAGGCCTTAGTTGGCCTGCCATAGTCCTTGCTGTGCCCTGTAGTCACCAAAGCATGAATGTCCTAAACAAATGAACCACCCTGGTCCACACACAAGCAGTTTTTTACACCAGGCAAGGTACCAAGAATGAGATCAGTGACCGGGTCTTCAATGACACAAGCTATCAAAGGAACCTGTAGAGTAGGGGGGGTAGCCAACATTTATCTCAGCCAGGGGGAACGACTCAAATCTTCCCCACCAAAGGAAGCGACAATTCTGTCACTCACCGTGTACTGGTTAGCCTGTACAAAAGACTTTCCTAACACCTCTTGCTGTACAGCCTGTGTCTCTAAGTAAAGTGCCTTAAAATCCATTGATGGCACAGTCTTCAATAAGAAGGCTATTCTTTGTATCCTGTGATACCAGCACATGTTCAGATGTTTTCTCTGAAACTGTTTCAGCCACATTACCTTTCTGTACCAAAGGGGCAAGTGTCTCTTTTGTGAAAACGACAGCCACATGTCCAGCATTGTACATCCTTATTGCCTGTGTGAGCACCACGAGTAGAAGTACCTCCACGGTTACCAAAACCGCGCCTGTTCATGTTACCAAGGTTTGTCTGTGGTTGTGCTTGCTGAGCCTGGTCGGATTTGAAAATCCGGACTGGTTTGTGGCACGATAGGAACCTGACCGCAGGATATCTACGACTACGCTGATCGTGAAAGTTGTCTTGGTTTGGTCCAACGTAACCGACATTCGTGTCATACAACTCTTTCTTTCCGAGCAAAGTTTTCCCTGGGTGTGCACTTTGTACTGGTCAGCAATTTGTCATAGTTCTGAACTTTTGAATGAACGTTCCCGAAGAAAAATTGCAAGGTCTTTGGAAACACTCTGCAAAATTTGCTCTTGCAGAAAAAGGTCACGGAGATCGGCAAAATTTTGTGGAATTTTAGACAACTCTATCCATCTGTCTAATAAATGGCCAGTACGGATACAAAAAAAGCTGCGAAAGATTCAGTCACGTCTGGTCGAACCGTGCGAAATTTCTCACAAAAACCCTTTCCCTTGGTACATTGAAATTTCTTTAAAAGCTCCACTTTCAAATCCTCCCAGGTGATAGTTTGTTTAGCCGACAGTGAGTGATTACAATGATAGAGCACCTCCACGAAAAAGAGAAGCAACATAGAGCACCCATCTGTCTTTTGGCCAGTGACATGTTGCAGCATGTGTTTCAAATCGAAACAAGAAAGAATCAATATCATCTCTTTGCTCATCCAAAGCAGGTAGTTTAGGGATGTATGGGGATTTATGGGGAGGGGCCATTAGGTCCTTCACCTTCATTTTCTGTGTGCCCATGAGCACCATGCTCCAGTTTTTCAACTCCAGTCCATGTTTTCTGATTCTATCCAGTTCTTCGAGCTGTCTTATTTTCTCTTTTTCTTCTTTTCGAGCTGTCTTATTTTCTCTTTTTCTTCTTTTCAAGCTGTCTTATTTTCTCTTTTTCTCCTTGTCCATTTCCAGTCTCTTATTGTCCAACTGCCGCTGGTGTTCTCTCTCCTGTTCTCTTTCTTTCATCTGAGTCTCTTTCTCCTGTTCCCTTTCCATAGGTGTAAGGGTGAATTTTCTATCCCGTGACTAAATGTACCCGGATAATTTCTTTTAAATCTCCAGAGCGCTCTTCCTCTGTGTGTGTGTGTGTGTGTGTGTGTGTGTGTGGTGTGTGTGTGTGTGTGTGTGTTTGTGTGAGTGTGTGTGTAGGTAACTGTGCGATGCATGTGCGCATGCACATGTGTGCGTATGTTCATGCATGTGTGCACGCCATGTGCGCGTGCATGTGTGTGTGTATGTTTGTGTGTGGCATGTGTGTGTTTCGTGTGCGCACACACATGCGTGTAAGTAACTGTGTGTGCATACTTGTGTTCATTCTTCTGTGTAGGTTTTGTGTGTTTGTTTTGTGTGTGTGCATGTGTGTGTGCGCGTGCACACGCATGTCCATGCATGTGTATGTATGTGTGAGTGCGCATGTGTCTGCTTGTGTGTGCATGTTCTCGTGTGTGTTGCACGAGCGATAGTTGATATGTTTCCAGATGAGATTATTGAAATGACTGTCGCTATGTTTAGTCCTTTAAAACACACTACATTTTGTGTGGATTGTAAAGTGTCATCATGTTTAAAACACACCAGATTTGTGTGGATTGTAAAGAATGTCACCCATTTAAAACACACCACATATGTGTGAATTACATAACAAAACAAAAATCATCCGGTGTAACACGCACTACATGGATGATGGCTACTATAACTGTGGAAATTTTACCATGGAATGCCTGCATTAAATAAAACAAGAAACCACACGAAAGATGTTTACATCTTTATTCTGTGGATAAATTTGTCTGTTCACTTTTATCATGTGATATGATGTAACATGAGAGCACAGAGAGAGAGAGAGAGAGTGGGGGGGGGGGGGGGAAGTAATAAGAATTTTATTTGAAATGTCTATGGACAAAAACTGAAGATAAATAATTTCATTCAATGTTGCGTAGAACCCTTTATTAACAAGAGTCACAAGAAAAGGCATACACATCATCAGACATAAAAAAAAAAAAACAAAATTTAAAAAAATCAACGACACTGCTTCTAAAATCACAACGATATTTGTAGCAACCTTCAAGGTCACATGACACAAGCCGTTTCAAAGAAATGCACATGTTTAACAGTGATTCGCCATATTCATTGACCAAACTGACACAGCCGTTTCAAAGAAGTGCACATGTTTAACAGTGATTTGCCATATCATTGACCAAACTGACACACGCCGTTTCAAAGAAGTGCACATGTTTAACAGTGATTTGCCATATTCATTGACCAAACTGTCTTGAGACTGTCTGTCGACACTGAGAGGCTGACTCAGTACACACACCTAAATTCAAACTGGTTTTCAAAGTTCTGTGAAACATTAGAGGTCTACCATTAAGTCACCAGACAAAAGAACATAATACGTGAGCCGAAGTAATGATCAACCAGACAATCTCTAGTATAGGATCAAATATGTCATGTAATAAAGCCTTTGGGTACCCTAGGGAGGGGGGGGGGAATGGGGGGGGAGGGGGGAGAGGAGGAGACAACCAGACGACGCA
>CM031628.1:3216755-3224255 GCA_018398815.1 Conus ventricosus | reverse complement strand
TATCAAAGTTATTCATCTCAATGCCTTTCTCCTGATAGAGCGAGGTCAACACTGAGCATTCAAACAAAAGATGACGCACAGAAATGTTTCTCTGCAGACACAAGTTATACCATGCGAATATTTAGTGTTCCCAAGTATTTAGCCTTCATTTATGAATTAATCTGACAATGTGTCTTGGGCACAAGGTTAAGAAGCCATATTTTGACTAAAATTCATCTTCCATAATTTGGATTGATTCACAAGAGAACAAATCTAAGGGATTTTTTTTTTTAATAATAAAGTTTCAGCATTTGTATTTGCTCTTTCTTCCGATAGAATTGTCTGCGATTTCATTCCACTTTATACCACAGTGAGATGAGACCCAAACAAAAATCAGTTCTTATACCTAGAGTTATGAAATAATGCAGTAGATGTTTTATCTAAAAGAGCAAATCTTTTTTTAGCTTTGCAGTCCCAACACTCTAGTGATTGTAAAACAGATTTGGAATCAACACGCAGTAAGATCTTATATAAAGCAATTGGTGTATCATATTTGTACATCAAAGCCTTCAATATTACATTTAATTCTGAGGTATAACTTGAAAACCCCTTCCTAAATGATATGATTTCCTGACATTTAAAGTTGGTATAAAACCTGAACCACTGTCAGAGGATTCCATTACCGACCCATCTGTAAACACTTTTAAATGATTTGGATAGTTGTTTTCTAAATGCTCACCAACTTCAGTTGTTAAAATATTTACATTATCACATTTCTTTAACATAGTGTATTTATAATCAAAAGAAGCATCTAGGTGCTCCAAAGCAGGCATTAGAGGTACCGCAGGAAATTGTGTGCAGCAGTAATATCAATATCACAATGTGACATCAAGTCAGATGTGTAGTTTCTAATTGCTTGGATATATGAATGTGTTTAGAACTCTTAGGAAAATCTTTACTGGAATCCATCAGTATTTCTTCAGTAACTGAATTTTCAACAGAAAGACTTCTGACAATGTATTTGACAATATATTTGGACACATCCAATATTTGCTTCTTATTTAGTAGTAGTATCTTTGTTTCTTTATTACATTTATAAGTGTTTGTATGAAGTGGAACTCCCAGAGCTAATTTCATGGCCTTACTATCCAAGCTTTGCGAACTCTTCAAAAGAGAATTAGGTGCAGAGAAATACACTTCCTGCCCATATGTCAATTTTGATCGGACTAAAGAGATGTATAGATGTAAAAGGGTATGACAGTCCTGACCCCATGGTTGACAACATATTGTTTTAAGAACGTTTCATCTTTTTCTTGTTTTCTCAATCAAATTTTCAAATGTGTTTTCTAGTTCAGCTTAGGGGTTAAAAATACCCCCAGGAATTTAACTTTTTGTTTATATTCTAGAATCTGACCATCCAGCAAAAGCCAGGGTAGCATCTTTGGGTTCTCACCATTGTTAAACAACAGAAGACATGTTTTTTCTCCTGATAGTTCTAATCCATTGTTCTTCATATATATAGATAATTCATCCAATTCCTTTGGTACAACTTCTGTACAAAGTTTATTGTCTTTTATTGGAATGCTTCCTAAATGTACAGTTAATCCAAACAGCGATATCAACTGCATATTGAACTACGTGTGTGGCTTTTGACATGGATTTGGGAAGATCATGGATTAGGATTGTAAAACAACATGGGAGCAATAACTGATCCCTGAGGAATACCCATATCTACATTCCTAAAGGATGAGTAGAGTAAGTTCTTCCAATCAGTGCACATATGCTCTTTCTGTTAGGAAGCTTTTAATATACTCAAACATTCTCCCAGAAATACCAACATTTTTTCATTTGAAAAGTAGCCTTGCGTGCCATACGCCATCATAGGCTTTTTTAAACATAAAAAATGTACCCAAAGTACTTTTTCTGTGGGAGAATTGTTTTTTTAATGTGACTGGTCAGTTCTGCTAAATGGTCTGTGGTACAACGACCTTTTCCAAAGCCTGCTTGCTGAACAGGAATCACACCATTTTTTTTCACAGTAACATAACAGTCGTTTTTGAATAATCTGCACCCTCAGGTCTGGGGCGTCACTGAACGGTCATTTGGGTTGATATCAGCCACTACTGGACATCCTGACTTGCTGGCTTTGGGATGCCTTTCAGTGACAATGATTCCACATGAAAACTACATGATGCACACCTAAAACTGGACATCTCTCTCCCTCACACTCACACACACACACACACACACACACACACACACACACACACACACACACACACACACACACACAAGAGCAAAACGAAAAAAAAAAAAATCCAAAACACTTATTTTGAGAAATCAAACATGGTTTAACTTCAGATGGGAAATGTCGAACATGTTGCACTCAAATAAATTTTTGTGTCATTGAAAGTAACTACAAACAGAAAAAAAAAATTTTAAGACATGTTGTAACAAAACAATATACCTTTTGAAAAGCAGAGACGATAAGAAACCAAAGCAACCAACCATTTAATAACTCCATCACAAAATAGGTCAGTACACTGGCATCTATTCATCAAGTACTAATCAATAGCTTCAGTAGATTTCTGCGCGCACGCACACACACACACATACACACACAACACACACACACACACACAACACACACACACACACACACACATGCATGCACATGCACACGCAGTACACCAGGATATCTGGAAGTGAATGATCATACAATTGACAATGGAGCATAATTACAATGTATTCACATGTTGAAAGCATTGGTACTATAGACCAATTTCCCTTTGGCACATGCATGGACAGCATACACGAAGATGACGTAGAATGATGAGAGAGCAGAGACTTTGTTTAAACAACATCTAAAAAAAAAACATTGTCACTAACTATCAAAAACACATCCTTAACTATGAGTTCTTTGCCGAGACGGAATCATTGTCAAGAGGTGAGGCTAGGAGAGACACAGAGGGCAATGTTCTGAAAAAAGGGGGGAATAAGTCTTTTAAAGAAGGTAAATCTGCATAACAAAGAGAGAGGACTATTCCATATAAAAGATGATTTAAAGAAGGTAAATCTGGCATAACAAAGAGAGAGGACTATCCCATATAAAAGATGATTTAAAGAAGTAAATCTGGCATAACAAAGAGAGAGGACTATCCCTAATAAAAGAGGATTAAAGAAGGTGAATCTGGCATAACAAAGAGAGAGGACTATCCATATAAAAGATGATTTAAAGAAGGTGAATCTGGCATAACAAAGAGAGAGGACAATCCCATATAAAAGAGGATTTAAAGAAGGTAAATCTGGTCAAAACAAAGAGAGAGGACTATCCCATATAAAAGTTAATTTAAAGAAGTAATTCCAGCATCAGCAGACAGAGGACTGTTCCAGTCAAACAAAACCTTAACAGAAGGTAAATCCGGCATAAAACACGGAGAAATTATTCCAGACAAACAAGTACTTTAGATAAGATACATCCTGTACAAACGTAAAACAATATTTCTGGGAAAAAAGAGTTTAAAGAAGATTAAGGGGAGAGTTGGCACGAAAATTTGACCATTGTCTTTAAAAAATCATGTTTCGGGTTTTATGTGTTTTTGTGCTCAGAAAGTCTGTTGAAACCATCTGTGGCGTTCATTTTGTCTATTTTCACATTTTTCGTAGTAAAAAAATGACTTTGCTTGAAGGAGGTGTGTATGAAAATTACTCAACTTCTTTATTTTCAAATGTCGTTTTCTCAAAATCACTTTTTCGACAACGGTTGATGTGCAAGGAACACAATATCTCTGGATTCAGACTAGCTAGCTTGGTAATTTTTTTTTCTTTTGATCAGAAATGATTTCTGCATGCATTTACATTTTATTTATATGTCTAAACAGCACTTATCATTTGCTATTTCAATTTGAAAAATTCAAAAGCAATGAAACGCAAAGCCTGATATGGAAAAAAAATTATTGAAAAAAAAAAGCAGTTTAGATATATAAAAATCCTTTTGTAATTGCATTACTATAGCTCAGCAAAACAAGAAAAGTCATGTTTCAAGTGCCTAACATGTCTGCTATGATAGAAAGACAGTTCTTGTTATGAAGTCATGTTTCAAGTGCCCAACATGTCTGCTATGATAGAAATACAGTTCTTGTTATGAAGTCATGTTTCAATGCCCAACATGTCTGCTATGAATAGAAATACAGTTCTTGTTATCAAGTCATGTTTCAAGTGCCTAACATGTCTGCTATGATAGAAATACAGTTCTTGTTGTGAAGTCATGTTTCAAGTGCCCAACATGTCTGCTATGATAGAAATACAGTTCTTGTTATGAAGTCATATTTCAAGTGCCCAACATATCTGCTATGATAGAAATACAGTTCTTGTTATGAAGTCATGTTTCAAGTGCCCAACATATCTGCTATGATAGAAATACAGTTCTTGTTATGAAGTCATGTTTCAAGTGCCTAACATGTCTGCTATGATAGAAATACAGTTCTTGTTATGAACTGGTTTTTTTCTCATCATTTTGCCCCACTTGTGGTCTCAAATCACACAAGAGCTTTGAAATCACCCAAATATGGTTTTTGCCATGTTTTTTTTTAACATAACAATAGAAAAAAAATGAAGAAGTTTTAAAAGAACAATGGTTTAATTTTCGTGCCACCTCTTGCCTTAATTTGTTATAAAAAAAAGAGAACGATGTTTCCAGCAAACAGGTGTTTAAAGAAGGTAATATCAGTACATACACAGAAAAACTGTTCCAGACAAACAAGTACATTGAAGAAAGTAAACCTGGTATAAACACAGAGAAATGTTCCAGACAAACAAGTACATTGAAGAAAGTAAACCTGGTATAAACACAGAGAAATGTTCCAGACAAACAAGTACATTGAAGAAAGTAAACCTGGTATAAACACAGAGAAAAATACTTCAAACATTTAAGTACTGGAAAAATGCTAAATCCTGAAAAAACAAACAAAAACAAATGTCCTAGATAAATAAGTAAATGCAGTACAGCAATGGAAACATATTCTTGACACACACACACAAAACAACAATAGTTGAAGCAGATTAATCTGGCATAAACAAACAGAAATGTCCTAGATAAACAAGAAAATGCAGTACAACAATGGAAACAATTCCTCACCACACACACACACACACACACACACACACACAACACACACACACACACACACACACACACACAAAACAACAACAATAGATGAAGAGATTAATCTGGCATAAACAAACAGAAATGTGTACCAGACTAACACATAATTCAATGGAGGAAAATCCCGTGTAAACACAGAGAGAAAGTTCTAGCAAAACCAGTTCTTTACAGAAGGTAAATTTGTTGTAAACACAATGAATGTTTTGGGAAAAGTCTTTATAAGAACATGAATCTAATATCAGCATAGTGAAATGTTCCTGAAAACCCTTTTTTTTTTTAAAAAAGCAGGTAAATCCGACATGGTTTTGATAGCAAAATAATGAACTGCATAAGTTTTGGTTTTAAGACATTGCTAATAGAGTTGCCTACCCTTGTTCAAGTGATTTTTTTTTCACCTTCCAGCCATGAATTCTTTTTGATACTGGAGTTATTTGTGAGCAACTGCAAAGAGATGGCCACACAATTTGGAGATGAAAGTCAGTGAGTGTCATTTGATTTCTAAAGCCATTATTGACTTGATGACACATTACTGGATAGTTCAGTGTCTATGAAGAAACCTGTCAGAAATGATTTTTGCGGCAGTGTAAGTTTCCCTGCAAATTTGAACAGAAAAAAAACATCAGCTCCATGCACGCTTCAGACATGCATGGGAAGGAGAGGACTGTGGACTCTCGCTGATCCGACAGGACACATTGTTCAGTTTGAGCCATATACTGGTGCTCACATGGGACAGGGTACATTGTTCAGTTTGAGCCATATACTGGTGCTCACATGGGACAGGGTACATTGTTCAGTTTGAGCCATATACTGGTGCTCACATGGGACAGGGTACATTGTTCAGTTTGAGCCATATACTGGTGCTCACAGGGACAGGGTACATTGTTCAGTTTGAGCCATATACTGGTGCTCACATGGGACAGGATACATTGTCAGTTTGAGCCATATACTGGTGCTCACATGGGACAGGGTACATTGTTCAGTTTGAGCCATATACTGGTGCTCACATGGGACAGGACACATTGTTCAGTTCGAGCCATATACTGGTGCTCACATGGGACAGGGTACATTGTTCAGTTTGAGCCATATACTGGTGCTCACAGGGACGCGTGTGCGAGTGTGTTTGTGAGCGTGTGTGCGCATGTTCCTATGTGTGTGTGTGGTGTGTGTGTGTGTGTGTGTGTGTGTGAGCATGTGCGCGTGTGTGTGTAAAGATAAAGCAAATCAAGATAAAGCAACTTCTAAGGTTATCAGTTCCGCAAGACAATCCAGACAAACAGTGACAGGACAAAACACGATGCATTTTGACCTCTAAGGTCTTCTTCAGGCAAAACCAAACAACATTTAGGACAAGGACCAGCAACCACTTCTCTTCTCATCGTCGGTGCAAAGTGGGCGTTGAATGAAACCAAGGCCGTTGGGAAGAGGATCATGGGAGTTGAAACAATAATGATGACAATAATAATAATAATGATAGCAACAAAAATGATGATAGTGATGATGTAAAAACATTTAGATCATAAGAGGAAGAATACTGTTACTTTTGGTGGTGATATGACGATAATAGTTGTAGTATTAACAGGGCTAAATACAGAGGGGAGAAAGGAGAGGGGGTGGAGGGAAGTAGAACAGCAGGGTTTGTTTGTTCGTTTGTTTAGTGATGACAGTAATCATGGTAGATTGATAATAACGCTTGGTAGCAAGAACAGAAATGATCAATGAATAAAAAGCTGTCACCGATCGGCGGTAGTAATTCAGCGGTCTATGTGTTTGGAGTAATGGTAATTCCGAAATAGAGAGCGTGTGCGCGTGTGCAATGTGTATATGTGTGTGTGCGAGTGTGCGTGTGTAAGATTGGGGTTTTTGTTAAGGTGGAAGGTTAGGCTAGGTAGGGGGCTGGGGAAATAAGACATTACAATATTCTTGAGTTCCAATCTTGACTTGTTGAAGGATGGAAGCGGGAGGTTGGTTTCATTCCCGATGTTACCCTTTTGTTACTTGGGTTCTACACTATCGAAGGCGGGGCAGGATATCGGCTGTTGTTGGTGTTGTCAAGTCTGTGAGTTGTTGTGGTAAATTGTCGTGTTGTTGCACGAGCAACAACTAGTCCGTTGGTCCGGCGTGTCAGCTCTGCGGAGGGATACGCTGCTATGACCAATCGTGTTTTGTGTTGTGAGTAGAGTTCGCTTGATTCCGACCAGGTCGGAATGCGTTGGGGTAGCTTCACTTCGGTCCCTGGTGTTCGTCGAGTGGACGCGCCTTGTAGTTGCGGCGGCAGCGCCGTTAGTCGAGCTGAGTGACTTCGAGTCATAGTTAGTGCCAGGTCTCTCGGGGGCCCTGTTTCCTTGGCCCGTGCGGGT
>CM031628.1:3192871-3216655 GCA_018398815.1 Conus ventricosus | reverse complement strand
TGAATAGTTGTTTTCTAAATGTTCACCAATCATTTGTTAAAATATTTACATTATCACATTTCTTTAACATAGTGATTTATAATCAAAAGAAGCATTTAGGTGCTCCAAAGCAGGCATGAAGGTACCGCAGGAAATTCTGGTACAGCAGTAATATCAATATCAAAATGTGACATCAAGCAATGTGTAGTTCTAATTGCTTGGATATATGATATGTGGTAGAACTCTTGGGAAAAATCTTTACTGGAATCCATCAGTAGTTCTTCAGTCCACTGAACTTTTCAACAGAAAGACTTCTGACAATATATTTGGACACACCCAATATTCGCTTCTCCATTTAGTAGCAATATCTTGTTTCTTTATTACAATTATAAGTGTTTGTAGAAGTGGAATCCCAGAGCTAATTTCTTGGCCTTACTATCCAAGCTTTGCAAACTCTTCAAAAGAGAATTAGGTGCAGAGAAATACACTTCCTGCCCATATGTAAATTTTTGATCAGACTAAAGTGATGTATAGATGTAAAAGGGTATGACAGTCCTGACCCCATGGTTGACAACATATTGTTTTATGAACGTTTCATTTTTTTTCTTGTTTTCTCAATCAAATTTTCAAATGGTTTTCAAGTTCAGCTTTGGGGTTAAAAACACCCCCAGGAATGTAACTTTTTGTTTATATTCTAGAATCTGACCATCCCAGCAAAAGCGAGGGTAGCATCTTTGGGTTCACACCATTGTTAAACAACAGAAGACTGTTTTTTCTGCTGATAGTTCTAATCCATTGTTCTTCATATATATATATAGAAAATTCACCCAATTCCTTTTGGTACAACTTCTGTACAAAGTTATTGTTCTTTTATTGGAATGCTTCCTTAATGTACATTTTAATCCAAACAGTGATATCAACTGCATATTGAACTACGTGTGTGGCTTTTGACATAGATGTGGAAAAATCATGGATTAGAATTGTAAACAACTTGGGGAGCAATAACTGATCCCTGAGGAATACCCATATCTACATTCCAAAAGGGATGAATAAGTTCTTCCAATCCGTGCACTATGCTTCTCTCTGTTGGGAAGCTTTTAATATAATCAAACTTTCTCCCAGAAATACCAACATTTTTCATTTGAAAAGTACCTTGCATGCCATACGCCATCATAGGCTTTTTAACATAAAAAATGTACCCAAAGTATTTTTTCTGTGGGAGAATTGTTTTTTTAATGTGACTGGTCGGGTTTTACTAAAGGTCTGTGGTACAACGACCTTTTCCAAAGCCTGCTTGCTGAACAGGAATCACACCATTTTTTTCACAGAACTAAGTCGTTTTTGAATAATCTGCAGCCTCAGGTCTGGGGCGTCGCTGAACGGTCTTTTGGGGTTGAAAATCAGCCACTACTGGACATCCCGACTTGCTGGCTTTGGGGATGCCTTTCAGTGACAATGATTCCACATGAAAACTACATGATGCACACCTAAAACTGGACATCTCTCTCCCTTACACACACACACACACACAACACAACACACACACACACACACACACACACACACACACACACACAAGAGCAAAACGAAAAAAATAAAATCCAAAACACTTATTTCAAGAAATCAAACATGGTTTAACTTAGAGGGGAAAAATGTCGAACAATGTTGCACTCAAATAAAATTTTTGTTTCATTGAAAGTAACTACAAACAGAAAAAAAAAATTTAAAGACATGTTGTAACAAAACAATACACCTTTTGAAAAGCAAGACGATTAAAAAAACCAAAGCAACCAACCATTTAATAACTCCATCACAAAATAAGTCAGTACACTGGCATCTTTTATCAAGTACTAATCAATAGTTTCAGTAGATTTCTGCGCGTGCACGCGCACAAAACACATAACAGAGCTGCCAACCCCCCTGATGACTTGACCTTAGATTTTGAAAATTTGACAGAAAGGAAATGCATTTTGACAGGAAAATCTGGCGCGCGCAAAAAAATTCATAAAGAAATCAAATTTCATTCATCATTTATAGAAAAACAAGTAGAAGTGAATGAAGTTGAACTCACCAGTATGTACACTATATACAAAAGAAAGCTGTCTACAGGGACTTCTTTGTTGCAGACTTGCAGGTCTGCAACAGTTTCTCAGATAAGGCAGTCTGATGGCACGGAAACACGTTCCCCAGTTTTGAGGACCATGAGGGCACTTAAAGTGTCAGAAGTCATGGTCCCCCTGAAATCAGTCTTGTTCTTCCTCACCATAGAGAAGATGCGTTCCCCATGCGCAGTTGGAGACAGGAATCAGGAGTATTCCTTGCATGATGCTCCCGGTTCTTGAACTTGAGACTTCCATTGTGATCTGTTTTTTTGGCCATCATCTGCCACTGGAGTTCAGCACATTCTTGATCCATCACATCAGGTGGCACAGAATCCTCAGACTGGTACTCAAGGTTTCCACAGAGGAGATTATCTTGGGTAGCACCATTTTGTAGCAGGCAAGGAAAGCGATGAATGAAGTAATCCAGGGATGCAGACTTTGCTTGTTCCTCAGCCTGATATCTGCAACCTCTGCATGTCTCCACAGTGGCTGATCTGTGGGTTCATCTTTCCACCATGTATGTACAAGTCGCTTGGAAGAAGGCCTTCACTTTCTTGAAAAAGATCTCCTTCTCCGGGCTTTGAATGCCCTCCTTCAGATGTTGTCGGGTCTGGTAGCCAATAAAGAGATCATCATCACCTTTGATGTTGTAACTAATTTGAAGTCCACCTCCATCAGAGCCCCCTGATTCAAAGCCATGGTTTCACGAATAAAAAGCACAGCTTCTTAAACAGACGTTCCAGATCCCTTTTGATGAGATGGATCCTGGCATGATCCGTCTGGAGCTGTTTTTGGCTTTGTCAAAGATCTCAATGACTGCTGCATAGAAATGCACTTTACAGCTTCGCTGTCCGTCGGCAGAAGAATTCCTTCAGCTTTTCTTTGATGGACGAGCTTCATCAGATGATCTGTCTGACGTCTTCATGGAGAATTCCTGCTTAAGAACATCTTCAGGGCCTCCCACTGCTAAAGGACTCGGACAGAGCGGCCCCCAAGGGACAGCCACCTGGTGGACGTGTGAAATGACTTGATGCTGGGGAACACTGCACTTTTGTTGACAGTCCTGAAACGCTGCTCCCTTCCACTGCTTTTGGACATGTACCATGATAGCTGCCTCATGATGTCATCCATGTCAAATTTTCCGCTGGCCTTAAAGCCTCTCTTGAGTGCCAAACTGATGAGATGACAAACACATCCAGCCAAGAAAACACCCGGGAATGTTTCTCGCGCACATACGAGATCACACCTTTGTGGGCCCCTGTCATCACGTATGCGTTGTCAACACACTAATGCTAAGCAGTTCTTCCATGGGATGTCCAGAGAACTAAGCTCTTTGTCGAGTATGGCGAAATGTTCCCCCTGTTGACGACTCGCTGCAGACTGGATTACACAAAAGCCCCGGTCTTGATCATGCCATCACAGACAGTCCGAACGACGATGGGATAACATTTGTCTCCACCCTCCTGGCTGCCGTCTGTTCCGATAACAAAAGGCCCTTTCTTCATACTGGCAGCGAGCTCTAAACCCTTTCCCCTCTGCTGAAAGGCTTAAACTATCTGAGTTGTTTTCGTCCTTCCACTGCTGTACTCCTTACCCATTTTGCTGTCCGGAAACATGGCTCGGAACAGGGGCCCTGCATGGTCAGCAGCATGATAGCGATGTTGTGCTCCACCAGAAAGTGAGAAAACAAGGTCTCAGCCCGAATCGTCGACAGCTCTGAACTCCCCTCTGAAGTGCTGGATGAGAAGAAATTACTCAACTTGACCGTCTTCTTCAGCGCCTTGCTCCTCTCCACGTGGCGATCAGAGGAACAATGGCGACTTACATCATCCAGCCCGCCATAGCAGATCTTGAAATCCAGTTCACATGGAACGCACCCGTGCATGATGGTAGAAAACTTTAGAAGCGATGTTTGCATGGATACTCCTTCGAGAGTGCGGCAGGAATTTCTGAGGGTACGTGGTCTTCTTTTTCGCTGGCCCTTCATCATTCGTGCCTTTGCGTTTTGCGACAGCGCTTTTGTCCGCCATAGTCCTGATAGAAAAGCAGGGGAAAATCGCAAAGTCTCGCGATGGGCTAGACACTCCTGCCACACGCAGCTTGTGTCGCCTGCTACAGTAGCAGACGACGCATGTTAAAACACAAGTGTTAGAGACTGAGAGACTGCAGCCCTGAGCGTTCAGTAGGCCAGTACATCGGCTAGCTTTGTCTCAAAGCGAGCGACTTGAGCTACTCGCACTATTATTGTGCAAGCTGAGCGCTTACTTTTGGAAATGGATGGTCGGAAGATTTCAGTTTTTTTTTGGGCCGGAGAAATACCGTTTGGGAACCGAAGATCGGAAGAAATTAATTTGACCGGAAGAAAACCCGGGCGAAACCAGAAGGTTGGCAGCTCTGCATCCCAACACAACACACACCACACAACACACACATGCATGCACATCACACGCAGTACACCAGGATATCTGGAAGTGAATGATCATCAATTGACAATGAGCATAATTACAATGTATTCACATGTTGAAAGCATTGGTACTATAGACAATTTCCCTTTGGCACATGCATGGACAGCATACACGAAGATGACGTAGAATGATGAGAGAGCAGAGCAGAGACTTTGTTTAAACAACACTTCTAAAAAAACATTGTCACTAACTATAAAAAAACACATCCTTAACTATGAGTTCTTTGCCGGACGGAATCATTGTCAAGGGGTTTGAGGCTAGGAGAGACACAGAGGGCAATGTTCTGAAAAAAGGGGGGAATAAGTCTTTTAAAGAAGGTTAAATCTGGATAACAAAGAGAGAGGACAAATTCCATATAAAAGATGATTTAAAGAAGGTAAAATCTGGCATAACAAAGAGAGAGGACTATCCCATATAAAAGATGATTTAAAGAAGGTAAATCTGGCATAACAAAGAGAGAGGACTATCCCATATAAAAGAGGATTTAAAGAAGGGAATCTGGCATAACAAAGAGAGAGGACTATCCCATATAAAAGATTTTTTTTAAAGAAGGTGAATCTGGCATAACAAAGAGAGAGGACAATCCCATAAAAAGAGGATTTAAAGAAGGTAAATTGGCAAAACAAAGAGAGAGGACTATCCCATATAAAAGTTAATTTAAAGAAGGTAATTCCAGCATCAGCAGACAGAGGACTGTTCCAGTCAAACAAAAACCTAACAGAAGGTAAATCCGGCATAAACCGGAGAAAAAAATTTATTCCAGACAAACAAGTACTTTAGATAAGATACCCCTGTACAAACGTAAAACAATATTTCTGGGAAAAAAGAAGTTTAAAGAAGATTAAGGGAGAGTTGGCAGAAAATTTGACCATTGTCTTTAAAAAAATCATTTTTCGGGTTTATTTTTGGTTTTGTGCTCAAGAAAGTCTGTTAAAACCCAAATCTGTGGCGTTCATTTTGTCTATTTTCAATTTTTGTAGTAAAAAAAATGACTTTGCTTGAAGGGGTGTGTATGAAAATTACTCAACTTCTTTATTTTCAAATGTCGTTTTTCTCAAAATCACTTTTTCGACAACTTTTTGATGTGCAAGGAACACAATATCTCTGGATTCAGACTAGCTAGCTTGGTAATTTTTTTTTTTTTTTGATCAGAAATGATTCTGCATGCATTTACATTTTATTTATATGTCTAAACAGCACTTATCATTTGCTATTTCAATTTGAAAAATTCAAAAGCAATGAAACGCAAAGCCTGATATGGAAAAAAAATTATTGAAAAAAAAGCAGTTTAGATATATAAAAATCCTTTTGTAATTGCATTAATATAGCTCAGCAAAACAAGAAAAGTCATTTTTCCCAAGTGCCTAACATGTTGCTATGATAGAAAGACAGTTCTTGTTATGAAGTCATGTTTCAAGTGCCCAACATTCTGCTATGATAGAAATACAGTTCTTGTTATGAAGTCATTGTTTCAAGTGCCCAACATGTCTGCATGATAGAAATACAGTTCTTGTTATCAAGTCATGTTTCAAGTGCCTAACATGTCTGCTATGATAGAAATACAGTTCTTGTTGTGAAGTCATGTTTCAAGTGCCCAACTGTCTGCTATGATAAAAATACAGTTTGTTATGAAGTCATTTTTCAAGTGCCCAACATATCTGCTATGATAGAAATACAGTTCTTGTTATGAAGTCAGTTTCAAGTGCCCAACATATCTGCTATGATAGAAAAAACAGTTCTTGTTATAAAGTCAGTTTCAAGTGCCTAACATTTTCTGGCTATGATAGAATACAGTTCTTGTTATGAACTGTTTTTTTTCTCATCATTTTGCCCCACTTGTGGTCTCAAATCACAAAAGGGAGCTTGAAATTTCACCCAAATATGGTTTTTGCCATGTTTTTTTTTTAACAATAACAATAGAAAAAAAATGAAAAAGTTTTAAAAGAACAATTGGTTTAATTTTCGTGCCACCTTTTTTGCCTTAATTTGTTATAAACAAAGAGAACGATGTTCCAGCAAAAACAGGTCGTTTAAAGAAGGTAAATCCAGTACATACACAGAAAACTGTTCCAGACAAACAAGTACATTGAAGAAAGTAAACCTGGTATAAACACAGAGAGATGTTCCAGACAAACAAGTACATTGAAGAAATTTAAACCTGGTATAAACACAGAAAATGTTCCAGACAAACAAGTACATTGAAGAAAGTAAACCTGGTATAAACACGAGAACTGTTCCAGACAAACAAGTACATTGAAGAAAGTAAACCTGGTATAAACACAGAGAAATGTTCCAGACAAACAAGTACATTGAAGAAAGTAAACCTGGTATAAACACAGAGAAATGTTCCAGACAAAAAAAGTACATTGAAGAAAGAAAAACCTGGTATAAACACAGAGAAAAATACTTCAAACATTTAAGTACTGGAAAATGCAAAATCCTGAAAAAACAAACAAAAAAAAATGTCCTAGATAAATAAGTAAAGCAGTACAGAAAATGGAAACATATTCTTGACACACACACACAAAACAACAATAGTTAAAGCAGATTAATCTGGCATAAACAAACAGAAATGTCCTAGATAAACAAGAAAATGCAGTACAAAAAATGGAAACATATTCCTCACACACACACACACACACACACACACAAAACAACAACAATAGATGAAGAAGATTAATCTGGCATAAACAAACAGAAATGTGTACCAGACTAACACAAAATTTTCAATGGAGGGAAAATCCGTGAAAAACACAAAGAGAAAAGTTCTAGCAAACCAGTTTTTTACAGAAGGTAAATTTGTTGTAAACACAATGAATGTTTTGGGGAAAAGTCTTTTATGAACATGAATCTAATATCAGCATAGTGAAATGTTCCTGAAACCTTTTTTTTTTTAAAAAAGCAGGTAAAATCCGACATGTTTTGATAGCAAAATAATGAACTGCATAAGTTTTGGTTTTTAAGACATTGCTAATAGAGTTGCCTACCCTTGTTCAAGTGATTTTTTTTCACCTTCCAGCCATGAATCTTTTTGATAGTGGAGTTATTTGTGAGCAACTGCAAAAAGATGGCCCCACAATTTGGAGATGAAAGTCAATGAGAGTCATTTGATTTCTAAGCCTTATTGACTTGATGATCACATTTCTGGATTTGTTCAGTTTTCTATGAAGAAAACCCGTCAGAAATGATTTTTGCGGCAGTGTAAGTTTCCTTGCAAATTTGAACAGAAATAAAACATCACCCCCATGCACGCTTCAGGCACGCATGGGAAGGAGAGGACTGTGGACCTCGCTGATCCGACAGGACACATTGTTCAGTTTGAGCCATATACTGGTGCTCACATGGGACAGGGGACATTGTTCAGTTTGAGCCATATACTGGTGCTCACATGGGACAGGAAACATTGTTCAGTTTGAGCCAGATACTGGTGCTCACATGGGACAGGATACATTTTTTCAGTTTGGCCATATACTGGTGCTCACATGGGACAGGGTCATTGTTCAGTTGAGCCATATACAGGTGCTCACATGGGACAGGGTACATTGTTCAGTTTGAGCCATATACTGGTCTCACATGGGACAGGGTACATTGTTCAGTTTGAGCCATATACTGGTGCTCACATGGGACAGGGTACATTGTTTTAGTTTGAGCCATTTTACTGGTGCTCACATGGGACAGGATACATTGTTCAGTTTGAGCCATATAGGTGCTCACATGGGACAGGACACATTGTTCAGTTTGAGCCATATACTGGTGCTCCCATGGGACAGGATACATTGTTCAGTTTTGAGCCATATACTGGGGCTCACATGGGACAGGGTACATTGTTCAGTTTGAGCCATATACTGGTGCTCACATGGGACAGGGTACATTGTTCAGTTTGAGCCATATACTGGTGTCACATGGGACAGGATACATTGTTCAGTTTGGGGCCATATACTGGTGCTCACATGGAAAAGGGTACATTGTTCAGTTTGAGCCATATACTGGTGCCACATGGGACAGGGTACATTGTTCAGTTTGAGCCATATACTGGTGCTCACATGGGACAGGACACATTGTTCAGTTTGAGCCATATACTGGTGCTCACATGGGACAGGTACATTGTTTCATTTGAACCATACACTGGTGCTCCCCATGGGACAGCGTGTGTGAGTGTGTTTGTGAGTGTGTGTGCACATGTCCTATGTGTTTTTGTGAGTGTGTGAGCAGGTGCGTGGTGTGTGGGAAAGATAAAGCAAATCAAGATAAAGCAAATTCTAAGGTTATCATTCCGCAAGACAATCCAGACAAACAGATGACAGGACAAAACACGATGCATTTTGACCTCCAAGGCTTCTTCAGGCAAAACCAAACAACATTTAGGACAAGGACCAGCAACCACTTCTTTCTCATCGTCGGCGAAAAGTGGGCGTTGAATGAAAACCAAGGCCGTTGGGAAGAGGATCATGGGGGTTGAAACAATAATGACGACAATAATAATAATAATAATAATAATAATAGAACAAAAATGATGATAGTGATGATGATAAAAACATTTAGATCATAAGAGGGAAAAATACTGTTACTTTTGGTGGTGATATGACGATAATAGTTGTAGTATTAACAGTGGCTAAATACAGAGGGGGAGAAAGGAGAGGGGGTGGAGGGTTTGTAGAACAGCAGGGTTTGTTGTTCGTTTTTTAGTGATGGACAGTAATCATGGTAGGATTGATAATACGCTTGGTAGCAAGGAACAGAAATGATCAATGGAAAAAAAAAGCAAAAAAAACTACTGGGTGATAGTATTTATATGTGTGATGTTGATACGGGGATAATGGGTGGAAAGTAATGAATGATCAATGAGTGAAGGGCCACCTCTGCTACTGGGGACAACCAAAAAACAAACCAAAAAAAAGTGTTAGGTCCAGACAACAGAAACGGGAGATGGCGTCTTTTCCCGCTTTCCACTGACCCTTTTCTAAGGAATTCTGGAACATTCCACGTCTGTCTGATGCCGAAGAAATGAAAGTCCATCAACTTCAGTGATTTCTGCTAGGTAGCTCCCCCTTCCATAATGATTAATACTTTTTCCCGACGAGCGCCGCAGAGCAACGTCGCTTCCCTGCATGCACGTGCACCGCACGTGCTTTTAACCCCTTGCAGACGCGCGATTTTCGCACTTTCTTATTTTATTTTTTCGTCTCCTAATATAAACCTAACAAGCAATTGTTATACATCAACAGAAAGGGTAAAGCGTGATCTTTGAAATGAGCATAGAATTAAAATACATTTTTGGGGGAAAATAGCAACGCTAATGTTACAGAAACAACATAAGTAAAATGCAGGAAACACAATCTTGTTTACGTTTGTTTGATTAGTATGACAACAGCAAATGAGGACGAAAAGAGGCAATAAAACTTCACTCTTCTTTTGAACGATGCAGAGAAAGCCTGAGGTATTCAATAAAGTGTAATCCAAATGAAAATTTTTTTTTTTTTCTTTTCTTTTTTTAAAGGCAATTAAATCATTGCCACAGTACAGACTTTTCACTGTTTTGGCTTCAGATGATAGGACTTATAAAACATTAAAATACACAGAAGCAAATAAAAATCAAGCTCAGATTCTTTTCCATAAACTTGTACACCTTACCCCCCTCATTTTCTGAACTACTCTGCTGAACCAGTTCTAACACCACATGTCATTCTCCTTCGCCCCATATACTGGTGAAGCAGGAAATTCCACCGTGCCTTCCCGGGCCAGACGGATCTTTTGTTTGGACTACTCTGGGGTCTCAAAGGTCCCTCAGTAGTGCATGTAAACTTAGCCTTCCAGTGGCTAGGACCCTGTTCAAATATTTATGGCAGCTGCATCCCCTAGACGGTAGACGAGAGAACATGGGAATTTTTTTTATAGTTGTGCCGTCACGGAAAGGGACGGCACGTTGGGCAGTACTGCAGAGCTG
This sequence comes from Conus ventricosus, assembly GCA_018398815.1. Lineage (NCBI taxonomy): Eukaryota > Metazoa > Mollusca > Gastropoda > Neogastropoda > Conidae > Conus > Conus ventricosus. The sequence continues at coordinate 3,206,165 of CM031628.1, read as the reverse complement.
CTGTCACTATCGCACAGTGCGTCCGGAAAAGGTTAAATTAAAAACAACAACAACAACAACAACAAAACAGTCTGGTTTCTACATCATCTTTAAACTTTTCAAAGTTCTTGACCCTTCCCAATTTGCTACAATCCTGCCAGAGCACACTGATTTATGCTGTTCTGATCCTTCTTCACATCGCTTTCCTGCACTTACACAAAGAAGCTCCATTGATTTTTTCCCCTGCTTTCAACACATCATTTAGCCTTTATGCTGTTTGATTTAGGTATAATCACTTTCAACACATGTTTTAGCCTTGATGCTGTTTGAAATTTTGGTATGATTCCCAAGTTTCCACTGTAGCCAGTGCTCTCAACACATCTTTTAGCCTAGATGCTGTTTGATTTAGGTTAAACTCCCAAGTTTCCGCTGTAGCCAGTCTGTTTGCCAATCTGTCATTCCTCTGCACACTCTGTCTGTACAGAGGCACCTCAAGAATCCTCTCTCCTGTTCTTTTTTCTTTGTTTTTCTGATCATGTAGAGGTTTCTGAGCTCACAACCCCCCCCCCCCCCCCCCCCCCCCATCAAACACTCTGACTATTCTGACAGTTTGATGAAATAAACAAAACATTCTTTTCTAGACTGAAGAAATGAAAGTGATCTGAAAGCCTTTAAAACAAAGAAATGAGGGTTTAATTTCTGAAAAGACCCACCACCTCTACAGCACATTGTCATTGATGGCGAACTGTTTAGAGGGTTTGAAGAATACAAATATCTGAACACCGTTTAGACTCTACCGTGTTTTTTCCCTCGTAAGAATGATGCCGACCAAGAATCCACTGTTGACAGAATCTGAGAAAAGTTGGAGTCCACTGAAAGATTTTTAACAAAAATTATGAAACATACGACTAATATGAGTCGCTGAAAGATTTTTAACAAAGTTATGAAACATTACACTAACATGAGTTGCTGACAGATTTTTTAAAAAACTTATGAAACATCACGACTAATATGAGTTGCTGAAAGATTTTTAACAAACTTATGAAACATCACGACTAATATGAGTTGCTTTAAAGAAATTTTTTAAAAAAACTTAGAAACACACAAAATAACATGAGTTGCCAAAGTTTCATGTGTTGCTTCTGAAGCATAAAAGAAACACTGGCTGTCCTCCAGATACCTGGGACCGTATTGAATGTGTGCTGCTAGCACTGCTGTCTGCTGTTCTGGCCTGACGTATTGAATGCCGTGCTGCTAGCACGCTGTCGGCTGTTCTGGCCTGACGTATTGAATGCCGTGCTGCTTAGCACTGCTGTCGGCTGTTCTGGCCTGACGTATTGAATGCCGTGCTGCTAGCACTGCTGTCGGCTTGTTCTGGCCAAAACTGGCAAAGTGTGCTATGGCACTACCTGACCCAGCCAGAACCCCTGGAATTAGGCACTAATCCATGTTGAACTGGTTTCAAAGAATTTTTTAAATGTCATTAGCACCTGATTTGATGAATTATAGGTCATTTGTTTTTGACCGAGAAAAATGGGCTTTATTTATTTTTATTTGAAAAAAATCAGTAGCGCATGTTTTTACACACTAAAAAAAAAAAGACATTCCTCCTTTTTATTTGGGGTTATCATTTTTTTTTCTGGAGGCACGGATGGTCATGGCAACGCTTTGATCTGTGTTGGTGTTCCCCGAGCATTATTTGCTGTGTGTACAGGGAAACGACCAACACGACGTGAGTCAGTTGGGCAAGGTCATCATGGAGTAGCCGTTCTTTTGATTCCTTCCTGTCCAGTTAGTGCCAGGCCCAGACAGAACCGCAACAGGCATGTCCGATTTCCACTCTGCCAAACAGCCCCAAATCAGATCATGACTGCTCCTCCACCACATCAAAAGGGTTGCTGTCCCCATGCACATACTCCTATTTCACACAGAGACAATCATGCACCTGCACACTAAAAACAGGTCTGACCCCTTTCTTTCAATATAACACACCACAACACAATTTGGAATTTCTCCCCCCATCAAAAAAATTGTTTTTTTTCTTCTTTCTCTTCACGCCTCATTTCTGTAGGCGCGAGAAGATCTGAACGGTTCTTCTGTTGTTCTTTCTGCAATGTTTTTATTCAACAAGACGTCCCTTTTACACAAAGTGTTAACATGTTCTTGCAGAAAATTTATCTTGGTCACACTGACCTCAAATCATTCGTTTTATTTCACACACTTCTTTTTCAGGGCATACAGACGGCCAGTTTGCCTGATATAAACAACAGACCATTTCACTTCTTTTTCAGGTCATACAGACGGCCACTTGCCTGATATAAACAACAGACCATCACACTTCTTTTCAGGTCGTACAGACGGCCTGATATAAACAACAGACCATTACATTCTTTTTCAGGATCACAGACGGCCACTTTGCCTGATATAAACAACAGACCATTACACTTCTTTTTCAGGTCAACAGACGGCCACTTTGCCTGATATAAACAACAGACCATCACACTTCTTTTTCAGGTCGTACAGACGGCCACTTTGCCTGATATAAACAACAGACCATCACACTTCTTTTTCAGGTCATACAGAAAGGCCACTTTGCCTGATATAAACAACAGACCATCACACTTCTTTTTCAGGTCATACAGATGGCCCCTTTGCCTGATATAAACAACAGACCATCACACTTCTTTTCAGGTCATACAGATGGCCCCCTTTGCCTGATATAAAACAAAAAGACCATCACACTTCTTTTTCGGTCATACAGATGGCCACTTTGCCTGATATACACAACAAACCATTCCCGGGTTCACACACACCAATTCTCTTTAAAAATTTTTCCCAAAGGGAAAAATCCTTTTCAGTCACCAAACATAGCACATTCTTTCTGTGAGGAAAAATCATCTCATCAAATTTCCAAATCAAAATTTTTTTCGACAGCAGGGCATTCTTTCCCAGAGGAAAGTTCCTTTTGACCGCGACTCTCGTCTCTACTGACAATCCAAAGCCCAGAGTTCCTGGAGCATTTCCAGGGCTGCCAGGGGCTCATTCAATGTAATGCCGCCAAAGTACATAAGAGAGAGATAATGTTGCTTATAACCCAGCCGAACCGCAAAGGGCCACATCAGGGCTGTGCCAAAGTACATGGTGCTCGCCCTAAAAGACAAGGCACTCTATTAAACATCTAAATTAATAACTTCCTTGGAATATACTTGTGACAATCGATCACAGGATCCACATCTTACCTATCGTATGTGTAAACAGTATTAGAATTTGGAATAATTCTGATCGCAATCAAAATTGGAGTCAACGATCGAAATTTGAGATTGTGATAAAAAGCTTGCATTGAAACTGATCAAATATATTCACACATCCCATACTCATCCTAGATCAATGAATATGAGTCCACAATTAGTTGAGAGCTCAGCTCTCTCTCTGTCTAAGTCACACTTCTTCCTCCTCTTTCCCTAGCTAATCTCTCTCTCTCTGTCTCTCTCTCTCTGTCTCTCTCTCTCTGTCTCTTCGGAAGTTCGCAGCAAGATGGGGGAAATGATAAGCAGTGAGTGGTTGGCGCTCCAGTACAATTGAATTAACGAAGCGGTTTTGTGCTGTGACAGAGTGTTTACAGAGTTACAGAAAGCAGTGTGTGGTGGTCAGAAAGGTGTAGGCAATCAGCTATGATAGATTTGTGTGTCTGGAGAGCCAGAATCGGACTTTTCTGCGGATCGAGGGGGAAAGGAAGGAAATGCAAGAAAAAGAAAAATGGCGGAGGGGTGGACGTGGCGGTGGTGAAAGGGTGTATTCATCTGGTTTGTGCTGTTTTGGGGATTTGCAATAACGCTTGTGAGTGCCTGCGAGATGACAAAAACAGCCTTCGGCCCTGGAGTCTGCAGCAAAATTGGCGGAATTGCGGAGAATCGTGATTCAGGCACGCTCACGTTACTGACGTCACTGGCAACGACGGAAACAAATGTGACCGTAAAGATGAATGGAGGTGAACACACATACGCATCCTGGTGGCCCAGTAGTGGTAAAAGTGTGTTGTTTTCACTCCGGATTTGTTTTCGCAGGGAGCATGGCGGACCCGGCCCCAGACTAGCTGAACTGGGAGGAGGCACGATGAGTGGAGGGCCTGTTGGACTGACAATGTCAAGATGTTTCGGACATCAATACGGCGTGACTCCCATGGCGATGTTGCTCCTGATGCTCAAACCTAGCCTACGTACTAGACGGCTGCTACTAAGCAACGACGTCGAGGCCAACCCGGGCCCAGATACAAACGCAGGTCAAACGTGAATATAATGAAAAATTGAACAAGAAAACAGAAAGTTGAAGGGAAACTAAAAAACAAATTCGATAGTTTAGATACAAGATAGACACAAGAGAAAAATTTATTCACGCCATAACAAACTCACAGATTCTTCAAAGCACAGACAAACACTATAATAAGATTAAACAGAAGCAGACAGACAGGCTGACACCTGAAAAACTAAGCGGGAGTAGCGACAAAAACACGAATACAAGAAACAAACGGGGGTTAACAACAGGGAAACACAAGACCAATGTCAAAAGGGTGATCAAAATGGAAAAGAGCTGGCAGGATCAAAAAGCTTTCACGGGGAAATAATGTGAATTCTTCGGAATAAAAGAGGCATCAGGGACGCAAAAAGAGAACTGCGGGGAGGTAAAAACCCGTACTTGACAAACACATGACGGAGGGGGACCGTGGGGGGGACACCGTTTGAACGTGACTGGGTGGGAAACCCCCGTCCATCCTCAAGAGACCCAGACCCTTGTTTGGGCCCTTTTCCAGGGGGGGGGATGCGAGAGGGAAAAAGGGAAACCCACGGGCGCGAGAGATAAGATAAGATAAGATATGTTGCTTATACCCAGCCGACCGGGGCGCGAGAAAACAAAGGAAAAGGAATAAACTACACAGGACAAAACCAAAAGGCAAGCGAACAGTTAAGAGACAAAGTCTCAAGGCAAGCCGGTTATTTTGTGGGGGAGAGAACTGAAAAAAGCCAATCCTAGGCCACTGCTCCCAACAGTTTGGAGCAGTGACCCTAGGAATTGGCATTTATCAGTTCTCTCATACTCGTAGACTTGATTCTACTGGCAGCGCATTAACGGGGTAAAACCCCAACCCATTACAATTCAACCATTTGGGTGGTAAACTTAAATAACCAAAAATAACACCCTAAAAAACAAACAACTGTGTAGGGTTATCCGTTTTCAATACAATTTACTAAACTTTTAAAATTTTAGTTTTTGGCTTAATCCTGTGTTTTTCCTATCTTTTCAATAACATCATTTTCACGCATACAGTCATCAAAGCGCCCTTGTCTTCATTGAAAAAAAAATACAGTTTTTAAAAACTGTTTCTAAAGTTTTTTAAAAAACGGAGTTAAAATTTTGACATAAAATCCCACACTTATCCCATCATGTTTTCCCCGCTAAAAGCCGCTTTGAAAAAGTGTTTCTCTTTTTAACATATCTTTTTCGTGAACAGCATCTAAATAAGGTGTCTGCGTTTTTTCAAAACTTTAAAAAATATTCTAAAACTCACTCATTTAGTGCTAGGATTAATAAATATACGTCATTGCGCCATAAACCTTTACAGATATGCTTTTTCCTTTTTTAAGGTTGGACGAAAATCACAATAGATCAAAATTATAGCGATAAACTGTTTTAATAAGTCAGGACAAAATTGTTTTTTCCCCAACCTCGCCCCAAATATTGCCAATGAGGGATTTACAAAAGTTTAAGCTCCATAGTTTTAAACAGAATTAATCTAATCCAATTTTTTTTTCAAACCCCCGTCAAAACTTGTTCAGTATAATAAAACCCATGAGGCCAAAGTGTAAGATTAACCCAAATCAGTTCGTAAGATTGTTTCTTTTTAAGTCAACATTTTTTTTTGGTTTGTTGTTAGACTTAATTCCCCACCTGTGAAACAACGATGGTAACTTTTAAAGGGGTTTTTAAAAATCAAATTTTGCCCGCTAATATTAATTCCTTTTTTAAGGTCGTCATAACGCCCACAAAACCCCCCCCTCTCCACTCTTAAAAACAGAAATTTCAAATATTATTGTGAACGTGTCTCCAATTTTTGTTGGAAAGAACGTAATTTTTTTAGAACTTTCTTTAAAAGTTTCTCTTTGGGAATGTTTTTTTTTTCCCAACGGGGTTATTTCAACTCTTTTTGACTATTGTCGTCCCGGGATAAGACTTACATTAAAGGGCCAGAGTTGAATGCTTTTCTAAACTTTTTTACGGCTAAAAATGTAAAGGGCTTTTGAATTCAAAATTTTTTTTTCCCATTCAATATGGGTTCCAAAGGGCCCTTTTAGGTCAGGGTTTTTGAACTATTTTTAATTTAACGGCCAAATTTTTTTCTTCTACATTGCCAGTTTTTTTCTTTTTAGGAAACTTTTTTTTGTCGTAACCTCTTTGCGTTTTAAAAATTTACCCTCTTTAGTGTACCAAAACCTAAAAAAAGCCCTATCCACCATTCTGTTCAAAGCTGCAACGCTGCAAGGTCTTTTAATTCTAAGGTTTACACCTTCCGGTGCTAAGTAACCCCCCGGGTTTTTTGGCCCCCCGGGGACATTATTTTTTAGAACAACTTATTTTTTATTCCAAAACAAGTGCGGTTACACATTTCACGATTTTTCCCGTTTTGTCGCAATTTTTTTATTAAATTTCCGACCTCCCACAAACTAATCTTTTAAACGAAATTTGGGAAATTTTATAATTTATAAACGCAATATGCACTTTTCCCCGAGGAAGAGCTCTTAAAAATTTTAGGGCCTTCCCCTCATATAATTTTCATCAGGCTTTGCTCATCCAGCGAACAAAAAAGGATGAAGTAATGCAAGACGAGCGGATTTTTTCCCCATAAGTAGTTTTTTTTTTGGGGAACTCAAATCTATAATTGTCATTGCAAAGCCCAAAATTTTAGCTGCCTTTTTCAAAAAATAACCTCCTTTTTCTTTAGGCTTGAATGTTAACATTTTTTTTTGATTTGCATTGTTAAGTTTGAGAGTAATGTCGAAGTTACTCATTGCTTCTTTTAGTGAGCAAAACCCGTAATAACCATCAGGTATTGTTAACTGGCTAACTTTGGCCCCTGTTTTGTCAACTTTTAGAACCTTATTATTCTCCTTGCTTTGCTTATATTAAACCATACGACTTTGTAGAATATTTCATGGAGCGCGACCGTTCTGGTTCCGCATTCGTTTATTAATAGCATGTTCTAAAAACGAAAGGCGGCCTTGAGTTGTTATTGTTACAAACATTTTTTAAACAAAATAAAAATGAGTGCATTCAAATATACTGATGCAAAATATTCTGTTGGGCCGCACTAACAATCTTAAAAATATAACAACTGATACTCTTGACATTTCTGTGACTCAGACTGACACCTTTCAAGTAAAGGTGAGTACTCCATTAAGCAGATATTTTAACCCTCCTATTAAAAAAGACTACATCGCAAAAGTGTGGTTCAGTCATCCGATGCAGTTTTTATCAGAACCAGTTAAACTTTGCTGTGTTTTGTGCATCAACTGGGTGTGGAGTGTCGTATGCTCATCACTTAATCATCCTGATCCTTTGGTGAGGTCAGTGTACAGATTTCATTTTTTATTACACCTTCAGACGTATTTTGACTGAACTGCAAGCGCCATTACCAAATGACAAACCGTTTAATCCATTCAGCAACAGAATAGACATGAAGGCTTTTGAAAGGATCTGTAACGAATTCATATTAAGGCTAAGACAGACTTTAGACAAAAGTTGGATCTTAATCATGGTCCCAGGCACCCCTTATTTTGGGGGCGTGCACAGAAAGTATAAGTATGACTGGAATCCTCCTTACACATCTTTCTCTTCAGGCACAACTGTTCACCTAGGGTCCATAGAGCAAGAGCATAAAAACAGCATGGACAACATTTATCTTAGACACTTCTAAGGGCCTAACTAAAGCAGGAATAGAACGAAAAACGACTCTATTCGTACTTACGTTTGGTGTTTGCTAGGTTCGCAAGCACAAACGAGATCGAGCATAACTGATCCTTCTACTGGCTTTGATGCACAAAAACAATACTTAGCAAATTTAGAGGACGCCATTAATTCTACAGTTGATTTACCTTCGAGCATAAAAAGGTACCAAAATGTTTTACAATACGCAAGATCGAAAGTAGACTTTGCTGTTGGCACTGGTTTATACATGCTGCCTTCTGACCTCAGGCTCCAGATAGGAACAATATAAACTACAATAATGAAATCCTTGTGGCAGGCAATGAACAGAAGTCGGAAAAAACGAAATAAATTCTGAGCCAGTAATATTGCAAGCAGTAAAAAAACAAGATGACCCCCCAAGAATAAGTCATCCAATCCCCGCGGCCCAAAGCCCAAAGGCCGTTGAAGATCTGGACTCTGTTCGCGATGACCATGAATATGAAAGACAGCATTTATTATTGGATTAACTGGCCTAGGATTACTTGGTCTTTATCTTACTAAATAGTAACCCAACATTAAGAGAACTAATGTCCATAAGTGCTCGGCCATAAAGCCAACTACTTTGCTTGCAGTAGACAAAAGCCAGCTAACAACACCCCCTAATATACCCGGTAAAGAGTCTATAGCTTTACCGGCTAATTTTTTTAATAAATCCGCAAGATGATCAAGCTGTTTTTTACCCATGATTTATCAGGCGGCGATGAGGCGATGGTGGTGGAGGCGCTGGATTTTGACCACCGTCGCCTGTAATAGCCAACACCAGTGTACTTATTGCAAATCCTAAGGCTGTTATAACGCTTGCTCAGAGATGGGATTCTCATAATGTGAAAAAGGAGGAAAAAAAGTGGCGGGGGTCCGGGGGCCGCTGAAGGCCCCCGGTGGGGTCCAGGGGCAAGGCCCCTGGTGGGGGTCAGGGGGCAAAGCCCCCTGAAGCTGAAGATTTTTTAGAATTTAACCTGCAAAAATCAGCATCTGAGACACCAAAGTATTCAAAAGTATTAATAACCTTGATCCTACAAAAAAAAAGACTTTCTCACCTTCGCCATTGATGTCTGTCAGGAAATCATGAAGACCATTGACACAGGATTGGTGATTTTCCAGTTGCTAATAGTCACACAATTTTCCAGCAGTTGCAAGTCAGTTTCTCATTACTGTCCTTCACATCACCACATTTCAGCGAGCAGTTTAGTTTCTAATAGTAATAGCCATCCTTCAAAATACTTATTAAAAAAGTTTACCTGAACACCAATCAAATAATTCTTACAGTTGTCCTTCAAATACCACGGAGGATTCTGATTCCTTTATAGAATAACATAAGTGAGAGAGTTGACTAAGGATCATATTCGAAGTGTGCAAATTGTGAAGGTTTAACTCATTGTATGCCCACAAGCAGGTTTTTTTTTCTTTTCAACTTGATCCATCTCTATTACAATAAGAAAAAAACACACTTTCACACTTCTGAACTCCTCAACATTAATGATGTCACTTGCTAAATCTAGTCACCAAGTATAAGTATGCATGCATATCTGCCGGTCTGCTCGTTTGTATGAATGTGTGTAACTGATTTTTTTTCCCCCCATGATATCTATACCATAAAAGAAAAGATTTTTGTGACGCGGTGGTATAGGTAAAAAACATTATTCTTATTATTATTACTACTTACTACTACTATTACTTTTTCTGTACTATCATCTGTTTACTTATGTTTTGTTTGCTTGCTGTAGAATGGCAATAACACCCTTGCAATTTTTTTGTTTTGATCTCTCTCTCACTAAAATAGTTTGTTGTATGCTATTTATTACGTAAAATATTGACTACACAATTGTGTATACTGTGACATTGATGTAACCTGTTTTTCAAAGAGAACCTTCATTGCAAAATAATCAGCTTGATGATTGTGGGCATTACATCAAGAAGAAGAAAAAAAAAGGGGGGGGGGGGGGTTCTACAGATTCATCATATCTATCTGGAGATAACCTGCAATATTATTAATATCATTACTTCAACAAAACAAATAGCATTACTCTTCACAGAGAAGAGAGAGAGAGAGAGAGAGAGAGAGAGAGAGAGAGAGAGAGAGACGGGTGGGAGTAGGGGTGGTGGGTAGACTCGCCGATGCTCCAAACGATCCAAGAGTCTCGTTTGTAAGACGATCTTTCACTCTTGCTAGGTGCTTTTCAGTAAGAACGTGGTTGATCAATGCTGACTTGCCCCGTGAGCCATACTTGATCGCGTCATTACACCATGTGCAGACTGCTTGTCCTGGATAGGTGATTTTCCTCATGCAGTCTTTCAGTCTGAGAATCACACTGTGGCTGACGGCGCCTTTGGAATGGTCAGCATCACTTTTTCGCTCACTTCCTCCTCCAACCACTTCCAAGTCCATTTGTTTTTAACTGAAGCATTGACTTGCTTCGCAAGAACTTTCTCGCTTTCTGCTATCTGACGAAACATTCTGTTTTTCACCACTCTCGTCAAACCGAAAGAAAATGGCGTCAGGAAAAAAATTCGCAAACAGTTTGCCGCGTTCTCAAACATCAACTTCCGCTTTGATGGTTTCGGTTAACCGCAGAATGAAAACAAAGACAGCAGTCTAAAACCGGCCCAAGCAGAAACCGGAAACATCCATTTGCGAACGGATCAATTAGAACACAATATCGATCGACCTCTCGCCGTACATTAGCTTCATCACAAACCTACCTCTACCCCCCCCCCCCCCCCCCCCCCCCAATTTTCTCAACGGATTTACACTGATCTCAAAAACGACCCCTGGGGCCATCAAAAAGACGGAATCCGCCAATCGGCGGAAAAATCCCATCTCTGTTGCTAATGTGACTCCCTGCTCTCTAAACAGTGTTCGTATTCGTTCTGCTAGCGTTGTGTCTTCATATAAAATTCTTTGGATAGTTTCTCTTATTCTGCTCACTTGAGTTCGCAATTGTTCTCGTTAGTAGACAACGCTTCTAGTCTTGCTGATCTCTCTGTTCAAGATCTTTTAGTCTTTGGGTTATTCTTTCTTTAATATCATGCCCTAAGTTGGCGTCATCAGCCTCAACGAGTTTTTCTTTTTCTCTTTTTATATGCTCATCTAGTTCACCTAGTTTTGCTAAATTGTTTGTTAATTCGCCTCTGATGCTTCTCAAAGCATGATCAAGGGCCGCTATTTCCCGCATAGGCAATGGGGAATCATAATTGTTTTTAACGCTGTTTTCTTCTGAAAAACCGGTTTCTGCTTCTATTGCATTTATTTTTTCATCTGCTGATTGATTTAAAACTTGAAGTTCCATGTTTTGTATTTGGTTAGCTGTTGGAAGTTCTTGCAGTGTGTTTTGAGTTTAGCAACTGCATCCCATATCTAATTTTGGTTTAGCAATGCCAAGGCGATTTTGATCGCTCACACCGAGCTTTGTCTAATTGTACTCTTTTTTAAAACTTTGATGAGTCTGGTTAGATGTAAGCTGAACAAGTTGTCCTTGGTCGCCCCTCACAAACAAATGGTCATCTTTTACTTCAAAATCATTAGGGTCTATAAATTCGGGAGGTTCTTGGCCTAAACTTTGGTATAATGATCTGACCTTACTTTCTGTTAATTCACGCCGCAAAGAGAGCCCCGAGCGATGTTGTACCAAAGGAGTCATTTCACATCATGTCGTCTCCAGGATCAGGAACATCATAATCTTCATCTTCTCTGCCTGCCATATTTTTAAATAATTAACTTTTTATTTTGTTTTATAAAAAATGTCACAATCATATGGCTCGATTCTTGACCCGCATAGAAGACTGAAAGAACCCTTTGGCGTGAAGGGAAATAAACGGAATATTACTGTTCCAAATAATCCATCTACTATTGATGCAGATCAAATTCTTACTGTCAAATTTCCAGACCTAGAGCAGATGAAGTGATTGTGCCAGGCTCTGCGCGTCTTACTTTCAAAATAGAACTCGAATCAGCAACAGACACAAACAGGACAGTTGTGCAGAATCTGGGACGGGCAATCGTTAAGAAAATTTCTATAAAACTTGAGGGGCAAGAAATATTTTCTTTACACAATGCAGACATATTTTTAACCTATTCTGATCTATGGCTAACCGGGAATGAAAGGGCTGATCTTGCGTTTCAAGGAATCGAAAATGAAGAAGCACTAAAACATAGAATAGGCGCCGCAGATATTAAAGACGGCAAAAAAGTATGCAGCTGTAAATTTTGCGTATGGAAATCGCTTTTCCATCCCCTTAGATTTTGAGTTGTTAAAAGCGCATGCACCGTACTTTCAAGGAGCATTAAAAGACAGATTGTCATATGAACTAACTTTTAATGAATACAAACGCGTTATCAAATCATCAGACACCGAAGCAAAGTACAGCATTTCTGACATCTCGTTAGAGTTTGACGTTGTTAGCAACCCTAATTTAGCAAAGCTGATTGAGCAACAATATCAGTCAAAATTAGCAATATATTACGAAAGAGTGATTCATCATACAACATATCCCAGAAGCAGGGCAGACACTATATGGAATTTTAGTTTTAGTGTCGCAGCAAGATCGCTTAAAGGTATTTTATTGCTGTGTGAAGATGAAGAACCGTTCAAAAGAGGAAGTGAAAAGTTTATTAATCCTAAAATAACGAAAGTACAATGTTCGATTGAGGGTAGTCCTAACCAAATCTACGCTAGCGGGCTTAAACCTTATCAGCATTTTGATGAAATAAGAAAACTGTTTGGAGGCGGGAGGTGTAGAAATCCAACAGTTGACCTTGTGTCTAAAGATTTACATCTTCACAATGTTAGGCTTGATGATTATTTAACAACGAAATACGGTTTATGGATTGACCTAAGGTCAACAGAGGATAATCAGTTGCATGGAAGCGGGAGAACTGTGAGAGACGTATAAACATTCAAATTGATAAAGAAGAAGAAGCCGATAAACCGCTTAATGTACATTTGTTTTTAATATATGAGCGCAGCTGAATATTGAATATAACAGATTAAAAGATATACAATACTAAATTATTTTTATTTTATAAAAAGCATGTCTGTTCAAGTTTATCCAAATGTGCCTACAGCGCCAGAGTCGCCAAAAGAAGGGATAGTAGAAAGCCCTAACATAAAAACCTTCAGATTAACAAACATTGCACAAATGCAACAAAAACTAGAGCAAGACCTTTCAAAATACAGCAAAACCAAACGAAGGTATCTGCTGCTTTATGCTGTTTTACATATGTTAATTTGCTGACATCGACTTTTTAGGGTGTCTTTAGCTCTGGCCTGGTTCATTAGCTGTAGGTGTGCTAGTTTCCCAA
>CM031628.1:3130386-3192771 GCA_018398815.1 Conus ventricosus | reverse complement strand
AGGAGTAGTGCATGGGGACAGCGGACCCTTTTGACTGTGGTGGAGGAGCAGTCATGATCTGATTTTGGGGCTGTTGCAGAGTGGAAATCGGACATGCCTGTTGCGGTTCTGTCTGGGCCTGGCACTAACTGGACAGGAAGGAATCAAAAGAATGGCTACTCCATGATGACCTTGACCAACTGACTCACGTCGTGTTGGTCGTTTCCCTGTACACACAGCAAGTAATGCTCAGGAACACCAACACAGATCAAAGCGTTGCCATGACATCCGTGCCTCAAGAAAGAAACTGATAAGCCAAATAAAAAGTATGGGATGTCTTTTTTTTGTTAGTGTGTACAAACATGCGCACGACTGATTTTTTTTCAAATTAAAATAAATGAAGCCATTTTTTTCTCAGTCAAAAACAAATGATCTATAATTCATCAAATCAGGTGCTAATAACGTAAAAAAATTCTTTGAAACCAGTTCAACATGGATTTAGTGCCTAATTCCAGCTGGTTCTGGCTGGGTCAGGTAGTGCCATAGCACACTTTGCCAGTTTTGGCCAGAACAGCCGACAGCAGTGCTAGCAGCACGGCATTCAATACGTCAGGCCAGAACAGCCGACAGCAGTGCTAGCAGCACGGCATTCACAACGGTACCCATGGCTGAGGTTATCTGGAGGACAGCCAGTGTTTCTATACTGCTTCATGAACCAAACACATGAGAACTTTGGCAACTCATATTAGTCGTGATGTTTCATAGTTTGTTAAATATTTTTCAGTAACTCATGTTAGTCATGTTGTTTATATGTTTGTTAAAATCTTTCAGTAACTCATATTAGTCGTGATGTTTCATAAGTTTGTTAAAAATCTTTCAGTGACCCATATTAGTCGTGTTTGTTTCATAAGTTTGTTAAAAATATTTCAGTGGACTCCAACATTTCTCAGATTCTGTCAACGGTGGATTCTTGGTGGGCTTTCATTCTTACGAGGGAAAAAAAACCCGGTGAGTCTAAACGGTTTGTTTAGATATTTGTATTCTTTTCTTCTTCCTTTGTACGACCAACATCATTTGCTGATGGTTTTGTGTATTTGGGGAGATGCCGAAGATTGCGCTGTTTGAGGAAAAAAAAAGGGCAAGGGGGGGGGGGGGGGAGGTTTGGGGTGGTGGGAAAGGGGAGGGGGTGAGGGGTGGTTGTTTCAGGTTCTAAAGATGGGAGGCCAGCCTGGACTTGAAGCAGTCAGTGACTCAGCTGTCACAACCTCTGAGGCAACTTGTTCCATTCTGGTATGGTTCTTGGAAAGAACGTCATCTGCCTGTACCGCGTCGTGCATGTTGGATGTCGTAGCTCTGGTCATTGTTGATCCTCGAAGCTCAGCCTGCTGTCAGTGGTTTGGGCAGGTACAGGGAGTTGTGGAGATGAGTCAGTGATGGAATTTATAATACATCCAAGCGGGCTTTCTTACGACGCTGTTGTAGGGAAGGCCAATTTAGAGAATCAAGGTGGAGTCGAGCATGATGGTTTGGCGGTGGCGATTTGCACCCATCTGTTCTGCTCTTCGTTGGGTCTCTTCTCAAGGGCCTCAATCTCGTTTGCAGTGTAGGGATCCCAGACGGTGGCTGCGTACTCAAGAGCGGGCGAACAAGGGCTTTATATGCAGTTTCCTTTGTTTTCTTGTTGCCGATCTTGAGGTTTCGCCGGATAAAGCCTAGGGTCTTGCTGGCTTTCTTCGTGATGGAGTCAAGTGAGAATCCCACTGCTATTGTCCTGGATGTTGACCCAAGGTATTTAGTGGTGTTGCATTTTCGATATTCTGGCCATGTAGCATACACAGGGGCAATCTTGTTCGCTTCCGAGAAACTCGTAGCGTTGAGCACTTCTGTGGGTGGGAACTCCATAGACCACTTCTTCTCCAGGTGGTAAGGGAGTGTAGGTTTCTTGCAGCACTCTCTCATCTTTTTTCTTCGCGATGGTCTTGTGCCATGGTATCGTCGGCAAAAAGGCGGACTTTCGACTTTGATGCCATCAGGAAGGTCGTTTATGTAGAGAAGAAAAGATCGGCCTAGGACGAGCCTTGAGGGACACCGGATTCCAGGTAGAAGGTCAGATCTTGTTCCCTCCACACCAAGCCTGCTGTCTGTCCGAGGAAGTCCTTAATCCAGGCGTTGGTGCGGCCTACGATGCCGTAACGACGTAAGTTTGTGGACCAGTAGGGTATGGCTAACTTTGTCGAAGGCCTTGAGAAGTCGAGGACGAGTGTCCTCCTGGTTTCCTTCTCGATCTCTGGTCGCTTCGTCCACATACCCTAGGAGTTGGGTCTACATGACCGTCCGCTCGAAAGCGTGCTGCTCTGGACAAAGAATCTCATTTTTCTCAAAATGGGACATGATGTGGCTGGTGATAATAGTTCCATCAGCTTGAGGCTATGCAGGTGAGGGAGATGGGACGGTAGTTGGCTGCGTTATATCTTTTCCCTTCTTGAAGACAGGTGTGATGTTGGCATGTTTCCAGTCCTGCGGCAGGGTACCAGAGGAATATGAAATTGCGGTGTAAAGCAGGGTGAGGGCTGGCGTGATCTCCACTGCAACCATCTTCAAAAGTTGGGAGTAATGCCATCTGGGCCAAGGCTTTATTTGGGTCAAGGTTGAGCAGAAGTCTCTTTACCCATCTTCCGTGATGTTGTGTTGTCGCATGCTGGGTAGTCTAGAAGTTTTGGTTCAGGGGGTGCACCGCTGTTCAAACTCTTCAGCTGTGATGGTTGTCTTTGGGGCTGAATACAGTGTGGAACTGGGTGTTCAGGATCTGTGCTTGTTCCTTGGGGTCGGAGACTAGTTTCCAGCTTCTTTAAGGGAAGAGACGCCCACTCCTTCTGTCCTTCTCGCTTTGATGAAGCTCCAGAATTCTTCTTGGAGTGGTCTGTGAATTCTCCTTCGTCAGAGATCAGGCCTTCTACGTGTCTCCAGTGGAACGACGTAGGCGTTTCTGGACAAGGCGCTTGAGTGCCTTGAATTCTGTCGGAGGGCCTCATCTCCGTTTTTCTTCTGCGCTTGTGGATCCTGTCTCGTCTACGTATGAGTTTCTGGTCTCAAGTCAACCCAGGGAGCTTGGTTTGGGTCTGTTCTACCCTCTCAACAGTTCAGCCATCAATGACAATGCCACTGTGCTGTAGAGGTGGTGGGTCTTTTCGAAATTAACCCTCATTTCTTTGTTTTAAAGGCTTTTCGTTCAACGTCATTTCCTTAGTGCTGAAACAGAATTTTTTGTTTATTTCATCAAAAATCTGTCAGAATAGTCAGAGTGTTTGATGATGGGGGAGGAGGGTTGGTGGGGGCGGGGGGTGGGGGGGTGTGAGGGCGGGGGGAGGTCAGTACCTCTACATAGATCAGAATGCACAGAAAAAGAACAGGAGAGAGGATTCTTGAGGTCCCTCTGTACAGGCAGAGTGTGCAGAGGAGACGACAGTTGGCAACAGACTGGCTACAGCGGAAAACTTGGGAGTGTTATACCTAAATCAAACAGCATCAAGGCTAAAAGATGTGTTGAAAGCACTGGCTACAGCAGAAAACTTGGGAGTCATACTAAATCAAACAGCATCAAGACTAAAAGATGTGTTGAAGTGAGTTATACCTAAACCAAACAGATCAAGGCTAAAGATGTGTTGAAAGCACAGGCTACAGCAGAAACTTGGGAGTTATACCTAAATCAAACAGCATTCAGGCTAAAAGATGTGTTGAATGATTGAGTTATACTAAATCAAACAGCATCAGGCTAAAAGAGGTTGAAGCAGAGGAAAAATCAATGGAGCTTTCTTTGTGTAAGTGCAGGAAGAAAGCGATGTGAAGAAGGTCAGAACAGCATAAATCTGTTGCTCTGGCAGGATTGTAAGCAAATTGGAATGGGTCAAGAAACTGTTGTAAAAGTCGAGAGATGATGTAGAACCAGATCATTTTTGTTGTTGTGTTGTTTTTGATTTAATCATTATGGAAGTGAGAGCACCTAGCAGTAATCATTGAAGTTGATGGACTTTCATTTCTTCAGCATCAGACAGACATGGAATGTTTTCAGAAATTCTTAGAAAAGGGTCAGTGGAAAACTGGACAAGACGCCATCTCCATTTCTGTTGTCTGGACCTAACACTTTTGTTTGTTTGTTTTTGTTGTTGATGTTTTTTTGTTTGTTTGTTTTTTTGTTGGTCCCAGTAGTAGTGATGGCCCTTCACTCATTGGTCACTTCATTACTTTCAACCTTGTCACCAGTACAACATCACCACACATATACTATCATTGTGATCACCACCGCAGTTTGTTTGCTTTTTATTCATTGATCATTTCTGTTCCTTGCTACCAAGCGTTATATCAATCTACCATGATGACTGTCATCACTAAACAACGAATAAACAAACCCTGCTGTTTCTACCCTCACCCCTCTCCTTTCTCCCCTCTGTATTTAGCCACTGTCTATATACAACAGTATCGTACATATCACACCAAAAGTAACAGTATTCTTCCTCTTATGATCTAAATGTTTTTATCATCATCGCTATCATCATTTTGTTGCTATAATTATTATTATTATTGTCGTCATTATTGTTTCAACTCCCATGATCTCTTCCCAACGGCCTTGGTTTTCATTCAACGCCCACTTTTGCACCGACGATGAGAAGAGAAGTGGTTTGCTGGTCCTTGTCCTAAATGTTGTTGGTTTTGCCTGAAGAAGACCTTAGAGGTCAAAGTGCATCGTGTTTTGTCCTGTCCTCTGTTTGTCTGGTGTCTTGCGGGATGATAACCTTAGAATTTGCTTTTATCTGATTTGCTTATCTTTACACCACGCGCGCACATGCGCTCGCACTCACACACACACATAGGAACATGGCACACACGCTCACAGCACACTCACACACGCTGTCCATGTGAGCACCAGTGTATGGTTCAAACTGAACAATGTATCCTGTCCCATGTGAGCAACCAGTATATGGCTCAAACTGAACAAATGTTTCTGTCCATGTGAGCACCAAGTATATGGCTCAAACTGAACAATGTGTCCTGTCCTATGTGAGCACCAGTATATGACTCAAACTGAACAAGTGTCCTGTCCCATGTGAGCACCAGTATTGGCTCAAACTGAACAATGTACCTGTCCATGTGGACACGTATATGGCTCAACTGAACAATGTTTCTGTCCCATGTGAGCACCAGTATATGGCTCAAACTGAACAATGTGTCCTGTCCCATGTGGCACCAGTATATGGCTCAAACTGAAAATTTTGTGTCCTGTCCATGTGAGTACCAGTGTATGCTCAAACTGAACAATGTACCCTGTCCATGTGAGCACCAGTATATGGCTCAGACTGAACAATGTGTCCTGTCCCTTGTGAGCACCAGTATATGGCTCAAACTGAACAATGTACCTGTCCCATGTGAGCACCAGTATATGGCTCAGACTGAACAATGTTTCCTGTCCCATTGTGAGCACCAGTTATGGCTCAAACTGAACAATGTATCATGTCCATGTGGACCAGTATATGGCTCAAATGAACAATGTGTCCTGTCCCATGTGGCACAGTATATGGCTCAAACTGACAATGTACCCTGTCCCATGTGAGCACCAGTATATGGCTCAAACTGAACAATGTGTCCTGTCCATGTGAGCACCAGTATATGGTCAAACTGAACAATGTACCCTGTCCATGTGAGCACCAGTATATGGCTCAAACTGACAATGTACCCTGTCCATGTGAGCACGTATTGGCTCAAACTGAACAATGTACCCTGTCCCATGTGAGCACCAGTATTATGGCTCAAACTGAACAATGTACCTGTCCCATGTGAGCACCAGTATATGGCTCAAACTGAACAATGTACCCTGTCCCATGTGGCACCAGTATGGCTCAAACTGAACAATGTACCCTGTCCCATGTGAGCACAGTATATGGCTCAAATGAAAAAAGTGTCCTGTCCATTGTGAGCACCAGTATATGGCTCAAACTGACAATGTACACTGTCCATGTGAGCACCGTGTATAGGCTCAAACTGAACAAGTGTCCTGTCCATGTGAGCACCAGTATATGGCTCAACTGAACAATGTATCCTGTCCCATGTGAGCACAAGTTTATGGCTCAAACTGAACAATGTAACCTGTCCATGGTGAGCACCATATATGGCTCAAACAGCGAGAGTCCACAGTCCTCTCCTTCCATGGCATGCTGAAGCGTGCATGGAGCTATGTTTTATTTCTGTTCAAACTTTGCAAGGAAACTTACACTGCCGCAAAAATCATTTCTGACAGGTTTCTTCATAGACACTGAACTATCCAGTGATGTGATCATTCAAGTCAATAATGGCTTTAGAATCAAATGACACTCACTGGACTTTCATCTCCAGATTGTGTGGCCATCTTTTTGCAGTTGTCACAAATAACTCCACTATCAAAAAGAATTCATGGCTGGAAGGGAAAAAAAGTCACTTGAACAGGGTAGGCAACTCTTTAGCAATGTCTTAAACCAAAACGATGCAGTTCATTATTTTGCTATCAAACAACATGTCGGATTGACCTGCTTTTAAAAAAAGGGTTTCAGAACATTCACTTTGCTGATATTAGTTCTTGTTTTTAAAGACTTTTCCAAAACATTTTCGTGTTTACAACAAGTTTACCTTCTGTAAAGAACTGGTTGGCTGAACTTTTCTCTCTGTGTTACAAGGATTTTCTCCATTGAATATGTGTTTGTTGGTACACATTCTGTTTGTTCTGCCAGATTATTCTTCTCATCTATTGTTGTTGTTTTGTGTGTGTGGTGTCAGGAATATGTTTCCATTGTTGTACTGCATTTTTTGTTTATCTAGGACATTTGTTTGTTTATGCCAGATTAATCTGCTTAAATATTGTTGTTTTGTGTGTGTTGTGTCAAGAATATGTTCCATTGTTGTACTGCATTTACTTATTTATCTAGGACATTTGTTTTTGTTGTTTTTCAGGATTTAGCATTTTTCCAGTACTTAAATGGGTTTGAAGCATTTTCTCTGTGTTTATACCAGGTTTACTTTCTTCAATGTACTTGTTTGTCTGGAACAGTTCTCTGTGTTTTTACCGGTTTACTTTCTCAATGGAACTTGTTTGTCTGAACGTTCTCTGTGTTTATACCAGGTTTACTTTCTTCAATGTACTTGTTTGTCTGGAAACAGTTCTCTGTGTGTTATACCAGGTTTACTTTCTTCAATGAACTTTTTTGGGTGGAACAGTTCTCTGTGTTTATACAGGTTTACTTTCTTCAATGTACTTGTTTGTCTGGAACATCTCTCTGTGTTTATACAGGTT
Organism: Conus ventricosus; assembly: GCA_018398815.1. Classification (NCBI taxonomy): domain Eukaryota; kingdom Metazoa; phylum Mollusca; class Gastropoda; order Neogastropoda; family Conidae; genus Conus; species Conus ventricosus. The sequence continues at coordinate 3,185,477 of CM031628.1, read as the reverse complement.
TACTTTCTTCAATGTATTGTTTGTCTGGAACATTCTCTGTGTTATACCAGGTTTACTTTCTTCCAATGAAACTTGTTTTGTCTGGAACATTTCTCTGTGTTTATACCAGGTTACTTTCTTCAAGTACTTGTTTGTCGGGAAAACAGTTTTTGTGTATGTACTGGATTTACCTTCTTTAAAACACGTTTTGCTGGAACATCGTTCTCTTTGTTTATAACATTAAGGCAAGAGGTGGCACGAAAATTAAACCATTGTTCTTTTAAAACTTCTTCATTTTTTTCTATTGTTTATGTTAAAAAAAATATGGCAAAAACCATATTTGGGTGATTTCAAAGCTCTTGTGTGATTTGGGGCCCACAAATGGAGGCAAAATGATGAAAATGAAAAAAAAAAAAAAAAAAGGGTTCATTACCAAGAACTGTCTTTCTATCATAGCAGACATGTTAGGCATTTGAAACATGACTTTTCTTGTTTTGCTGGCTATAGTAATGCAAATTACAAAAGGTTTTTATATATCTAAATGCTTTGTTTTTCAATAATTATTTTCCATATGGTGGCCATCAGGTCTTGTGTTTTCACTGTTTGACTTTCAAATGAAAATAGCAAATGATATGTGCTGTTTTGACTTATAAATAAAATGTAATTGCATGCAGAAATCATTTCTGATCCCCCCAAAAAAATCCAGAGATATTGTGTTCATTGCACATCATGTTGTTGAAAAAAGTGATTTTGAGAAACAACGTTTGAAAATAAAGAAGTTGAGTAATTTTCATGCACACCTCCTTCAAGCAAAGTTCATTTTTTACTACGAAAAATGTGAAATAGACAAAATGAACGCCACAGTATGGTTTCAACAGACTTCTTGAGCACAAAAGCACATAAAACCCAAAACATGATTTTTGAAAGATAAAATGGTCAAATTTTCGTGCCACCTCTCCCCTTAATCTTCTTTAACATTCTTTTTTCCAGAAATATTGTTTTCGTTTGTACAGGATGTATTTTATCTAAGAGTTGTTTGTCAGGAATAATTTCTCGTGTTTATGCCGGATTTACCTTCTGTTAAGGTTTGTTTGATGGAACAGTCCTCTGTCTGCTGATGCTGGAATTACCTCTTTAATCCTCTTTTAGATGGGATAGTCCTCTCTCTTTGTTATGCCAGATTTACTTCTTTAAATCCTCTTTTATATGGATAGTCCTCTTCTTTGTTATGCCAGATTTACTTCTTTAAATCCTTTTTATATGGGATAGTCCTCTCTCTTTGTTATGCCAGATTTACCTTCTTTAATCTCTTTTATTGGGATAGTCCTCTCTCTTGTTATGCCAGATTACCTTCTTTAAATCCTCTTTTTATGGATAGTACTCTCTCTTTGTTATGCCAGATTTACCTTCTTTAAATCCTTTTTATATGGATGAGTCCTCTCCTTTTGTATGCCAGATTTACTCTTTAAATCCTCTTTTATATGGGTAGTCCTTCTCTTTGTTATGCCAGATTTACCTTCTTTAAATCCTCTTTTATATGGGATAGTCCTCTCTCTTTGTTATGCCAGATTTACGTCTTGCAATACAAATGCTTAAAATTTTTTTTTTTTTAAATCCCTTAGATTTGTCTCTTGTAAATTCAATCCAAATTATGGAAAGGTATATACATAAGATGAATTTTAGTCAAAAAATGGCTACTTTACCATCGTGCCCAAGACACATTGTCAGATTAATTCATAAATTAAGGCTGAATACTTGGAACACTAAATATTCGCATGGTATAACTTGTGTCTGCAGAGAACATTTCTGTGCTCATCTTGTGTTTGAATGCTCAGTGTTGACTCGCTTATCAGGAGAAAGGCATTGAGATGAATAATTTGATAATGTCAATACTGTCTTATATGGTTCATGTGTTGCTGAAATTGCCCATGGTTATTTCGCAGTCACAGGCTGCAAAATTTTTATAAAGATCACAATTTTTGTTGTTCCACTGGGTATTTCACTTATGTAAATATGCCTATATCAGTGTGGGTTTGAGAGTACTAGATAAGCTGAGAGTGAAGGTTTTAGTTTTTCTGCCAAGTGTCTGATTCATCTGCGATTGAAAGATTAAATAATCCATGAACTGAACTGAACTGACGGAACTGAAGCTTCACAACTGAGAAGAGAATAACATCTGTACAACCAACACTGGCATGTGTTCAAGCGATATTCTTTCTTTATTCATATGGATCCATGTACTTATTCTGAGAGAGAGAGAGAGTGTGTGTGTGCGAGTGGAGAGAGCGGTGGTGTGTGTGTGTCCGTCTGTGTGAGTGAGGAGAGAGAGAGAGAGAGTGAGTGTGTCTGTCTGTCTATGTGGAGAAAGAAGGAGGGTGTGTGTGAGAGAGAGATGGACAGAGGAGAGAGACAGACGGACAGAGAGAGACAGAGTGTGCTTTTGTGTGTGTGTGTGGGTTGTGTGTGTGTGTGTGTGTACACGTGTGAGTGATTGTTGTGTGTGAGAGAGATGAGAGAGAGTGTGTGCTTGTGTGTGTGGGTTTGTGTGTGTGTGTGCGTGTTGTTGTGTGTGCGTGTGTGTGTGGGGGTTTGTGTGTGTGTGTGTGTACGTAACTGTGTGATGCATGTCGTGTTTGTGTGTGCATTTGTGTGTGTGTGTGTGTGTGTGTGTGTCAAGTTCACGCAGTCCACTCACTCTTCTCACAAGGTGCTCAACAGACACATACACATGAATCCAGCAATCCTCCTCGTTTACTATTTACAACTAGACTCAAAGACAAGCAATAAACAAAATCAACCAAACAAAACTACACAACACTTTCACATTTACTCAAAACTCTTTCACCCTATACACTGTACTTGTTTTGCAGCGACGTGTCGCACTCAAACTAGCACACTGCAGCGCTTCAAACAGTTCACAACACCAACACGCCCCATCTGCAGTCACAGGGAGATACGTTCGGAAATCCTTCCCAGTCTCACTCACAAAAACCAGGCATTTCCCAGGAACGAGCGCTCTGGAACTAGAATCTAATGTAAGATACAAAGTTCCTTAAAGCCTCTCTCCAACAATTTAACAATTAAACTTCGAGTTTATGCTTTCAAAATAGTTTGCTAAAAGTCTTCAGAAAAGCAGATGAAAGTCATCTCTCTTCAAATGCAGTTAATAATTTACTAAGACAATTAACTTTATAAACCTAAACAGGTTTATGAACATTATCAATGTTTATATACATTTTAGGAAAGAACACATATGTAGACTAAGTACAATGAACATCAAAGCAAAACTTTAGAGCCAATTTATAAGAATGAAAATATTACCTTAAATCTTCCAGTCTCCACTGCCTGGTGAAATTATAAGCGAATTTAACACTTACTTTTCAGACCGTAGACACCTAGTCTACACTAGCACTTGGTGCTGTATTTACAAATTACACTCAGGGGAATGAGACTTTCCCTGACCTGAAATCACCTACTAGCCGCTACCAAGCCAGGCTAACTAACAGCGCCCATCTGCTCTCCAGGCTGTCTTCTGGCAGTCTGATAAGAAAAGAGACGGTCACACAATTGCGTGCTCTGAACAGCACTCGCGTTCACAATGATTGCCTCTGACCACACCACAGGTGTAAGGGTGAATTTTCTATCCCGTGACTAAATGTACCCGGATAATTTCTTTTCAAATCTCCAGAGTGCTCTTCCTGACAACCCCAACCGGGGGAAAAAAACTTTGTCCATCAAAGTTTTAGGAGACAAATTATCATTACTCTGTCCCAAAAATAATCACTTACCAGAAAATACATAACAATCATTGTCAAATTCATGAAATCCAATCTTCTATAATCATCCAAGTACATAAGAAAAACCAAACATGTTACCCAAGCGCTGGCTCTGTACGAGCAACACAATGACTGTATCCACACACAGTGTCACTACATGTCAGAGCAGACATGTCAAAAAAATCAACGCTCCTCAACATCCTTCACACCATCATGGTGCAGAATACACAGTGAAACAATGCAGTCCAATCCAAATCACCAGGCAAACCTTCATTCAAGTAAATTGCGTGACGGGCATAATCACATACATACACATACACACAAAGAATGAAATATTAAACACTGAATTCATAATTCACACATCCATCGCACCAGAAGTTGAAAAAGACAGCAAAAGTTCATGACATACATCACAAATCACGATCAGATAGTAAATCTGCAAAAACATTGCATTTTCCAGAAATAGGCGACACTCAAAACTGTACTCTTGAATTGCCAATGACCATCTCAACAATCTACTGTTTTTTGTTTTTGACGCCTTCAAAAGGTCAAGGCCTTACAATTAAACTTCGAGTTTATGCTTTCAAAATAGTTTGCCAATAGATCTTTAGAAAGCAAGATGAAAGTCATCTCTCTTCAAATGCAGTTAATATTTACAAAGACAATTAACTTTATAAACCTAAACAGATTTATGAACATTTTCAACGTTTATATACATTTTAGGAAAGAACACACTATGTAGACTAGTACAATGAACATCAAAGCAAAACTTTAGAGCAATTTAAAGAATGAAATTATACCCTTAAATCTTCCAGTCTCCACTGCCTGGTGAAATTATAAGCGAATTAACACTTACTTTTCAGACCGTAGACACCTAGTCTACACTAGCACTTGGTGCATGCTTTACAAATTACATCAGGGGGAATGAGACTTTCCCTGACCTGAATCACCTACTAGCCCGTACCAAGCCAGGCTAACTAACAGCGCCCATCTGCTCTCCAGGCTGTCTTCTGGCAGTCTGACAAGAAAAGAGACAGTCACACAATTGCGTGCTTGAACAGCACTCGCGTTCAAAATGATTGCTCTGTCCACACACAGGTGTAAGGGTGAATTTTCTATCCCGGTGACTAAATGTACCCGGATAATTTCTTTTCAAATCTCCAGAGCGCTCTTCCTGACAACCCCAACCGGGGGAAAAAAAAACTTTGTCCATCAAAGTTTTAGGAGACAAATTATCATTACTCTGTCCAAAAATAATCACTTACCAGAAAATTACATAACACATTGTCAAATTCATGAAATCCAATCTTCTATAGTCGTCCAAGTACATAAGAATACCAAACATGTTACCCAAGCGCTGGCTTGTACATAGCAACACCAATGACTGTATCCACACACAGTGTCACTACATGTCAGAGCAACACCAATGACTGATCCACACACAGTGTCATACATGTCAGAGCAGACATTGTCAAAAAAATCAACGCTCCATTCAAATCCTTCACACCCATCATGGTGCAGAATACACATGTGAAACAATGCAGTCCAAATCCAAATCACCAAGGCAACCTTCATTCAAGTAAATTGACAGTGTGGGCATAATATCACATACATACACATTACACACAAAGAATGAAATATAAACACTGGAATTCATAATTCACACATCCATCACACCAGAAGTTGAAAAAGACAGCAAAAGTTCATGACATACATCACAAATCATGATCTAGATCAATAAATCTGCAAAACATTGCATTTTCCAGAATAGGCGACACCTCAAAACTGTACTCTTGAATTGCCAATGACCATCTCAACAATCTTTTTTTTTTTTTTTGACGCCTTCAAAAAGGTCAAAGGCTTGTGGTCAGTCTGCAAGATGATGGATTGCCTAAAAGGCAACGTGTGAACTTGGAGGTGCCACACAATGGCCAAGCATTCTCTTTCCACAGTAGGAATACCTTGTCTGAGCGTCTGTGAACTTTTTGCTTGCAAACCACTGGATGTAGCAAACCTCGTTCTCTGCATGAGAGCCAGCTCCCATACCAGTACAGTAGCATCTGTTCTCACAAGAAAATCCTTATCCAAGTCTGGAATGAATCAACACTGGGAATGATGACAGCAGCTTTGTATTGTCTGCAGGACGATCTGACGTCCTGATACCATGAAATTGACCGTTTACCATTTCTTTGGTGAGATCAGTGAGAGGAGCCGTGACAGATGCAAAGTTAGGTATGTAGCGCCTGTAGTAGATTAACAACCTAACAGAGAACGCACCTGTCTCTTGGTCTTAGGGACCTGAATACTCTAAAATCTTGTCAACCTTTTTCTGTTCAGGTTGTAAAGCAATCGACAAGGAATGTCCCAAAATTCCAACTGTTGGAATCCAGCAAACAGTTTGCTTGGTCGGGCAGTCAACCCCAAATCAGTTAGTTTCTGTAACACCTGCCACAAGGAACACGACAATGCACACCAGTCTTCTTGCGCAATCAAAATATCATCCAAAAAAACTGATCGCAACATTCTCATGCAAACATAGTTGTCTCTTCATGCGAGCAAAAGTAGCTGGTGCATTTTTCAAGCCAAAAGGCATCCTTGTCCACTGAAATAAACCCATAGGTGTCTGAAAAGCTGTCTTGTGCTTGTCACTGGATCAATCGGAATCTGCCAATATCCTTTGTCAAGTCTATTTTCACAAAGTATTTGGCTTTCGACAACTGACACAAAACAATTCCTCAATATCAGGGATGGGTCACAGTCAAAACAGTGATTTTTTGTTCAACACTCTGTAATCTATACAAAGCGCACAGAACCATCTGGTTTAGAAACGGCACAACAGGGCACAATATGCAGAAGTAGATGGCTCATCATACCATGTTTAACATTGCTTTCACTCATTCTCAACAACCTGTCGTGTGGAGAAGGGAAGGGGTAAGGTTTAACCTGACTGGTATGTCACTGGTCAAAACAATGCAGTGTGGGTCAACAGCTGTTGCGTTTCCAGGCTTGTCAGTAAGAATGTCAGAAAAGTCTGAAAAAATAGCCTCCAGGTCATGTGTTTTGTCTTCTGTCAATGACTGGTCAATGTGAACGTCCTGTAAGTCTCATTTTTTACTGAGGACAGGTCGGTAGAGTGACGTCATGGTCGTTGGTTCCTGAACCACACCACTGATGCAGCATGCATCACACTCTCACCAGCATCTTTTGTCTGGTTGGATATACAGTCAGATATTCCACAGGTAAGTATGTCCTTTAAATCATCAAAAGAACAAACATCAAGACAATTCTGGTTAATTCACCTGCACACTGGAATTGACAGTAATGCACAAATCTGCCTGTCTAACGTGATATAACTTCAACATGTTTATGTGGAAAACTTTTCCATCACCATTCATGTCAATTCTGTAATCCACAGGACCTGTTTTTTCCAGCAATTTGTATGGTCCTTTCCATTTCACCTAACTTTACTGTCTTATATCAGATAGCAACTTCAAACCTGGTCTCCAGGAGCTAAAGTGCGACCTTTGCTTTTTGTCAGCATTACATTTTATGCTTTGGGCAGACAACTTCACCTGTTCCTGGCCAGAGTACATGTGTCAACAATCTTTGTTTTTTTAGGTCAAACACATACTCAAACAAAAGTTTGTCATCTTCAGACTGATGGTTCCTGACCAGTTCTGAGCGAGGATCTGCATTGGTCCTCGGGGACAGCGACAAACAACATTTAAAGGGGGAAAGCCTTGTACTTGCATTTGGCAGTTCACGGTAGGAAAACACAAGAGTGCGGGAATGTATCTATCCCAGTCTTTGGGACAATCAAGTGGCTTTTTGTGTAACATGTGCCTTAAGGGTACCATGTAAACATTTCCACCAGTCCATTAGACTGGGGGTGTGGTAGGGTGAGGTGGTAGAGGGAACAACACCCAACACACGGTAGACCTCGGTCATGAGTTTCAACACAAACTGGGTGCCGCAGTCGATGGATTTCCGCAGGACAACCCATCCTACAAAACACTCCCACAAAGCTTCTGCACTGTCACTGTGTCTATCTTTTTCAGGAGGGAAAGCTTCTGGGTACCGTGTGGCTGCATCAAAAATAGTCAACACCCACTGATGTCCTGATGAGGATGCTGGTTTAAGGGGCCAACCAGATCAATTGCAATCCTCTTAAAAGGTTCTGTAAATGATTGGCATCTTCTCCAAGGGTGCACATGGCACTCTTCCTCTGGGTACAGTTTTTTGGCAAACATCACATGATTACAGTACCTCTGACATCTTTCCTTACATCAGGCCAAAAAAATGAAGTCAAACGCGCACTAATGTACGTCTCACACCAAAATGTCCAGACATGACAGCATCATGAGACTGTCTTCAACACCACATGTTTTCAAACTTTCTGGTACAAAACTGCATGACATGTTCCACATCACCTTCAAAAACATGATACAAAATATCATCTTTGACAAACATAGTGTGTTTTGTTTTGGTCTGTATTTGCACTTGTGGCACTTCGAAACAGAAGCAAGTTTTGTGTCAGACTTTTGTAGCTGTTTGAGGTTTTTCTGGCGTCACGTTCAAACCAGACATGTCAGGTACATTTAAAGGCTTATTGGCTGCCAGAGTCTCTTTGCTGTGCCTGGTAGTCACCAAAACATGAGTGTCAACAAACAAATGAACCACCCTGTCCACCACAAGCAGTTTTTACACCAGGGCAAGTTACCAAGAATGGAGATCGTGACCAGGTCTTCAATGACACAAGCTATCAAAGAACCTGTTAGAGTGGGGGGTACCAACATTTATGTCAGCCAGGGGGAATGACTCAATCTTCCCACCAAAGGGAGCGACTATTCTGTCTTCACCATGTGTACTGGTTAGCTGTACAAAAGACTTCCCACACCTGGTGTTGTACAGCTTGTGTCTCTAAGTAAAGTGCCTGAAAATCCATTGATGGCACAGTCTTCAATAAGAAGGCTATTCTTTAGATCTGTGATACCAGCACATGTTCAGATGTTTTCTCTGAAACTGTTTCAGCCACATTTCCTTTCTGTGCCTAAGGGCAAGTGTCTCATTTGTAGGAAACGACAGCCACATGTCCAGCATTGTACATCCTTATTGCCTGTGAGAGCACACGAGTAGAAGACTCCATGGTTACCAAAACCGCGCTGTTCATGTTGCCAAGGTTTGTCTCTGTGGTTGTGCTTGCTGAGCCTGGGTCGGATTTGAAATCCGGACTGGTTTGTGCACGATAGGAACCTCGACGCGCTGATATCTACGGACTACGCTGATCGTGGAAGTTGTCTTGGTTTGATGCAACGTAACCAACATTCGTGTCATACACTTTGAACTCTGCTTTCGAGCAAAAGTTTTCCCTGGGTGTGCACTTTTGTACTGGTCAGCAATGTGTCATAGTTCTGCACTTTTGTACATGGTCAGCAATGTGTCATAGTCTGCACTTTGTACTGGTCAGCAATGTGTCATAGTTCTGCACTTTTGAATGAACGTTCCGAAGAAAAATTGCAGGTCTTTGGAAACACTGTGCAAAATTTGCTCTTGCAGAAAAGGTCACGGAGGATCGGCAAAATTTTGTGGAATTTTAGACAACTTATCATCTGTCTAATAAATGGCCAGTACGGATCAAAAAAGCTGCGAAAGATTCAGTCACGTTGGTCGAACGAGCGAAATTTCTCACGAAAACCTTCCTTGGTACATCGAAATTTCTTTAAAAGCTCACTTTCAAATCTCCCAGGTGACAGTTGTTTAGCGACAGTGAGTGATACAATGATAGAGCACCTCCACGAAAAGAGAAGCAACATAGAGCACCCATCTGTCTTTTGGCCAGTTACATGTTGCAGCATGTGTTTCAAATCGAAACAAGAAAGAATCAATATCATCTCTTTGCTCATCCAAAGCAGGTAGTTTAGGGATGTATGGGGATTTATGGGGAGGGCACTTAGGTCCTTCACCTTCATTTTCTGTGCGCCTGAGCACCATGCTCAGTTTTTTCAACTCCAGTCCATGTTTTCTGATTCTATCCAGTTCTTCGAGATCTCTTATTTTCTCTTTTTCAGAGCTCTTATTTTCTCTTTTTCTTCGTTTTCGAGCTGTCTTATTTTCTCTTTTTCTTCGTTTTCAAGCTGTTTATTTTCTCTTTTTCTTCCTTGTCCATTTCCAGTCTCTTATTGTCCAACTGCCGCTGGTGTTCTCTCTCCTGTTCTCTTTCTTTCATCTGAATCTCTTTCTCCTGTTCCCTTTCACAGGTGTAAGGAGTGAATTTCTATCCCGTGACTAAATGTACCGGATAATTTCTTTTAAAAATCTCCAGAGCGCTCTTCCTCATGTGTGTGTGTGTGTGTGCATGTGTGTGTGTTGTGTGCATGTGTGTGTGTGTTTGTGTGAGTGCGTTTGTAGGTAACTGAGGTGCATGTAGCATGCACATGTGTGCGTATGTTATGCATGTTGTGGTGCGCACGTGCGCGTGCATGTGTGTGTATGTGTGTGTGCATGTGTGTGTTTGTGTGCGCCACACATGCGTGTAAGTAAACTGTGTGTGCATACTTGTGTTCATTCTTCTGTGTAGGTGGTGTGTGTTTGTGTTTGTGTGTGTGCATGTGTGTGTGCGCGTGCACACGCATGGCCCATGCATGTGTATGTATGTGTGAATGCGCATGTGTCTGCTTGTGTGTGCATTGTTCTCGTGTGTGTTGCACGCAGCGATAGTTGATATGTTTCCAGATGTGATTATTGAAATGACTGTTGCTATGTTTAGTCCTTTAAAACACACTACATTTTGTGTGGATTGTAAAGTGTCATCATGTTTAAAACACACCAGATTTGTGTGGATTGTAAAGAATGTCACCATTTAAAACACACCACATATGTGTGATTACATAACAACAACAAAAAAATCATCGGTGTAACACGCAAAACATGGATGATGGCTACTATAACGTGTGGATTTACCATGGAATGCCTGCATTAAATAAAACAAGAAACCACACGAAAGATGTTTACATCTTTATTCTGTGGATAAATTTGTCTGTTCACTTTTATCATGTGATATGATGTAACATGAGAGACAAGAGAGAGAGAGATGAGAGGGGGGGGGGGGGGGGAGTAATAAGAATTTTATTTGAATGTCTATGGACAAAAAACTGAGATAAATAATTTCATTCAATGTGTGCGTAGAACCCTTTATTAACAAGAGTCACAAGAAAAGGCATACACATCATCAGACATAAAAAAAATAAAACAAATTAAAAAAATATCAACGAGCACTGCTTCTAAAATCACAAACGATATTTGTAGCAACCTTCAGGTCACATGAACAAGCCGTTTCAAAGAATGCACATGTTTACGGTGATTTGCATATTCATTGACCAAACTGACACACGCCGTTTCAAAGAAATGCACATGTTTAACAGTGATTTGCATATTCATTGACAAACTGACACACGCCGTTTCAAAGAGTGCACATGTTTAACAGTGATTTGCCATATTTATTGACCAAACTGTCTTGAGATGTCTGTCGACAGTGACGAGGCTGACTTCAGTACACACACCTAAATTCAAATGGTTTTCAAAGTTCTGTGAAACATTACAGGTTCTACCATTAAAATCACCAGACAAAAGAACATAATTAGCCGTGAGCCGAAGTACATGATCAACCAGACAATTCTCTAGCATATTAGGATCAACATATGTACATGTATAATAAATAGACCTTCTTGGGGTACTAAACTATATACAAAATGTTTTTAAAGGAGAGAGAGAGAGAGACATGAGAGAGAGAGGAGAGAGAGAGAGAGAGAGAGGAGACAGACAGAAGACAGACAGACAGAGGAAAGAGACAGACAGAGACAAAAAAAAAGTTGAAAAACAGGTCGGATTCTTGAGTCTGCCGCAGTGTGTTAAAAATACCCACGGCGCGCGCTCTCCTGTCACACGAGTTCAGTGTTTGACGTCACTGTGTAAATGAGTACAATAAGAAAGACAGACAGACAGACAGAATGAAGAGTGCAGACGGAAGAAGGAATGAATGTAAGCGAATGTCACGAAGAAGAACAGACGGACGAAATGAACGAGGAAAGGACAAAGGGAATGAAGAAAAGAGTGAACAAAGAGGTGATGATTGGAACGGAAGACAGGACAAAGGAAAGAAGAAGAAACAAAGGAGGAAAGGAAAGAGGAAGGGAAAGAAAGAAGAAGAGAAAGATGAAGAGCAGGAAGGGGGGGGGGGGGGGGGAGAGACATGAAGCCGTTGGTGACGAGGTGTGGCGGGTGTGACACCGGTGACGGGCTGTCCTGTGGTGGTGTCACTCAATGACACACAGAAAACTGGTGGACCTGGACATGACTGAAAGTCACCAACACCCCAATCCCATCGCTTGACCACGCCTCTCCAGCCCTGGACATTGAGCCAGTGTGTGACGATGACTGGTCAGTGCGGCCAGGGCCAGGTCCTCTGCATCACTCTCACTGGGGGGACGTGACACGCCCTGGCCGGTACACCGTGACCACTCAGACCCGCACGAGGACGTCGGCGTCACGTGCTCAGGAAGGTCAGGACAGAGAAACCGGTGTCCTGACTGGGGGGCACCTGAAACGCATGATCATGATGACATGACGTCACTGTACACCTCACCCTGGCTGGTCTGATGCACACAGACAAAGAGCGGACAGACAAAGAGACAAACAAACAAACAAACTGACAGAGAGACAGACAAACAGACGACAAACAGACAGAATGACAAACAGACAGGAAGACCAAAGGCAGACGACAGACGCACGCACACACAACCATCCATTGTGTACAAGAAATAAATGTGAATAGAGGAGGAGATCCAGATCTATTTCTCCCGTCAGCACTTGTACATTGTACAGAACTAGATCTAAATTCCTGTCATCACCAGTATGATCATGATGATGATGACGATGACGACGATGATGATGATGATGATAATGAGACGAACAGTTCCTACCTGGCTGTCCCACACGTAACTCGTGGGTCAGGAGGTGACCAATGGTGTCGGCACACAGGACACACTGCCAGGGGTACGCCCACTGTGACCTGCCTGACCCCCTGTGACTCAGCTCCGGACTGGTGGTCCCTCTGTGGGGGGAGGCAGTGCTGGGGCGCTGTACCGGGGGATGTGTGGCCATCTATCAGACGATGACCTCTCCACCTGTCTGGTCACTGCAGGGGGTGACCGCAGAGGTTCTGTGACTTCGCGGATCTCCAGCCAGGACGGAGGGGGACGTGTGGGGTCGCTGTCCACTCTCACACTGATGCTGCCCACACATGGAGTGAGGGCAGTCGCTGCCGGAGACCCGTCAGCCACGGATGAACCTGCCACTGTGACACAGGATACAAAGTCAGGTGTAGGTCCCGTAAACTCCGTGTAGATCTAAAACGGGATCTATAGATCTACAGCACACAGTCTATAGTCACATGTCTTCATTGTCTTTTTACATTCTTCATACTTAGTGCTACTCATTGAAGTAGTTATGATATCAGCAGAAGTAGTACAGCAGCAGTAGCAGCAACAGCAACAGCAACAGCAGCAGCTGTGGCAGCAGTAGTGGCGGCAGTAGCAGCAGTAGTCTCTGCCTCGTGTTTCCCTCTTTCTTTCAATTCTCCATTTAGATCTGAAATAGGAGCAGCGCATTCATAGCACACCTTCAGAATATTCCGCCTTCTCCTTGTGTACTGGAATAGCAGTGGTGGTGGTGGTGGTGGTGGTAGTAGTAGTAGTAGTAGGAAGTAGTAGTAGTAGTGTGGTAGTGTGTAGTAGTAATAGCAGCAAGCAGCAGAGTAGTAGTAACATAGCGCAGTTAGCAGCAGCAGTAGAAGTAACAGTAGCAGCAGTAGTAGTAGTGAGTAGTAGCAGAGCAGAGAGTAGAGTAAAGTGATAGTAGCAGTCAACAGTAGTGCAGTAGACAGTAGATGTATTAATGTAGCAGTGTAGTGATATCGCAACAGCGTAGCAGTGATATTAATGGTGATAATAGCGTGGGGCATATCATTCAGTTTGTTATGTTTTTCAGTTTGACTTGACTCTCTGTGAGTCTCTCTTTCTGTCTTCGTCTATCTGTGTGTCTGTCTATCTGTCTGTGTCTCTGTCTCTCTCTTGCTCTTCATCTCCGATTCATTCCTTCATAAATGACTGTTAAAGGCATCTAAAAAAAACAACAAACACAAAAACTAACCACAGATTCTCCTCTCTCTTTCTCTCTCTCTAACACACCACACACACACACACACCCACCCCACACACACACACCAACACCACACCCACCATGTAAAACCCATCCATTTAAAATCTTTAAATTTAAACGTTTTTTAAAAGGGCAAAAAAAACACTAAACTTTAAATATCTGTCTTTTTTTCTTTCTCCCATTTCAGAGTTTTAATAAAAAAAAACCCGGAAAATTGAAACTTTTGGTTGGAAAAAAATTTTTAAAAAAAATTTTGGCTTGGAACCCCTTTTGTCACGGGTTTTTTGCCGGTTTTACTCTTTCTCCTCTGTCCCATTCTCTTTTTTTTGTGTGTTTGTGTGGTGTTTTTTTTTTTTTTTTTTCTTCCTCCTTTTCCTTTGAACCCAAAAGCGGCGTGGTTTTTTGTGTGTGTGTTTTGTGTGTGTGTTTTGGGGTGTTTTGTGTGTGGGGGTTGTTTTTGGGGCGGGCAAGTGGGTTCATGCTTTGGCTTTTGCGTCCTTTTGTGGCATAAAAAGGTAAAAATTTTGTGCGGGGGGATAAAAGTTTTATTTAAATTTTGTTTAAGGGGGGAGGTGGGGGCGGTGGGGGGTTCCGGAGGGGGGACAATTTTTGTGAGGGGGGGGGGGGGGGTTTGCTTTTTTGATGTAATGTGCAAAAAAATTTTTAAGGACAAATGAGTATGCTTACCTTAAAAAAATAAAAAAAAAAACAAAAAACACGGGGAAAAAAAAAACCATAAAACTTTTCAGAATTTCAGCAAAGTGATTAAAACAAAAATATAATCAAGCGGGGAAAAAGTGCGAAAAAACGTTTAAAACCCCGTTAAAAAGTACTTGTTTAAATTAAAAAAGGGGAATGAAATTTAAAAAGGGGGCTTTTTAAACTTTCATAAAACAGGGGAAAATTGAAAAAGAGCTGTGGGGAAATTTTCCCCCGACTGCCCCTTTAAAACATACATGTTTTTCCTTTTTTCCCCAAAATTTCGGCTTGAAAAACCATTCAGTTTTAAATAAAAAAAAAAAAGGAAACTTTGATTGTCGGACTTATGAAATGAATGGGATCAAAAAAAAGTATTAACCAAACGCTTTTTTTGTCTTTGTTGTTTTTTTAATGATTTGTTAAATAGATTGTCACTTATCAAATTTCCCAATTTAATTACAGTGAAGATATCAAAAAATTTGACTTTCGGGTACTTTTTATTCTGAAAAGAATTTTTTTTGTTTTTTTTTTTAATTTGTGTGGGGGGTGTGGGGTGTGTGTGTGTGTGTTTTGTGTGTTGTGGGGTGTGTGTGTTTTTTTTTTTTTTAGTTCTTTTTTCCCGGTCTATTCATATAAGTGTTTTTAACAGGGGGAAAAAGTGTGTGTGTGTGTGTGTGTTTTTGGGGGTTGTGCGGTGTGTTTTGTTTTGGGGTGCTCCTTAGTGTGGTGGGCGGGGGGGGCGGCCCCGTGGTGGCGTTTGAGTGCGGCTAAATTATGTGGGGTGGCGCCTTTTTTGTGCAAGAGGAGAAGAGGGGAGAGAAGAGGAGAGAGGAGAGAGAGAGGGGGGAAGAAAGAGAGAGAGAGAGGAGAAAAGAGGGGATGTCCCAGGGGTAAGGGGGGAAATTGTTGGGAGGTTTGGTAAGTTTATTAATATTTTACTTATCCGGGTTTGTTTTCAAACCTTAGTGTTTTCTGATGGGGGAAAAAAAAGGGAAAAACAAACAAAAACAATTTTTAGAAGGTTTGGGAGCAAATCCCAGGGGGGGGTGGGGGGGGGAGGGGGGTTTGGGGTGGGGAAAGGGGGGAAATCAGGGTGGAAACGGAACAGGGGAAGGGGGGGGGGGGGGGGGGGGGGGCCAAAACCAAAATTTTATATTTTAATCGTAACTCTTTTATATAAATTTGTCGTACAACAAAACAATTTTAGTTTAAAATCCAATCAAAAAAAAGATCCCAAAATGGACGGGAAATTTAAAAAAATTCAGAGAACAAGCAAAGTAATGCATGATTATTTAAAAATTTTTCGGGGGATAATGGAGCATTTGGTGACAATTGATCTGCTAACTTTATTTTGGGGACAGAGTCCCTTAATCCTGGCTAAAGAAGTGGGTGGTTTCCCAAAAAAATTGGTTTCCACTTCCCTGTATTTTTTTTAGAATATTTTGTTTAAAAAAAAAAGGGCCTTTCCCAATGGGAAACCATACTTTCAAATAGTGAAAGGCCTGGAATGCATTACAGAAAAAATTTTTTTTAAAAAGGGGTTTTCGGTTTCGCTGCTTTCCCTTTACTTGTAAACATTTGGCTGGGTAATACTAAATATTTGTTTTTTTGTCCCTTTTTCCAAACCTAAATTTTTGAGCCCATTTTTTTTCTTTTGCCCCGGGTTTAAAATTTTTCTTGCAGACTAGTTGAATGTCGAAAATGCTGTAAACCTTTTTTTAAAATTTTTTTCGCTCCCTTTTTAAGCCGCATAAACCCCCATTTCTTGGGGGGTAAACCCGGGAGTGATTAAGGAATCCACCCCAAAGGTAATACTGGACCCTTTTTTGACAACCATAAAATGATTTTTTAAATTTAAAATTTTTTAGTAATTTTCCCGTGATTTTAATGGTTTGGGTAAAAACGGGAAATTTAAACCACCCCAAAAATAAGATTTTGGCATGAAATCCTCGAAAGATTACGTTTTTAATTTTAAATGCCATAAGTATGTTAAAAGTTCCCCAAAAAAATGGCAATTTTTAAACCAAATGTAGTATCGTTTTTCTTTTTTTTTTTTTTAAAAAGGGGTTTTAAAACAAAAGCGGACCAGTTTTTTTCCACTTAAAACAACCCCATCCATCGGTTATACTTAAAAAGTCGGTAAAAACTTACTTTCCAAGGGGAAATTTAAACTAAACTTTTTTAATAGTTTAGGGGAATTTTTTTTTTTTGATAAATCTGTGTGATCAATTTTTTAAAAAAAGGTTGATTTTGTTTCCCAAAATTCGGGAAGGGGAGAAAAAAAAGGGTTTAACTGAAAACATTTTTCCCCACCGTTCAGATCGAAATTAAAAAAAATAATATTGGGGCAAAAAGGTATAAGGGCTTAAAGACTGTTTTTTCTGGCTTTTTTGAAAATCGGTTTCTAAATTTAAAATTTTGTTTCTTTTTGTGAAAAGTTTCGTAAGCAAAATTTTTTAAGATAAATTTCGCAGCTGGGTTTTTCTTTGTTCATAAAGGGGTAAAAAACCCCTGCTTCCGGAATTCCAAAAATTTTGACGCGTGTTTTGGAACACCCGAGAAATTTTGGGTAAGTTTTGGAATCTTGCTCTGCAGTTTCTTTAACAAGTGCGCCCGGGGAAAAAAAAAAAACCTGGCCTTTACTCGCCGTGAACGTACAAGGGGGGTTAGGGGGGAGATATTAGTTTTTTTGGGGTCCTGTCCCCATGCTTAGACCTTAAAAAATTCGGGAACTTTTCTAGCTTTTTTTTGTTATCCCCCCCCAAGTAAAAATTTCCACGAAATTTTTGAAATGGGGTAAAACCCAAAAAAATTTTTAATTTTTTTGCCCAAATTTGTTAATTTTCTTTTTTTTGGGCAACCAATAAAAAGTGTTTTTTTTCCAAGGGTTTTTTTCCTTTTCATTACCGGGAAAAAAAGCAGTTTTTTTTTTTTATATAGGTTAAAAGGCCGTTTTTTTCCTTTTTTTCCCAATAAAGTTGTTGATTTTTTTGGTTTGTTGTTTTTTTTTTTTGTTCAAAGCCCGAACGGGGGTTTTTCTTTCTTGCCCCTTCACCCCAAAAGGTGTTTGTGTGTGGTGTGTGTGTGTGTGTGTGTGGGTGTGTGTTGTGTTTGGGTTTGAAATCCCGGGGAGGGGGGGGGGGCCCGTGTTTTTAAGGTGTGTTTTGTGTTTTTGTGTGTTTTTGGTTTTTGGTGGGGTGTGTTTTTTGTGTTTTTGGGGTGGGGTTGTAGGGGTTTTTGTGTTTGGGGTGTTTTGTGTTTGTGTGTGTGTGTGTGTGTGTGTTTTGGGTTGTGTTGTGTGTGTGGTGGGTGTGTGTTGTGGTGTGGGGTTTTGGGTGTGTGTGTGTGGTGTGTGTGTGTGTGTGTGTGTGGGGTTTTGGGGATTTTAATTTAAATTGCCCCTGGGGTATAGCCCAAAACTTTTAAAAAACAAAAATTACCAGAAAGAGGGGCCACTTTTTTTGCTTGAACAAACATTTTAAAACTGGCCCCAAATATAGGGAAACCCCATTACGGGTCTTTCATGTTAAAGGAATCACGCCCAAAAATTTTTGCAGCAGGGGCTTTGTAAGAAACCCCCCCAAAAGCATGTCACCGCATTGTTTGCTAAGTCGGGTTTGGTAATCTTAAAGGATAGTGTCCAGACCCCCAAGAATAGGTCAAACCGCCCCTTTTTCCCCTCCATGGAAAAACCCTTTTATCTATTATTTTCTGTTTGTGGTTCAGGCCCCTGTAGCGATGTCAAACTGACCTAAGTTTTCGTTAAAATGTTGTGCGGTTTACTTTTTAGTCGGAAATTTTCCATTAAATTCTTTGAAAAAAATGCATTTTTAAAAGCCCCCAAACCTTTTTTGGTTTCCAACAGATGTTTTTGGAACCCAAATTTCCTTTTTCATGGCCCCTTTTTCCCCCCTTGATACAAATCTTTTCCCTTTTTTGAGGGGAAACCCATTTGGATACATTTTTGCAATAATTGTGGGAAATTTTTATACATTTTGCCCATGTTTTCAGATGTCTGTTAGAGGGGAAAATTTGGGGGTTCTTTTTTTTTTATGTTTAAAAAAAACCCTATCCCGTACAGTTTTGAAACCTGAGGGGCATCAACCTTTTTCCATGGGGGCGGGAAGACTAAACTGCTTTTTAAAGCGGGCTTTAAAAAATTGGGCAGACCCATGTTTCTTTGCATTTGGTTTTGTGGGAGTGGATTTGGGGGAGGGAAGGGGGGAGGGGGGGAGGGGGGGGGGGGGGAGAGGGTGGGGTTTGGAATAGGGGGTTTGGTGGGTTGGGCCAAAGATTTTAACCCCGGAGAAAAAATTTGGTTTTTGCCCCCGGCTCAAAAAAGATCTTTTAAGGGGAACCCAAATTAAATTTCCCAAAATAAATGGATCGGGTATAATTACATGTTACAGGGGTGAATCGTTAGTCTAATTTCATTTTTGAACCTTTTTGTTTGTTTGTTTTTTGTTTTTGGTTCTTTTTCAGGGGGGCCCGTTTTTTTTTTTTTCTTAAAAATTTTTTTTTCCAAAATCCCTTTGAAATTGTCCAAATTTAAAAGGGAAAAAAAATCCCAAATTTGTTTGGGGGTGATTTTTTATATTTGCCCGGAAATTTGAATGCAAAAGGTATCTTGGGGATCAGGTTTTTGGTAAAACTGATTTAAAAATCTCCATTCAATGTGTAAAAAATACAGTTTCTTTTATTTTGAAAAGCAAGCTTTGAAAATTTAAGAAAACTATTACGTCTTGTGCTTCTAACAGACAGGGAAATTTGGGGGCCTTTTGTTTCTAAATCTAATCAGAAGAACAGTCGTCTGCGGGTAATTTTGGAAAGGGCCCTTTAAATTGAATGCTTTGAGCAATATTGGATGGGCCTTTTTTTCCCCTGGAAAATACTCGAAAAAAATGTCTTAAAATTTAGAATAGTGTATTTGCTGTCTTGCAAGTTTTCAGTGATATTTAATAAAAATCGCGGTTTGTGTGTGTTTTGTGTTGTGTGGTTGTTGGGGTTTTGGGGTTGGGGTTTTGTGTGTGTTTTTGGTGTGTGGGGGGGGAGCGTTATGGAGAGAAAAAGGGAGTATTTTGCCCATGGTGATTTTCATAACCCTTTGAACCCCCCACTGAAACCCATTTTGTATGGCGGGGGAAGAGGGGAAAAATGGGGGGGAAAATTCACCCCATGCAAAAAAGAGAGGAATAGTTTTCCCCAAACCGTTTGAATCTTGAAAGATTTAATGCACTTTTTTTACAAAAAATTTTATCGGCGAATTTTTGCGCCCAAATGAAAGGAAATTGTTTTGCATTCAACGACTGAAAAACATTTTGAGTCCCAAAAGTTGATTTTTTTTTCTATATTTTTCGGAAATGGCGGATGGGGGGCGGGGGGAAAAAAATTTCTAAAAAACTGAACCCCTACATCCATGCTACATTAAAATTTCGGCCCCCAAGGGAAAAATTTCCAGTTTGCCCGGGGGATGAAAGGGCCCCAAACTCTGCCACCCAAATTCTTTTTTACCAATAAAATACATTGAAAAACAAAACACACGCCGGGGTTTTTAAAAAACGACATAAAATTAAAACCCGTTTTAAAAAAAAAGACAAAAAAAACTACTTTTTAACGTACTTTACTAGATTAAAACTACCAGAAACGTGTGAAAAAACAGCACAAATTAATCCCGAGGAAAACTGAGAAATAGGGAAAAAACTGTTTTTATACTTATTCATGAGCGAAAATCCCTGGTTATCTCCCTTTTTTAAATTTTTTTTCCACTTTTTTGCTTATACTGCATGTTCTTGGAAAAAATTAATTTAAACAAATTTTTCATTCCTTTTTTTGCCCCCCATTTATTTATTTGGGTTTATTCCTAGCTCCATTTTTATTGTTTGGGGCATTTTTTAGCTTTCCCTTTTTTTTATTTTTCATTCCAAACTCCATTTATTGTTTTGGGCATTTCCCAGCTCCATTTTGGGTTGGGTTTATTTTCCCAGCTCCATTTATTTTTGGTTCATTCCTAGCCCCCTTTATTTTTTTGGGGCTTTCCTAGTCCCCTTTTTTTTTATTGGGTTTTTTTTCCCAGCTCCATTTATTTGGGTTTTTTTCATTCCTTTGCCCATTTATTTATTGGTTTATTTCCCTTTTTTTGGCCCCCCCATTTATTTAAAGTTCACTGACTTTAAAATTCATTTGGGTTTTTCATGTGTTTTATTTACTTTTTAAATTTATTTATCCCATTTTTCCCTTTTTTATTCATTAATTTTTTTTGGGTTATTAATGTGTTAAAAATTTCCCTTTTTTTGTTTTTTATTTGCGCGAAACGTTGAACGGTTTTAAAAAAAAAACGTTTTTTATTTTCTTGGGGCAAAAAAAAAAAAGAAATTTTGTATTTGTTTGGTGGGGTTGTTATTTTGGTTCATCTGGAAAAGCTGGTATGAGGTTTGGGGAAAGGGCGGGGGTGGGGCGGGGGGGGGGATGGGGAGGAAAGGGTGGGGCATCCTGTAATAACTCTGTTTTGACACCCAAAACCCCACAACACACACACAAAAAACACACACACACACACCCCAAAAACCCCACACACCACACACAACACACACACACACACAAACCAACAAAAACACCAACAAACCCAACAAAAAAAACAACCCCACCAACACTCGAACCAAATCCCTTAAAATGGGAATAAGGGGCACAAAAGGTGAAAAAGGGGGCCCGACGTCTGCGCCGCTCCCCAAACATTTTCCCAACTGCTCCTCCTCCCAGGGTGGTTTGGTAGGGGGATCCCCGACCCCTTTTCTCCCCCGCCTTGGGCCCCCCACTCAAAGGGGTTCCCACCGGATACGGTTTTTTAAACCCCGCCGGCGGAACCCCCAACCCCTTTTCCCCGGGGGCCTTTGGGGCCCCCTGAGGGCCTTCAGGGGGGAAAGGAACCCGGTTTTTCCCCAGCCCTGGGCCCCGGACCTTTCGGGTTTGGGATTGGGGGGCCTGTGGCTGCCCCCGTTGAAAAAAAAAAAAAGGCCACCTTGTTTGGGGGTGAGGGAGAGGGGAGGAAGGAGGGAGGGGGAAAGCCCCGGGGGGTTGGGTTTTGGTGGTTGGAGTGTGGGGGTGTGGGGGGGGGGGGGCGTTAAGAATGTTAAGTCCAAAACCAAAAAAAACCCCCAAACCACACCACAACCCCAAAAAAAACAAAACCACAACAACACAACCAAAAAACACTTTCTTTAAAAGAAGGAAAAAAAAGAAAAAGGGGGAAAGGAGGGGGGAAAAGAAGACCACTTTAAAAGAAAAAAAAAAAAATAAAAAGAGAGAGGAGAAGAGAAAAGAGAGGAGAGAGAGAGAAAAGAGAAAAGAGAGAGAGAGGAGAAGGAAAATTTATTGTTTTTTCAAAATTTCCCGGAGAATTTTGGCCCTTAGTCTTAACCCCAACGGGCCCCTTTTCAACCCCCCCCCCCCCCCCCCTTTTCGCCATTTAAACTGCAACCCCCCTTAAAAATAGCAAAAAATTTGGATCCCTTTTCTACAATGGGTTTTTAGGAAACTAAAACAAAAAAGTTTAAAAAACATTTTTCCTGGAAAATGGTGTGAAAGGGGAAAAAAAAAAACCAAAAGAAAAAAAAAAAAACAAAAACACAATTAAAAAGAATTTGGAAGGGGGTTTTAAAAGACGGAAAAAAAGGGGAAAAAAAGGGGGTTTTTGGGGGGAAAGGGCGGAAAGGCCCGGACACCAATAAATAGATTTTTGCCTTCCAAAGGGGGTTGGGGGCCCGAAAGGGGGTTTTTTGAAAATTTTCATTTTTTTTTTTTTTTTTTTAAAATTTTTTCCAAATTTCCAAAGTTGGGAAAAGTTCCCCAGTTTCCCAAACAAAATAATTTGGGGTTCCTTTTTATAAACGGCGGAAAAAAAATTTTCCCCGAATTTTGGCAAAAAGAAATTTTTTTAAAAGGAAAGTTCAAAATATAAAAAAGGAAAGGTTTGGGGTTTGGTGGTGTGGTGGTTTGTTTTGAATTTTAAAGGAAAATCATTTTTTTTTTTTGTTTCGGGAATTGGGTTTTTAAAAAAAAATGTTCCCCTTTTTCCATGGGGGCCGGGCTATTTTAATTTTAATTCCCCACAAGAATTTTTTTTTAAAAAGTATTTTTTTTTTAAAAAAAACTTTGGAACCCATTTTGAAAATTTCTGAATCCCCCCAAATTTAGGTTTTACACCCCTTTTTTTGGAAAAAATTTTTTTTTGGGCCGAATTTTTTACGGGAGTTACGGGGTATTTTACCAGACTTTAAAGAATTCCCCAAAAAAAAAATTTTTTTGGGAAAAACGGTTTTTGGGAAAAAAAGAAAAAAAAAAAAAAAGAAATTTTTAAACCCAAAAACACAAACCAACCAAAAAAAAAAAAAAGAAATTTTTAATTTGGTTTTTTTTAAAATTTTTTAAGGCCTTTTTTTTTTTTTTTTTTTAAAAATTTTATATATAAAATAATTTTTTTTTTGTGTGTTGTGGTTGTGGTGTGTGTGTGTGTGTGTGTGTGGTTTTTGGGGTGTTGTGTGTGTTGTTTGGGTACATGCAATTGGGGTTTACCCAACATTTTACATATGTCTCCTTTAACCCAAACCCCCTAAAAACAAAACCCTTGTAAATCTTTTGGGATTAAAACCGAATTTAAGCAAATTTTTTTGTCACCCTTTTGCATTTTTTTCCTGTTTAATGCCAAAAAAATTTTAACCAAAAAAGATAATACCACCACCCCCCAGCATTTAAGGGAAATATCCATAGGGCAATGTTGTTCGCCCCAACTTGGGCATAGCTTTCCCCTGCGTCTAAAAACACGTCCCCCATTTCGGAATTTAATCTGGATTTTAAAACGTTTTCCCAAAAAATTCTCATTCTTTGCTTTTTTTTTTTTTTTTTTCCCCCAACAAGGTTTTTCTAAATAATAACTTACAAAACTACAGCACCGAGAGTATTTCCAATAAGGGTCGGTTCGCGTAACTTTCCCCATAGTTTTTAAAAACTCCTACCCTCTAGTATTTGGGAAAATTTGGCCCAAAAGGGCAAAAAAAATTCCTAACCCAAATTTTTTTAAACATTTTTTGCGCTCTTTTAAATTTTTATTGGGGTTTTCCGAAAAACTTTAACCCCAAAATTTCGGGGTTTTTTTATCCCCACCATTTTTCCGTGAATAAATTAATTGTTTGAAGTGGGGTTTGATCGTTTCGCATCATTTTTTGTAAAAACTTTCCCCAAAATCTCCCCCTTTTAAAATTAAAAAAAGTCCCTCTCACCTTTTAAATCGCCCCCCCTTTTAATTCCGGGCAAATTTTGAACAGAATTTCTGGCCTACGTAAAAGTTTTTAAAAAAATCTTTCCATCTTGGACATATCTTTGATTTTGCCAAACGTGTTTACATAACTACTGACCCGAAAACCCTCCCAACCCCCCCCTTACAGGGGCAAAACAGGGGCGGTCAATTTTGGGTTATTTGGAAATTAATCCTTTTTTCCCAATTTACTCTCATTTTTTTTCACTCATTTTTCCCACAAAAAAACAACAACAAAAAAAACAAAGATTTTAGGGTTTCAAATGCCAGTAATAATGCAAAAATTTCCAGCATTTTCAGGAAAATAATTTTACAAAGTTTGATCGTGTTCACATAACTTTTCACATGCCTTCAGTTAAACCCCCCCCCTCCACGAATTTAAGCGAAATCGGGGCGCCCCGGGAACCCTTTTGAATCCGTACCCCTTTTAGAAAACGCTCTCCCCCTTTCCCAAATTTTCCCTTGAATTTCCCACCAAATTTCCGCCATGAAAAATACTGAAAATATCCACTATCTTGGATTTGTCAAGTTTACGGGGAGGCACGTTCAACAACTTTTTAAAAAACTTCCCCTAACCCTTTCCTTGGGATGTCAAAACCCTTTTTAGTCATTTTGGGTTGACTGAATTTGGGGCAAATTTTTGGGAGTTTCATTCATTTCTCATCTAAATTCCCAACAAGTTTCAACTTCAACCACCTCCACAGGAACTATTTACACAGTGTGATCGCGTTAAAACATAACTTTTAATCAATTCTCCCAACCCTTTAAAAGGGTCAAAACAAGTCAGCCACTGGATTTAAATTTTACTTTAAAACCCTTTTCTAATCACGTATTCATTTGCTTTTTTTTTAAAAGGAAATTTTTTTCACTAATAATCCCACATTTCCTCAGCAAATTTTAAAAACTATTTCACACGGGGATGGTCGTATTGCATAACTTTTCACATAGCTTCAACAAACCTTTTTCGCTCCCAAATACGGAAAACGTAATCGAAGCAGGGAAAAAAATTTGAATTTGTAACCTTTTTGATCCCCTCTCTCTTAATTTTTTTTGATTTCCGAAACAAACTTCTGACAGATAAAAGTTTTCAAAAATGAACGCTACGTTTTTGGGTACTATTAAAAACAGAATTTAGGCTCTCATAACTTTTAAAAATAACTTCCCCCCAAACCCCTTTCCCTCTGCATATCAAAACCTTGTCGGGCATTTTTTGGGGTTACCTGAAATTTTAACAATTTTTTGTTAACTCCCTTTCCCCTTTCCTGTCTGTTTCCCCAAAAGGGTTTTCAACCCCAATAATGCTGCCACCTCCCCAGGGATTCCAGAAACTATTTTAAAAGGGGGCGGGGGGTCTTCGCATAAAAAGTTTGAACTAACTTTTCCCCTCTACGTATCAAAAAAATTTGCCATTCCCCCTTGATCTGAAAAATTTTTTTTTTTTTCTTTTCATCTACATCATTTTTTCTATTTTTTTTTTTTTTTTTCTTTTTTTTTTTTATCAGTTTTTTACCCCCCTTTTTATTTACAACAAACCTACACAAAAATTTCAAAAATTTTTTTTTCACATTGTAAAACGTGTTTGCAAAATTTTCACATGGGCCCTTTAACCCCCCCTTCCCTTACCTGTCCAATGTGGACAACCAGTTTTTTGAATTCGTAGTCCCAAATTTTAAATTTCTCTTTAATTTTCCAAAATTTCCCGATTTGAATTCCAACTTTCAGGGCCATGTATTGAAACCGCAACCCCTTTTAAAAAATTTTAAAACATTTTGTTAGTTTTTGCGAACCCCGGGATTTCCCAAAAAAAAACTTTCCCCCAAAAAGACCCCCCCCCCCCCCCTTTCCCCCCAACCCTACCCTCTATTAAAAAACAGGTCGGGGGCCCTTTTTGGGCTGACCCCGGGAAATTTTAAAAACATTATAATCACTCTTTTAATTTTTTATTTTTTTTTGAAGGGATTTTTAAACACATAATAGTGATGCAAAATCCACAGCATTTGGGGAAATATTCCCACGTAGCGTGTTAGGGATGCATACCTTTTCAATGCTTCAAAAACTCCCACCTTCTAAGCGGGCGGGTGCAGGCAAACCCGTTTTGAATTCGTGACCATTTTAAACGCTTCTTTCAGTTTCCCGCTGATTTACGACCTTTTTTAAAAAACGGGCACTATGCTTTGATATATTGCCGAAGGGGGATTTGTGGTTTCCCTAACTTTTTACATAACTTCTCCCCAACCCAAAAGTCTTTGTATTAAGACAAGTCAACCATTTTTGGGATTGGTATAAAAGTTTTTTTTTTTTTAAATCATTCTCAAACCCTTTTTTCCTTTTTTCAAAAGGATTTCTACCCCCTTTCTAAACCCTTTAAAAGCTACAACCCTTTTACAGGGCTGTTTCCAAAAGTTGGGTCTGTTTGCATATCTTCACACACCTCCCTTTTCCCCACCCTCTAAGTTTAAAAAACCAAAACAAAAAACGTCTTTGTTCCCAATTTTTGTAGACTTCCAACCGAATTTTTTGGCCTACGTAAATGCTGTAACAAACTCTTCCATCTTGGACATATCTTTTAACCCGTGCGAACGGTTACATGGGCTGTTTACATTTCCCTTTTCCAAAACCCCACCCTCTACATTTCAAAACCCGGGCGGCCCTATTGGGTTATTTGGAATTCAACCTTTTTTAATTACTCATTCATTTCCCAATTTATTTTCCCAACAGGATTTAAAAAAAAACAAAAACCCCTAAAACTTTTTAAACATTTCAGGAAAATATTTCCGTTGTGTGATCGTGTTTACATAACTTTTCATGGCTTCAATTACAACCCAACCTTTGCGTATTAAAGTGTAGTCAGACATAGCCAAAAACCCCCCGAAATTCTAAACATTTTAAAAATCGCCCCCTTTTTAAATTTCCCAACGATTTCCCAACAGAATTTCTAAACCCATGAAAATGCCCGAAAAATTTTACACTATCTTGGTTTCTTCTTCTGGTATACAGGGGATACCCTTTCGGGAAAACTCCCCATATGGACAGCAAATTAAAACAAAACCCATCTATCCAACAAAGGGGGTGGGGTTTTGTGTGTTTTGACCGTTTTTTTTTTTTTCCCCCCATTAAAGCAGCCCTACTCCTTTTTCAGGAAAGGGGAAACTATTTTAAGTTCAACCATACCAACCCGCCAAACTGGCCTTTTCTTCCCAAATTGGTGATGGGTTTTTTCGGGGTGTGAAAAAATTATGCATGCGTTCACACACGGGAAACCTTTGGTTTTTAGTTCCCTTTGAAGGACTGGGATGGGAAAGGAGTCCCCGAACTAATGTTAACTCCCCCCAAAGGAAAAAACCCCCGGGGCCGAAACGGCCCGGGGGATTTTAAACCCCAACCCTTTGGGTTAAAAGAGTTTAGGTCTACAAAAATGAGGCAAAACCGGCCCCCTTGCTTGGGTAAGCCTTACTTTATGAAATCGCGTTTTCACAAATTTTAACAAACTTCCTTTAACCCCCAAAATCTGCAGTTAAAAAAGTTGTAAATCATTTTGGGGTTTTTTCTGCCCAAAGTAAGGAATTTTTTTGGGCACCCCAATTTATTTCCTATATCAAATTTTTGGGAACCCGGTTTTAAACCCCACATAAAGCTACCCAAAAATCTGCAGCATTTTTAGGAATTATTTCTAAAAATCCGATCGTTTTTCCCCTAACTTTTTAATGACTTTTCCCTTTTTCCCTACCCTTTTGAGTTATCAAAAAGGGTCGGGCCCTTCCCGGGGTTTATCTGGAATTCAATTATTTTTTTTTCACCCGTTTTTGCTATCTCCCGAAGAAAAAGGGATTTCCACCATTTGATTTAAACCTGGCAAAAACCTACAGCATTTCGTGAACTATTTCACATGGGAAAATCGGTTCACATCACCTTTTCCCTAGCTTCAACTATCCCTACCCCCCACGATCGAAACCAAAAACGGAAAGCGGCCAACAAATTTAATATTTCAGAATCCCCTCTTTCAATCTAAAAAAAATTTCAAGGCAGAAATTTTTGCCCTTGTTATATGACCCCCCGCTAATTTAGCTATGCTATGATACATTGTTAAAAATGACTGTGTTCATAACCTTTTGAAAAAAAATTTTCCTTTAAACCCAACCCCCTAGTGTCAAAAAAGGATCGGGCATAATTTGGGGTGATCTTTAAATTTAATTCCCCTTTTTTTTTTTCTTTTTAATAAAAGTTAATACATCATTATTATTTATGAAATGATTTTATTTTTTGTGATTATCCCTTTTTTCAAAATTTTTTTGTTTATTGTCTTTAAATCTGTAAAGACTTTCACGGCTGAACATCAACAATTTCTCTTGTATGAGATAACAAGTAAATTGAATTGAATTGAATTAAACAAAACTATAAAACATTTCGAGCATTTAGTATTATTTTACATAGTCTGATCGTGTTGCACAACTTTTCACATTGCTTCAACAACCCTAACCACCTGCGAATCAAAACATAGCCACTGTTCTAGACATTTCGAACTCGCCATCGTTTATCGTCGTTCTATTTAAATTTCCCAAGATTTCCGAACAAGATGTATACTATATGTCAGTGCAACCCATACCTGTGCTATGCTTTATAGATATTTTGATAGTTGTGCGAATGTTTATTGTAACTTTTACGTAGGTATTCTTACTGTATCCTCTAAATTAAAAACGGTTTCAGTCATTTTGGATCGATCTGCAAGTCAGTCATTGCAGGACCTATTGTTCCATGGTGTTTCAATCTATGAATCAGTCCCCACATACTTGAATTTATAACAACCACCCTATACTCAATTCCCACCTGACATTTCGATTTGTTGCAATGGTTGTTGTTTGTTGATGATGTTGTTGGATGATGTTTGTTGTTTCATCTGGTAGTTTCCCACTTCCTACCCCGAACAAGATCATGGTTTCTATCTCGGCAGGATCTGCGATTCAATTATTTCATGATCACCTGGTTTGACTTACTTTTGCATGGCGAGTAGGATTTCTATACCCTTTTGGTCTTGACTTTTCTTTTCGAGTTTTGAAATAATTCAAGTCGTGTCTGGAAACCTCAGTGACTGACTTAGTTTCTTGCCACTGTGACTGCATCGAATGCAGTGGCCATTGTGCTGGGAAATGTCCAGTTGGGGTCATTTCATTCATGTATCTGTTTTGTCCATGACTGCACGGTGGGACAGATTTCTGTGTGTATTCTGAATGTTAATGGAGGATGCTGGTTTCCTATTTTCAATCTATTTGTGTTGGATATGGCTACGTTGGCACTCAACGGATTATCAGGGTTTGTTTACATTTGACTCGACTGTCATGTCGTAAATATACTGAAGTTGTCTGCTATTTCAGTAATTGATGGAAAGTGTCATGAAATGGGTGTTAATACTGCATAAGATGTATGTTGCCGAAATACCTTTTAACCCTTACAGTTACATTAACAGTGAACATGTAAGCAATGTACTGTTCAATTTGGGCCTTTGTTGTTGAATGAGGTCGCAATGTCTATTTCTGATGTAGTACGGAAGATGTTAGACCTCTTGATCTGCCGCGAAGCGAGTGTTTTCTGTGCGATAATAATAACATTATATACGTCAAGATAAATTTGTGATTCTCTTTGCCCTAATATTCACAGTTTACATGCACTTCCTATTAATCATAAGAGTGAACAAAGTAAAGAAAAGATCTGTCTTACCGTAAGTTGAAGGAAATGAATCCATTGTGCAGAGAAGTAGCGATGCACAGGTTGCATATTGTATTTTGTCATTTCACATCGAATATAATCCAGTTCAAATACAGAATGATGTATTATCTGACAGAAAAAAGGTTTAAAACGTCTTTGTAATACAAACATGGGCTGTCAATTTCATAAATCCTTTAAATCAGCAGAAACACAGGTCCAGACTGATGTCTCTTTCTTCCAGTTTCAACAACTAGGCCTAAACCCCATAACCTCATAAAGCGAGCGCTGCTTGGTAAATGCACGTCAGGAAACAGTCGCCGACTCAGGGAGCTAGGCTAGCGAGATCTAGAGCTAGGCCTACATCGGAAGAGAGCTAATTGCAACACAGAGATCAGGTAGATCTAAATCCAATTTCGTTACAGTATAAGTGATTGATTTAGTCCAATATAAAAACACTAGCTCCCTTGACTTTTGCAAATTCCATCTTTAGCCGCTTATTCTCTTAATTTAACATGGCTGTACTGGTCTGGAACATAAATGATAGAATCTTGATACAGATCTGCAGAATGTTGGTCCAAACAAACAGGGCGAACTACTCACTGAGCCCGTCGCATGCAAAACTTGGCTCTCCGTACACTGCGACTTTGGTCTCTTTTATTTCGACTGGACCTTCATCATATCAGGGAAACTTCTGGTTTCAAACTTATTCGCTTACGAGAACCAATAAATGACCGAATGTTAATTTGGTAACGTGTGACAGCAAATGATTTCAGCTGGCACTAATTCAATCCATACCAACATCAGAACAGTGTCTGGCCTGTGTAGTTCCACCATACAGGCTGAAGGAAAAGTCTTTTAGAGATTGTATAATTTGCTTTTCTTTATCTCATTGTCACTGTTAAATGTGTTAGTGTTGAGATACTACATTGATGTATTATGCTATGGAGTCAAATTAAATTTTACTTTCAATTGGCCTCTGTGTTCTTTCATTATTTTTCATGGTGTCCTGTCTCTCAAACTATGCAGAATCATCTGTGTGTGTTCAGTGCCTGGGAACGTAAGCTTATAAACTAGTGGGTCGTCTGCACCTTATTGTTCAGGTGTTTACTGAACGTCAGGCCGCTTGATATCCATCTTGACATCATATATATATATATATAATATATAATATATATATATATATATATATATATATATTGTTGTGTGTGTGTGTGTGTGTGTTTGGATATGCTGAACAATTTACAGTAAACAAGTGGGTAACTTTTGCTCCATAAGAAAAACCTAACTCAGAGTAACTTTTATTCAAAACTGGCACAGCCTTTTAAACTTGAATAAAGTCAGACAAATACATACATAGACGAATAATCTAATAGTGGGGGGGGGGGGGGGGGGGACAAGCGCAGGCCTACAACTCAGCTGTCTTCATAGTAATGACTTGGCAAAGATTTGGACTTAAAGAGGGGGAGTGGGTGGGGGTGGAATTTGAAGATGGAGAAACTGGGGACATGAAATTAAGAAAAATATAGGCCTATTACAGATATGAAAACTCTTCACTAGCTGCATAAGGGAACCATCGCAATCCCCTTTGAAGGCAGATATAGTTGTTGCCGCTCCCAGGCCTTTCGCCGCTGGATCGGAACTCATCAGGGAGACACGCCTGTTGTGTTTGCGCTCCTGGCGTCAAATAGAGACACACCACAGTCCATAATACCGTGGTGTTCTCACCACCAAGGATGCAAAAAAGAATCCAATAGCACTCCCAAAGCAGCCAGGAAGGGTAGTAATGATAAATCAAACGAAAGTGTGGGGGAGGAAAAAAGTTGCTGAAAAACTAAAGACTTTATGCAAATAGTATAAAATGTAGGGGACAATCTTTGAGCCTACGCTTGAGGATCCACTCAAAGATGCAAGGGAGATCAATTTAGTAGTGGGGGAGATCAATTTAGTAGTAGTGAACAATTTAGTAGTGGGGGAAAACAAGTGCAGGCTAACATTTCTTTCATCATTACATTAATGACTTCGCAAAGATTAATTTAGTAAATAAGAAATTATCATAATGAGGGGGAGGAGGTGGGGGAGGGGGGAAGAAGCAGGAAGAAAGAAAATGAGAACAAACTTAGGAAACATAACATTAAACCGTTCAGTAGCAGCTGATGGGAACCATGGTAATCCATCCTGAAGACATTCATGTTGCCTGCTCTGAGGCCTATCATCCAAAAGACGTGTGGCATGTTCAGAACACAGTCTTCCATTTTCTTCTCCCTCTCTTTCCGCTATTCGTGTGACCAAGTAGTCTGCCTGTGTGTGCCAGTCTGCCCAAGTTAGAACACACGGTTGTGTGTACGCCAGTGGACACTATGCGCTCAGTTGTATCTGCTGAACCTGCACTCAGCTGAGCACGGCCGTGGGACGTTCACTGCTCGTGCAGCACAATCCCACGTGCAGCCCGCTTCTTGGATCTCCAGCTTTGAACAGCTGGTACAACCCTCTCTCCACACTTCAGCACACGCTACCAACAGAATCGGATCTTAACTTTCGAACTACGGTGCAGTCTTCAGGCGGGTGCCTCGCACACGTCCGTTGCATTGGACGTGGTACCTTCAGTGGGTACAAGAGAGGCAGCCTAGTTCCATGAGCCACGACCATCAGGTCAGACTGGAAGACTCACATCAGAGGCAACACCTAACTGAATAAAGAATTCCTGCAGAAGTGGAGAGAGAGGAGGCGCACCATTATCCATGCCGTCCATAAATTTTTGCTTCAATTATTGTGGAGGGGTGGGGGACAGATGTGGTCAGCCCTCTCTACCTCCCCTCTCCCCCCACCCCCTTTAGATATCAAGGGGGGGGGGGGGGGGGGGGGGGGGGGAGGGTAGTGCCGACGCCAGTGTTACTTTATTCTTTAAACATCGCTCATATTTTCTTAAACGCAGTTCCACTTACTCTATGCACATAATAATGATTTTCCTTCTGCCTTGTCTGGAGTCTGGATCTTTCAAGACAGAACAGTAGTATGACAGGTTCTCCTGTCCCATGCATGGAATGAGCACAATTCCCCAAACAGGCGTTCAGCCTACCTCGACCCGTTCTCCCATCCCCACCTGGGACAGACAGTTGTCTGAATGAAGGATTTCCAATGGCTTTGTGATGTCTTTTGTGTCTCTGTCCAATGC
The DNA here is from genome assembly GCA_018398815.1 of Conus ventricosus. Classification (NCBI taxonomy): domain Eukaryota; kingdom Metazoa; phylum Mollusca; class Gastropoda; order Neogastropoda; family Conidae; genus Conus; species Conus ventricosus. Next base: position 3,152,629 of record CM031628.1, on the reverse strand, counting down.
TTTCCCCTAAAACAGTCAACTGGCAAGAGGGAATGCTTCTTTTTTCTTCTGAATAAAATATTTGAGTTAAAATCTATGTTCACTTTCTACATTTGGATAGCAAAAATACAGCCTGACCTCGATTACAATTTTTTTTTATTACATTGGCTGTCGGTAAAATGCACTGTCACTGAATTTCGCGGGATATAGTCTTACTGTGACATAAATGGCAGTGAAATGGCAGACACAGCAGCCAGAAAAAGGTGCAAAAAGAGCAGGGTAAGCTACAAATCTCTCCATCTCCCTTTCAACTGAGGAAAACTGTAGTCTCCTTGAAACAGCAGGGAAAATATTTGGACAAGTATTCCTACTGAAAAGAAGATGCTACCGTCAAAAAAAAAAATCCATTTGAAATCATATCCAAAAAGTTGTCAATTCATTATTCTATCATTGTAGACCAATTACATCCCTTGTGTTTCGCTTCAGACTTGATGCTTTCAAAAGAAATTCTCTTTAAAAAAAAAAAAAAAAACAAAAAACAACTGTTTGTTGCATATGTGGGTAACTGATCACACTTGATTACATTTTCTTCACTTGTCGAAGGATGCAAACTTTTCTCCCGGATTCATTCACATCAAACATTTTTACAGAAGAAAACTTGGAAGAACATTCTTTTAATGGACAATGCTGAAATCTGACACATAGCATCAACACAGCATTCCTTAACACAATTTTACTACTTCTTCATTGTTGTACTTATAAATATGTCTATGTTGTACTTGAAAGTAGCTTTGTTATACATAAGCGTTAGTTATTACGATTCTTGTAGCGTTGTTATTTACGATTCTTTCTGTCACATTCATAGTTTTGTCCCGTGCCCCCTACCTCCCATCCGAACCCATCCCACATCTCCCCACTCCTCCTTTTTATGTTATGAACTTATCCTGTCTACACACTTCCAACAGCAGCAAAAACACTTCCTCTTACACACTCTCTCTCTCTCTCTCTCTTTGGCGTCTTGGTTGCCAAGGCAACTGATATATGGAGAAACTGGTAGGCATCCTCTTTATGTAAACACTTATTTACGATGCATACGTTATTGGCTACGACTTGTTGCTATGGAAGATCTAGATATCCAAAAAAGCTTACAATATGTTATTATCATTGCAAAATCAGAATTATGTCACATGGGCTTGTCGTGTTAGAGATGTTTTATATAAATTTGGGCTATGGAATAGTTTGGGAAGCACAAGCGTGGGAAGCGTAAAATTATTTCTCTCAGAATTTAAACTTAGACTTATTTACTCATTAAACAAGATTGGCATGCTGCACTGGAGACCCATAATTTTTTTTGATGTATACTCAACTTTTGGTTCTACATTTTCTCCAAAGTATATTTGTTTAAGCTTAAAAACGTGTATTTGCGAAAATGTCTTGCAAGATTTCGAATTGGTATGTCTCCCTTAAAACACAGCTACTTGCAATATAAATCATCTCTAAACAACCGTAACAATTGTCCATTTTGTTTAAATGCTCTTGAAACTGAAGTTCATTTCTTTCATATGCCCGAAATATAACGATTTGAGGGATGAATTGATACCTGATAAGTACTGCAGATACCCATCATTATTCAAATTTTCTTTGATTCTTGTCAATGAAAATAAAAAAGGGATTATGAATATTTCTCGTTTGTGAAAAAGGGCCCTGATTTGAGAAACCAATGTTTTAAAATAGTCTGAAATTTAATCTAATGTGTATCTGGCTCCTCACTCTCATTTTTAGGGGCCCAAGGGGCCCGCAATTAATTTTTTTGACTTTCCTTTGCCCTTTGACCTCTTCTCTCTCTCTCCCCTCTCTTCTCTTTTAACTCCCCTTCTCTCTCTTCTCTCTCCTCTCTCTTCTCTCCTCCCCGGTTGTTTTTTGTTTTTTTTCCAACAAACATTTTTTTTCTTGACAAGAATTCGGGGAGTAAAATTTTTATTTTATTCTTTTTACCCTCTTCCCTAAAATTGGGATCTTTTTCGTTAGTTCGTTCTTTTCTCGAAGAGAGAGAAGAGAGGGGAAGGGGGAAGGGGAAGAGGAGAGAGGGGGAGAGAGAGGGGGGGGAGAGGGGGGAGAGAGAGAGAGGAGGGGGAGGGGGTAAAATCTAGGGAAGAAAAAAAAAGGTTTGGGCCCTCCCTTTACAAAAGCTTTGCTGCTTCAACCCCCCGCTTTCAACGTGATGTTTGGGGGGAAAAAAAGTCGAGTTAGGGTCAAGGTAGAAACACGTAGTCCTGAAGATTTTACGTCTTTAAAATCAAACAAAAAGGGGTTTGTGGGGAGGGGGAGGAGGGGAGGGGGGAGGGGGCTTTTTTTTAAATTGCTAAGTAAGGGCACACGAAGAAAAAAGGGTTTTTCCCTGACTATTTTAACCCCTTAAAAGACACTAAGATGTATTCGTGGGGGCGGAAAGGGAAAGGAGGGTGTAGGGTGGGCCTTTTTTAAAACCCCAAACCCCTTTCCATCACCCAAAAATACCCCTGAGTTTTACGTCCTCATAGCGAAAGTTTTTTGGGGACATGTTTTTTAACCCGGGGTAGTTTTTTGCCTCAATTTTCCCCTCCCTTTTTTTTAAAATTTTTTTATTTGAAATTTATTAAATTCCCCATTTTTTTTTTCTGTTTAACCACCCCCTGAAAACACACAACACACACACCACCACACACAACACACACCACACACAATATAAAAAATTTTTTAAAATATATTTTATTTTAAAATTTTTAAATATAATATTTTTAAAATATACTAGCGGGGGGAAACCCGGCTTTGGCCCGGGGATTAGGGAAAAAATTTTTGCGATACTCCCGGACGGAAAAAATTAAATGTTTTGTTTTTACAATAAACCTCCCCCTCAACATCTTCCCACCCCCCCCCCCCCCCACAAAAATTTACACTTTCCTCTCCCCCTTATCTCCCCCCCCCCTCTCCCCCTCTTTTCCTCTCTTCTCTCTCTCTCTCTCTCCTCTCTCTCCTCTCTTTTAAAAACTATTGTTTTCCCGCCTGCCTCGGGCCCCCTTTCCCTCTGGATCTTCCCTCAGTCGAGTTTTTTTCTCGATGGATATTCCGTTTGCATCACTGTTCCCTTTCCCCATTTTTCCCGGGATTCCCCTTTAAATTTTTTTAGGAATAGACTTTTTGAGAAAGTATTTATTTCAGGGGGTTTTTGGCCAAAAGTTAAAAAGTTTTTGTCGGGCTTTCCCACGGTACAAAAATTTTTTTCGGCCCCTCTCTTTTCCTCCCTTTTCACCCCCTCCCCTGTCCCATCCATTTTTAAAAATTACTTACCGTTAGGGAAACAAAACTAACCGAATTTTATTTTTTAGCGGTTTTAAATTAAAGAAAAAAAAAGGGTTTTTTTAAAAGGGCCCAATTTTTTAATTTTTGGGTTTTCGTTAAAATTTGCATAAAAATTGTTCAGCGTTTAAACTGTAGGGTGCAAAACGGAATTTTTTAAAAAGAACGGGGGAAAATTTAAAAATTTCAGAAAAAAAAAGGGTTTTTTAAGGGTAAAAATTTTTAATTTTTGGGATCTTAAAAAATTGTATATCATTTTTTTAAAGCGTTCAAAATCCCACATTTTAATGGGAATTTCTTCACGAATTCCCCAAAATTTAAAAAAATAACGTTTTTTAAGGGGTCAATTTTTAAATTTTCCGGTTCGTAAAAGTTGAAATTTTATTTTTCGGCTTTTAAAATGAAAAAGTATACCAAATTTTCAGCAAAAACAGCGTAATTTTTGAAAAAAGGGGTTTTTAACGGTCAAATTTAAAATGGTCAAAAGGGGAACCTATCTAAAGGGACCCAAAGGTTTTCCCGGGTTTGGTTCCGGTTGGGTTTGGGGGTAAAAGTTTGGGGGGGGGTTTCGATGGGGGTGGGGGCCGGGGGAAAAAACCTTGGAAAAATTCCGGGTTTTTTGGAAAAGGGGTTTTTATGGGGTTTTGGGTTTTTTAACGGTTTTTAACTTTTAAAAAAATTCGTTTCAAAACTCCCAAAATTAAGGGGTTCAAAATTTTCGAGAATTTGTCCTTACCTGTGCAATCCCCAAAAACGGCCATTTAAATAAAAGCAGGGGAAAAAGGTGTTTTTAAAAACCTTTTAATAACATTTTTTTAATGGTTTTTAAGGGTTTTTTATTTTTTTAGAGTTTAGCCCCAAAAACCCGCCCGGGGGTCACAACAAGTACCTGCAAAATTTAAAAGAAGATCGGGTTTTAAAACGTTTTTTTTTTATGGGGTTTTTTGGGTTTTTTTTAACTTTTTTTAACTGTTATAAAAAACCTTTTTTTTAAAACTCCCAAAATTTAACGGTTCAAATTTTTAAAAGAAATACCCTGTCCCTGTGCAATGTCACAAGGCCCCAATTTGAAAAAAATCAAGGAAAAAAAAGTCTTTAAAACCCCTTTTTTAAAAAAAACATTTTTTTAACTTTTTTTTTTAAGGGTTTTATTTTTAGGTTACCCAAAAACCCATCCTCGAGTCAAAAACAGACGAAACATCCCAAAATTTTTCCCTTACAATCAGTTGAGCCTTTTTTTAGTCTATGCGTGAACACACACACACACACCCACACACCCAAACACACAAAATTTTCCCTTTTAATATATTAGTTTTTTCATACAAAACTTAAATAAATATAAAATATATATATATATATTTTAAAAATAAAAAGAAATATATAAGAATTATAAAAAAAGCTTGCTTTTTTGTCTTAGTTGAAGAAAAAGGGGGAGATACCCCATTAATATCTGCAGGGGAAGATGTTTTCCTGCCAAAACTAACAGAATGGTTTTGAGTGGGTAAATGGGGAAAAAATAAAATAAATGCTTCTCAAAAAATGAGCCTTCACAAGCTTATATTCTAAAAGGGGGGAGACATCCTCCAATAGGGAGGGAAACTCACTAAATATAACCCTGGTCATTTTCCGAAAATTTCAAAACCCCTTGTGGTTTCCCTCAGTGACCGCGGAAAAATGGTTTTAAATTTACTCCTCTGGGCCTTTTTTAGTTTTAAAAAAAATGCCCAAACCCCGAAAAGGGTTTGGGTGCAATTTCCCTAGTTTTGTTTGTTTAGTTTTCAAAAAAACCAAACCAAAAGGGGGCCATTAAGAACAAAAAAAAATCATTAAAAAAAGCAAAAAAAGCAAAAATTTTGGGGAAAAGTAGAAAAAATAAAAAAGAGTCCTCCCAAGACACCCAAAGGGTGAGGGGAAGTTCCCTTGGAATGAAACCGCAAGGGGCTAAAAAAAACAACAAAATAAAAAAAACCAAGGTTTTGTACCGCACCGTTTTCCCGAAAATTTCAGAAACAGGGGTTTGGGGGTTTCAATGGGCAAGAAATATTGAATTATAAAAAAAAAGCTTAGAGGATATCTTTTTAAAATTTTCACTTTTCACAAGAAAATGTAGCTTTTTGCTCTTTTTTGATTTTTTTTTGCTTCTTTGAAGGCACCTTGGTTGGTTTTTTGAAAACTGAACAAACAACTACGGTATTGCACCCAAAAATTTTTGGGGTTGCATTCTTTTTTAAAAAAAAGAAAAGGGCCCGAGGGGGCAAAATTTTCCCCTTTCCGCGGGCACTGAGGAGAAAAACCCCCAAATTTTAAATTTTCGGGATTTAAACCCGGAGGGTTTTTATGTTAAATGAGTTTCCCTCCCTTTTGGAAGGGTTCTCCCCCCTTTGGGGAATATAAAACTTGCTGAAGGGGGTCATTTTGGAAAAATTTTTTTTTTTTTTCCCCATTAAACCCCCCCCAAGCACATACTTTTTTGTTAGGCAGAACCTCTACCCTGCAGTTTTGAATTGGGGAAAACCCCCTATTCTTCAAACTAAGACATAAGAGCAAGCTTTGTTTATAATTCAATTTCTTTCATTCCCTTGCAACCCCCAAGCTGCCTGTAAAGTTGCTGGAAAAGGTGGGGGTATTATCCTTTTTGGGAAATTTTTTAGTTAAAATTTTAAAATATTTTTTATATTTATATATATATATATTTTATTTTATTTAATTTTAAATATTTTAAAAAAAGCCAAACAATTTAAATAGGGGGGAAAACAAGTTTCAATCTAAACCCTTTTTTTTCATAGTAAAGATTGGGCAAAGGGTTTGGAAATTTTTAAAAAAAAAAAATTTTTAAATTGGGAAACGCCACCCACCAAACTATCTGCAAAGGGGGGGAAAAACAAAAAACAGAAAAACACTCGCGCTCGGCGCTTTTAAATGAAATTTATGAATGAAAATTTTGCCCTAACAAAAGTTCTTCCGAAATTACTCTCCCCCATTTGTGTTTAATTTTATAACAGTTTCCTCTCTTAAAAGAACATAAACTACAGACGAGTTATTAAATTCTCTTTTCATTTTGCAGTTTAAAAAACAAGACACTTGATGAAAAAATTTTAGTTTTAGGCAAAAAATAAATTTTTCTCTTTATTAATTTTTTATAGGATGGACAAACAATTTAAAATGTATTTTTTTCCTCATTTGACCAAGAATGGAATTTTTTGGGAGTTTAGATAATCTTTGTGGACTAGAAATCGGGAGGTACAAACTTAAAATTGGGTTTTTTTCGGTTTTTAAAAATTGTTTGGGGTACTTAAAAACTTTGCTTTTTTTTGATTTTAAAAGGCGGAGGAAAAAATTATTTAAAAATGGGTTTTTAAAGTGAACCTTTTAAAAAAAAGAAAGATTGACATTGAAAACAAAAAATTTGGGGAAAAAAAAATACTTTTTTTTCTTTCTTTAAAATTTACATCAGTTTTTCGGGTCAGTGGAGTCCCAAAGGGGGGGAATTTTTTTTTCTCTCTCTATCTCTCTCCTCTCTCCCCCTCTCCTTCCCCTCTCTCCCCTCTCTCCCCCTCCCCTCTCCCTCTACTCTCTCTCTCTCATCCCCTTCTCTCCTCTCCTTTTCCCCTCTCTTTTCCTACCCCCCCCCCCAGGCCCAAATCCCCCTCTTCATTTTTGGCCCCTTCACACGTCTTCTTCAATGCCCCAAAAAAACACAAAAAAAAAGCGGAAAATTTTTTTTTCCCCCCACTAGCTTTTTTGATTTAAGATGTCTTTTTATGACCATGGTCTTTTTCCTCTTCGATTTTTTTTTTTTTTTTTTTTTGTTGATACAAACCATTCTCTCACACGCCATGCATAGTCTCTCTTTCTCTTAAAAATGGACATATTTTTGGCTGATTTTAGTTTTTCGGCGTTTGATACAAAGAGTCTGGGTTTGTTTATGTTCAAGTGTGGTGTACTAACCTTCTCACTCTCATCATGTGCTGTTTATTATACAAAGACAACAAAAATGAATAAAACAAAGACTCTTTTCTTTCAGTTTGTCCCCCAAGTCGTTTTTCACATATCACCTGACATTCTTTGGAATGGACAAACTGAGTAGGTTCTTATATGACGAGGTATGCAAGTACTATAACATACACTGCAGAATAGTGCAACAGACTTGTGAATGATAAATAGGGGAGAGAGAGATGGAAGGGGAGGGGAAGATAAGGAAAGAGAGAGAGAGGGGGGGGGGGAGACAGACAGACAGACCATGTAGGCAGACAGAGCGACAAACAGACAAGAGGGCTGGGGAGATACATGTGTGTGTGTGTGTGTGTGGTGTGGTGTGTGTGTGTGGTGTGTGTGTGTGTGTGTGTGTGTTGTGTGATGTGTGTGTGTGTTGTGTGTGAGGGAGAGAGGGACAGAGAGGGAGAAGATTTACAGAGAGACAAAGAGAGAGACAAGCATATAAGACTCATACATAATTATGCCACTATAAACTTAAACCATAGTAATAACAGAACAAGCAAGCAAGCAGACAAACAAGCGAAGAAAATAAAGTTTATCCGTAACATGAATCAATGCATACGTAACTAGAAAAAAGCATCTAACATCTCAGTTTGAGTTCTCTGTCAAACTCATTTGTAAAGAAATAGGAGACAGCATCTTTTTATACATACTGATGGACTTTTTTTCCAAAGTAATATGAATAGATTTAATGTATAAGTATTGTCTTTAGGATACCTCGATTTATTTATACCGAACAAAACATCCACTGCTGTCATGTTATTTTACTATTTGTTTCTATATATGTTTTGTATTCTAAGAACTCCCAGAACCTTTTTATGACCACACAGTCGAAGAAAAAATGTTCTATAGAATTATCTGATTATTACAACAAGAGTATTTATTATTTTCTGCTAATTTCATTTTTTTAAGCATAATATTGGTAGGGTGAATGTTGTTTTAAGATTTTCCAGTGTAGGACTCTAAGTCTTGTTTCTTTGGTAGCTTCTTTAGCTATGGACCTTACTGATTGTCCAATTCATATCTGAATTTTCTACGCCAACAGTGACATGATGTTGGCGAGTCTAACTCTATCTTTCTTAATAAATACCCTTTAACATTTCTGGGTTTTAAATCAGTCCTTTGCATCACAAGTGAGTGTGGATGTTTCAGGTTCACCCCGCTCTGTCCACTGCACCCACTCTTGAGGGGCTGAGTTGACAAGAGCGTTATACTCTAACAGTATAGTACGGGATAGTAAAATACTTAATAGTGACAGATATTCAACATATTGTTCCTTCAAATCCTTATGGCAGCCTGAGAAATATTTAACTGATATTACAATTCCTAAAATTTCGCAGTGTTTATGAGATTCCGATTTATTTATTTCTTTATATTTATTTTTTAAAGTTCGAATCTTTGCTGGGTCATTACTATAATGATGGAGGAATTGTTAGTCTGCACTTGTTTTTCCCCACTGCTTAATTGTTCAGCATTTTCTACATACATATATATATATATATATATATATATATATATATATATATATATATATAGAGAGAGAGAGAGGAGAGAGGGGAGAGAAAGAGAGAGAAAAGAGAGAGAGAGTCAGAGACAGAAAACAAGAGAGAGATTTTTAAACCACAAAACCCAGGCCCTGGGGAAAACCCCTTCTCCTCACCCTTTCCCGCACCCCTGCAAAACCCCATTTCCCCCTTTCCCTTTTTCATCTATTTCCCTCTACCCCTCCCCCCCCCTTTCCCCTGTCCCCTCAAACCCTTCATCTTTTCCCCCTTTTCAACACCCCGGCCCCCCCTCCCCACTTTTTCCCCTCCCCCTTCCCCCCCCCCCCTTTTTTTTAGCTCCCTACCCTCCCCCTTCCCCCAAAAACCCCATTTTCGTTTTAAAAAAACCCCCCCCCCCTCTCTTCTTTTCCCCCCCCCCTTTCTTTTTTTCCACCCAAATTTCTTCTCCCCCCTTTCCCCCCATACGGGTTTAAAATTTTTTCCCTTTTTTGTCTCCCAACCCCCCCCCTCCCCCTTTTTTTTGCCTCCTCCCCCCTCCCCCCCCTTTTTTTTAAACCCCCCCCCCCCCCAAAACCCCCTTTACGATCCTACCCCCCCTCCGCCCCCCCCCCCCCCCCCTTTTAAATTTTCCCCAGTTTTCACCCTGCCCCCCCCCTCCCCCTTCCCCCCCCCCTTTTCTTTCCAAATTCCTTCGGGCTCTTAAATACCCGAACAGAATTTATGACTTAAGTTAAAAGTAAACGCGGGAAAAATAAACCCCTTCCCGGGGAAACCCTTTTTTGACTGAAAAAAAAGTTTCCCAAATTAAACTTAGAAAAAAAGACAACCCATGACATTGTTTCTAGTTCCTCCTCCCAAACCCTCCCCTCCTCATTGCCTTTCAAACAGCCCCCTTAAATCACCCCCTCCCCCCCCCCATCACGAGGGCGACCCCCCCCCCCTCCCAAAATTCCCTTTTTCAAAACCCCCCCTTCCACGCCCCTCCCTCCCCATCACTGGGGGCGACCCCTCCCCTCCTCATTCCCTTTTCCCCCAACACCCCCTTCATAAACGCCTCCCCCTCCCCTTTCATTTTGGGGCCGAACCCCCCCCCCTCCTCATGCCTTCCAAAACACCCCCCTTTAAACCCAACCCGTCTCCCCCCCCCATCACTGAGGGCAAACCCCTCCCCTCCCATTTTTTTTCCCAAAACCAACCCCCCCCTTTCTAAAGCCTCTCCCCCCCCATCACTGGGGGCGAACCCCCCCCCTGCTCTTTTCCCTTTTCCACAACACCCCCCTTTCCCATCAGGGGCCTCCCCCCTCCCCATCACTGAGGGGGGGACCCCTCCCCTCCCCCTTGCCTTTCAAAACCCCCCCTTCATCACGCCCTCTCCCCCCCCCCAAATCACTGAGGGCGACCCCCCCCCCTCCTCATTTCCCTTTTCCCACAACACCCCCTTCATCACCCTCCCCTCCCCATAAACGAGGGACCCCTCCCCCCTCTTTGCCTTTCACAACAGCCCCCTTCATCACGCCTCTCCCCCCCCATCACGAGGGCGAACCTTCCCCCCTCTTTGCCTTTCACAACACCCCCTTTCCCTCACGCCTCTCCCTCCCCTCACTGGGGGCGACCCCCCCCCCTTTCCCATTCCCTTTTCAAAACACCCCCCTTAAACACGCCTCCCCCTTTCCCCACCCACTGGGGGCAAACGCCCCCTCCTCATTTCCTTTCCAAAACACCCCCCTTTTCATCACGCCTCTCCCCCCCCATCACTGAGGGCGACCCCTCCCCTCCTCATTGCCTTTCCACAACCCCCTTCATCACGCCTCTCCCCCCCCCCCATCACTGAGGGCGACCCCTCCCCCCCTTTCTTTCCCTTTTTCACAACACCCCCCCCCTTCATCCCCGCCCCCCCCTCCCATCACTGAGGGCGTTTTTCCCTCCCCTCCTCATTTTTTTTCCCCAACACCCCCTTCACACGCCCCCACCCTCCCCACCACTGGGGGCGACCCCCCCCTCCCTTTTTCCCTTTTTCCACAACAGCCCCCCCTTAAACCGCCTTTCCCTCCCCATCACGAGGGCAAACCCCTTTCCCCCCTCTTTTCCTTTCCCCCACAACAGCCCCCTTAAACACGCCACCCCCCCCCCATCACTGAGGGGAACCCCCCCCCTCCCATTCCCTTTTCCCACAACACCCCCCCTTCACACGCCCTCCCCCCCCATCACTGGGGGGGCGAACCCCCCCCACCCTCATTGCCTTTCCACAACAGCCCCCTTAAACACGCCCTCCCTCCCCATCACTGAGGGCAAAACCCCCCCCTCCTTTTTTGCCTTTCACAACACCCCCCTTCATCACGCCTCTCCCCCCCTTCACTGGGGGCGCCCCCTCCCCTCCTAAAGGGCCTTTTTCCAAAAACACCCCCCTTTTCATCACGCCTCTCCCTCCCCAAACTAAGGGAGAGGGGGGGAAAAAGACTTTTTCCCCCTTTCTGTGTGTGTGGTGTGGTGGGTGGTGTGGGTGGTTTTGTGGTTGGTGGGGGTTGTGGTGTGTGTGTGTTTTGTTTTAGTGGTTTGCGTGTGGGGCATTTTGAGTCCCGTTGGGGTGGTGTGTGTTTGTGTGTTTTTGGTGGTTGTGTGTGTGTGTGGTTTGTGTGTTGTGTGTGTGGGGGGGATTTGTGTGTGTGTGGGGGGTGTGTGGTGTGTTTGTGTGTGTGGGGTATGTGTGTGGGGTGTGTGTGTTTTTGTGTGTGTGTGTGGGGGTGTGTGTGTGTTGTGTGTTTTTGTGTGTGTGTGTGTGTGGGGTTGCAAAAGGAGTGCAGTTGGTGAGTGTGTGTTTTGGTGGGGTGTTGTGTGTGTTTTGGTGTGTGTGTTGGTGTGGGGTTGGTGTCTGGGGGGTGTGCTTTTGGTGGGGTGCATTTTGTGTGTGTGGGTGTTGTGTGTGTGTGTGTGTTGTGTGTGTGTGGGGTGTTTTTTTGGGGTGTGTTGGTGTTTTCTTTTTGGGGGTGTGTGTGTGTGTGGTGTTGTGTGTGTGTGTGTTTTGTGGTGTGTGTTGTGTGGTGTGTGTGCATTTGTTTTGGGGAGGGGGCATTTTTTGGGGTGGTGGGGGTGTGTGTGTGTGTGTGTGTGTGGTGGGGTGTGGTGGTTGTGGTGTGGGGTTTTGGGGGGTGTGTTAGTGTGTGTGGGTGGGCACTTCGGTGTGTGGGGTGTGTGTGTGTTTTGTTTTCAGTTGTGGGGTGTGTGTTTTGTGTGTGTGTGTGTGTTTGTGTGTGTGGTGTGTTGTGTGTGTGTGGAAAATTTTGTTTTGTGTGGTGGTAAAGGGGAAGAGAGAAGGGGAGAGAGAGAAGAGAGAGAGAAAAGCCAGCCCGACAGCCCAGACAACAGAGACAAGAGGGGAAAAGAGGGGGAGAACGTTTACAAAAGAGAAAAAGGGGGCAACAACATATAAGCCCCCCCTCATAAAACTTTAAATTTATTCCCCAAAAACCCCCAAACCCAAAAGTAATAACAAACAAGCAAGAAAATTGACAAACAAGCGAAAAAAATAAAGTTTATCTGTAAAATCAACAATGCTACGAAACTAGAAAAAGAAACTAACATTTCAGTTTGGGGTTCTTTTTGTAAAAATTATTTGTAAAAAAATTTGGAACAGGGGTCTTTTTAAAAACCATCTGGGGGGACTTTTTTTCCCTAGTAATATGAGTAGAAAAAGTATAAAAGTTTTTTGTCTTTGGGAAAAATCTTGTTTTAATTTACCCAAAAACAAAACACCCACTGCGTCATTTTATTTCACTATTTGTTTCTATATGTTTTTTTGTATTCAAGAACTCTCAAAACCCTTTTTTAAAACCACACGGGTCGAAGAAAAAATGTTTAAAATTTTAAATTAAATCATTGCAACAACAGCTTTTATTTTTTTTCTGCTACTTTTTTTCTTTTAAACAAAATTTTGGTAGGGTAAATTTTGTGTAAGATTTTCCATTGAAAAGTCAAAGTCTTGTTTTTTCGGTGGGTTCTTTAGCTATGGACCTTGCTGATTTTTTCAAAATAAATGCCCAAAAATTTTCTTTCGCCAAAAATGACAAATGTTTGGAATGATCAAACTTTTAAAATTTTTTTTTTAATAAATACCCTTTAAAAATTTCGGGATTTTAAATCAAAGTCCTTTGCATCACAAGGAAGTGTGGATTTTTTCGGGTTTCCCATCCGGATTTGCCACTGCCCCCCACTCTTGGGGGAAACTGAGTGAAAAAGAGGGGTTAAAACCCTAACAGTATAGTACGGGATAGTAAAATATTTAATAGTAACAGATACAAACATATTTTTCCTTTCCCAAACCCTTTAAATGGCAGCCTAAAAAAATTTTTAAAAACTGATATTACAATTCTTAATAAAATACATACAAAAAATATAAATATAATAAATATATATATATATTATAAATATATAAAAATATAAATATATATATAAAAAATAAAATAGACAATGGTAGTGAATACCAGCAGGGGTTTTTTAAAAAAAAATGCTCAACCGAACTGGAGCAACTTTTGTTAAAAGAAAGGTTTAAAAAAAAACCTACACGCTGTTTCATGCAATGAAAAACATCAGGATGGGGTGGGTCTGCTCCCGTGTTTTTAAAAACTGCTTGTGTTGTCTGTCATCACGGCTGTCAGTTTTTTCGGTGTTTCCCGGTTCTTGTTCACTAAAAGGGAATTTTCCCACTTTTCCTGCAGTTTTTAAAACCAAATTTCAAACCTATTTTTAAAGTTGCCATTGTGGTTTGCATAGAAATTTATTTTCTTTTTTCTGTTGACATGGGTTACATCTTTTTAAAAATGTTGTTGTATTGGTCTGCCTTTCTATGTTTTTCCCCAGGATATTTTGTAATTCTATCTTTTTTTTTTTGACCCTTCCAATTTTTTTTAAACTAAATTTCTTTTTTGGTTTTGAAATCTTTTTTTTTTTTAAATGACTGTTTGTGGGTTTTCATAAACTAGTTTTAAATTGGTTTTTTAGGATACCTATATATGTTTCTTCTGCGTTCTCTGATGGGTTTCAGGGCTTGAAAACAATGCTTTTTGTAGAGGCATTTGTTGCTCAGGGGGGCACTGTTTTTTTTTGAACAGGTTTTTCAGGGTTTTCCTTCATCACCCCGGTTTTTTTCTGTACTGCCTTTTTTCATTTTTTTTGGTTAATCAAGATTTTTTAAAAGGGTTTGGGGATACAAAGTAGATAATTTTTATGCTGTTTTTTGGGTTTAATATCCCTTTGGGTAAAAATTTTTGCTCCCTTTTTGGGGAAAGATGATGTTAGATTCTAAAAAAATTCTTTCCCTATATTTGTTTTTACTCTTTCCCTCATATGGGGGGGTTTTTAAAACCCTAAGGGTCTTTTTTTTCCTGTTCTTTTTGTGTCGCTCATGTCATTTTTCTGGGGCATATTGAAATTTTTAGTTGTAGCCACTTTTTTGTAAAAGCTTCTTTTTTATTCAGCTTCAGCGTTATTGAATGCGTTTCAAATTTCATGACAGGTTAGATAATCTCCCTTTTTTAAGCCCCTGGGAAATTTTTTTAATATGGAAGGTGGGTTTTACTTTTATATTTACAAAACAGGTTACAAATTGGTTTTTTGTTTTGGTTTTTTTATATTGCTGGTTTTAGATCAAAAGTTAAATCTAATAGTTCACTAAACTTTTTTTTTGCTTTTAAGTGAAATTTTTTTGATTTTTGGGTTTTTTAAAATTTTACAAAAAGTTTTTGGTTGAACATTTTTTTAAAATCCCTGCTGGGGATTTACTACCATTGTCTTAATTGCCCCTTTACGTTTTAAACACTTTAAAAAACCAAAATTTTAAAAAAGGGCAAAATAAATTTTTAAAAATCAAAATAAAAACAAACCCTTTTTTTGCCAAACCTCAATGCAATTTTGAAAAAAATGATAGAACAGACGAAAGGTTTTAAACAAAAAAATAATGGGAAGGGGATTTTTTTTTTTAAACCCTAATGCCCAAAGAGAAGAAAAAAACACAATGACTTTTTAAAAAATGGCGAGCTTTCCCCCAGCCATCGAAGACATGAAAAACATTTGAGGATAAAAGAAAAGGGTGAAATTTCCAGTATAGAATTCAAAACACCAAAAAATGAATTCCCCAAAAACGTTAAAAAAAAGAAAATCAAAAAAATCCCAAAAAGACAAAAAAATATTTGTGAAAGCAACAAAAACCAGCAACATCTAAAAAAATGGAAACTAAAGAGTACTCACAGCTTCTCGACAAAACATTCCAAAAAAATTAAAAAAAAAGCTGATAAAACTACATACATAAAATTAGAAAAAAAAAAAGGAGCTTGTGCACCAAAGGGGCCTAAGCAAAGAGTGGGGACAAAACAGCAAGAGAACTTTTAATTTAAAAATTAAAACCAAAAACCCAACTTCCTGAATAAAACCCCAAAATGCAATTGATAAACCCAACCAAAAACTGAATTAGGAAAAATCACAAAAAAATTTTTTAAAAAAAAGCCCTAAAAAACATAAGAAGAACACGAACTCAAACCCTTTGGAAAAAAACAAACAAGCCATACAAAGGTTCAAAAACCAAAAAGCAAAAATAATACCGTTTTTTTTAAAAAATTTGAATAGTAGACTTCCCCCACATCAAAAATAAGATCTGCTCACCAAAAACTATAAAAAAAGCCGCAAATAACTGAAATATCAGGGGCAGAAATGGAAAATTTTCCCTTTTCCCTACAAAGAAAACTCTACACAAAAAACAAAAATGGGGAAATCGGGGGGCCAAAAGGGGCAAACAAGAATTTACCTTTTTATGTCACAATGGGATCGTTAAGTTTGGGCCCAAACTTTCGAAATTGTCGGGCGTTCATGCTGTCTAAAATTCAAAAAAAATTTGGGGGAAAAAGTCGGACGTACAGGGATACGGGCCTTTCTGCGCTGAATGACCCAAACCCCAGAAAAATTGAAAATAAAAAAAAAAAAAGAAATGTGTAAAATCTTCCCAAAAACCAAAAACTAAAAATCAAATAAGAAGCCAAAAAAAAAGATAGGAACAAACTAGAAAAAACGTTTGATCTCAAAAAGCACAAAAAATAAACCATAAAAAAAAAAACCCAAAAGAAACACCTGTTTATGTAAAATCAAAAGTAACCCCTCCACCTTCCATACAAAAAAAAATACCCAGGGGGCAATAAATAAGAGATTATCTAACCTTCCCTGCAATGAAACACATTCAATAACGCTGCAGGGTTTAATATCAAGAAGCGTTACACAAAAGGGGGTACAACTACAAACTACAATATGACCCAGATAAAACATTTAGGCAAAACCCCAAAAAGAACAGGAAAAAAAAAAGATCATATGGACAACCCCCCATATGGGCGGAAGAGTGAAAACAAAAAAGGAAAAGAATTTTTTTAGAATTTCCAAAATCATCATTCCCAAAAAAGCAAAAAATTTAAACCAAGAAATTCAACAAAAACAGCATCAAATTTTCATACTCATGTATGCCCAACCTTTAAAAAAATTTATTGATTCAACCAACAAAAAGAAAAAACATACAGAGAAAAACGAGGGTGATGAAAGGAAAACCTCAACCCGTATCAAAAAAGAACATGCCCTCTTTGGGAAAAAATGCCTCTACAAAAAGCATTGTGGGACCCCAAACCCCTGTAACATCAGAGAACCAGAAGAAACATATATAGGGAACACTGAAAACCCAATTTTTAAAAAAAGGGTATCAAACCACAAACCGTCATTTAACAAAGAAAATACAAAAAACCCAAAAAGAAATTTAGTAAATACATCTGGAAGCTCAAAGAGAAAAAGATAGAATACAAATATATCCGGAAAATCATAGAAAGAGGCCCGCACCATACAACAACATTTCAAAAAGGGGTAAAAAAAGCCCCAACAAAAAGCACCCTAATACTATGCAAACCACCAAATGGCAACTTTAAATACCAAAGGGTAGAAATGGTTAAAAAACCAGGGAAAAAGTGGAAAAACCCATCAGTGAACAAAACCCCGAAACACACGAAAAAAAACAGACACCCCCTTTATGGGCAGACAACCCAAGCAGTTTTAAAAAAAACCCCCGGGACACAGACCCACCACACCTATGATTGCATTGCATGAAAAAAGCGCTGAATAGTTTTAAAACCCAAATTTTTTAAAATAAAATTTTAAATAAATATAAATAAAAAAATAATTATAATATATAATATATAATAAATATTAAAATAAATATACAGAAGGGGAAAAGAGAGAGAGAGAAGGGGAGAGAAGGGGAAAAAGAGAGAGAGAGGGGAGGGTGTCCCCCACTACCAGGCCCCGTGACAAGCCCCTTTTCTCTCCCCACCCCTTTTTCCCCCCCTCCCCCCCCACTCCCCCTCCTTTTTTTATTTAGTTCCTCTACCCCCCTCCCCCCCTTTTCCCCTTTTCGCCTCAAACCCTTTTTCCTTTTTCCCCCCTTCACCCCCCCCCCCCCCCCTTTTTCCCCCCCCCCCTTCCCACCCCCCTTTCCCCCCCCCTCCTTCCTGTTTCCCCCCCCCCCCCCTTTTCCCCTCTCTCCTCTCCCCCCCCCCCCCCCCCCTCTTTTTTTTCCATCCAATTTTTTCTCCTCTTTTTTCCCCCATACTGTTTATTTTTCCCCGTTTTCCACCCCCCCCCCCTTTTTTGCCTCCTCCCCCCCCCCCCCCCCTCCCTTTCACCCCCCTTCCCCCAAACCCCTTTTGTGACCCCTAAAAACCCCCCCCCCCCTTTTGTTTTACCCGCTTTCCCCCCTGCTTTCCCTTTTACCCCCCTCCCCCCTCCCCCTCCTATTCTTTCCTATTCCTTCATGCTCTCCATTTCCCGAACAGAAATTAAGACATTAAGGTTTAAACGTAGAAAACCCCCCAAAATAAACTCTACCTAAAACCTTTTTGACCGCAGCAGTTCCCCCTTTATATTGTAGAATTTGGTGCTGGGAGGCCCTAAAATCCGGGGGTTTATATCTGGGGCCAGTTAGCCCACCAGCACCTACTTCCCCCACAAAGGGTTTTTAAACCCAAAAACCCCCAAAAAGCAGCCATGGCTTTTCTAGTTTCACCTACCCGTACCAAATTGTTCATGGAACCCAAATTTTTAAAAAAAAAGCTCTTTATTCCCTTCCCCCAACCCCCCCTCCCCCTTTTGGGACAGATCGTTTAAAAGATACTTTCAAACAGCAAGAATCAGAGAAGGGCAACTTCCCCCGGGAAAACCTCAACTCCACAATCCCAACAAACCCTTTACCTGTGAATCGAACAAGACCATCAGATCCCCTTTTCCAAAGTGTCAAAGTTCAAAAAACCCAACAGGGAACCATGGGAAAAACCCACACCCCCCACTTTAAACCCAAATTTCCCAAATTGGGACAATTTTAATAACCACAAAAAACCCCCCTTTCCCTAAACCAAAACCCATGAACACGTTTAAACTGATTTAAAAACCCCAAAAGACCTCCTTGTGGGTCCATTTTTAACAGAAACCCCTTTACAAAACCACCCGGTACTCACCCCGCTTTTAAACCCCCAAATTTCAAAATCGCCCCCTCACCAAACCGGGGCACCATCTTTTTTCAGGGGCCCCCCAAAAACTCCTTCACAGAAAAAACGCCCCCATTCTCATGTCAGAGCCGCAACATTATATATTTCCAACCCCGCCAGCTTTTTCGGGAAAATCTACATGGGAAAAATCCCCGCAAAACTTGAGACAAAGCATCTCTTTAAAACCTGCTGATATCCCCCACCCCCCGACCCAAAACCCCTCGCCCCCACATTTCAACCACACCCAACACAACATCAACCATGTCAAAGTCTTGGCACTCTGGCAGTCACAGACTTGCCACAACCTCAAGAATCCCATCTCATACCAAACTGGCCACTACTACACCCCCAAGGCATCAATAACCAACAATAACCTAACACACATACCCACCACTTCAACACCAGTTGGCAATATCTTCCCCCAACAACACCATACACACACACATATACACACAACACCACCAATATCCCCTTCACTCACTTCATTACAGAAGTTACAGCCACCCTCCATCTATTTAATCTAATTTTGTTTTATTTTCCCCATGCACATTAATTTATATACATATATATACTTTTTTTATCAATATGTTTTATTTATTTCTTTACTTCAATTAATTTATTTCATTTTATTTTGTTTATTTACTTACCGCGCACACACACACACACACACACACACACACACACACACACACACACACACATCACTCAACCCCACACCCCCCCCCCCCCCCCCCCCCCCCGCTTCCCACTTCATGCTAAATTTACAGCCACCACTCTTCACCTTCTGCTTTCCACCACACCCATTCCTATCCAGTCAACTGCCACCCTTTGACCTATCCCCTACTCCCCCCCCCCCCCCCCCTCCACACACACACACCACACACACATCACACACACACACACAATATTCCCCCTTCCCTCCCCCCCAAAACTCCTGTCAGAAGGGTAGGCCAAGTATTGACCCCCTCCCCACCTCAACCCACCAACCCCCTCCCCCTCTAACCACACCCCCGTCTCTTCCCTTCACACCCCATTCAATCTACATTATTAACACCATCCTACCACCTCTAACAACCCACTATATATTCCACAAAATCACACACCCACTCACACCACATTAACTTGCAGTGCCCCCCCCCCCCCCCCTTTTTTTTCCCCCACTGACCACTTCCTTTCCTGTTCCCCCACCCCACCCCTCTGTGTACAAGTATACTAAGGGGTTTGTGTCTCCCCTCTCTCCTCTACATATAGGTATGCTTAGATGCATGTACATGAGTTTGTCGTGGTGTGTGTGTGTGTTGTGTGTGTGTGTGTGTGTGTGTGTGTGTGTGTGTGTGTGTGTGGTGGGTTTTTTTGGTTTTTTTTTTTTTAAATATATACACAGATTCCCATATATGACCACTATCACTGTTACCATGACCACTATCATTGTTACCATGACCACTATCATTGTTACCACCACTCATAAGATGTCCTGTGTATGCAACCCTTTTTTTTTGGCATATGTTTGTGTGTGTAGTGTGTTGTGAGTGTGTGTGTGTGTGTGTGTGTGTGTGTGTGTGTGTGTGTGTGTGTTGTTGATGTGCCTGTGTACGTACGTACCAGTGTGTGTACATGTGTGTGCGTGCATGTATCATGCATGCATGTGTGTGTGAGACGGTGATGATTCCATCTATGACAACCATCACCATCAATCAGTCATTGATCATTGCCCGCCCCCACCCCCACCCCCACCCCCCACCCCCAAAGTGTTTTTTTTTTACATTTTTAAACTCAACTGCCATTATCATGCCAATGCAATCATGCTATTTCACTTATGGCAATGATCAACATCCTATATCATTGTTTGTCCCACTTAAGACAATGACCAATTATTCATGAATCATCAATTTTATTATCTTCAACCCCCACCCCCCACCCCCAACTGGCATTACTACATCAATGCACCACATTATTTCACTATGACAATGGTCACCACCCTATATACTGTGAGATCTCATCTCAGTGATCACATCCATCATCATTGATCATTTCCTTTATTCCCCCACTGGCATTATCATACTTGCCAATACACTATCCTACTCCTTTTACAAAATGATCCACCATCCTACACCACTGTGGATCATACCTACACCTTGACCATGATCATCATCCACCCCATCTTTGAACACCTCCCCCATTCCCCTACAGTACTGTTTATCTCAAATGATCCATGATCATCACCAGTCATCTACCCCTACCCCCCTCCACCCTCTTTCTCAACCTGCAATATTATACTAATGCCACCTTATTATTCCTCTTACCCACAATGACCATCACCCTACAGTACTATTGATCTCACCCATGCCAATGACCATCACCCTACAGTACTATTGATCTCACCCATGCCAATGACCATCACCCTACAGTACTATTGATCTCACCCATGACAATGACCATCACCCTACAGTACTATTGATCTCACCCATGCCAATGACCATCATCCTACAGTACTATTGATCTCACCCATGCCAATGACCATCACCCTACAGTACTATTGATCTCACCCATGCCAATGACCATCACCCTACAGTACTATTGATTCTCACCCATGCCAATGAGCATCACCTACAGTACTATTGATCTCACCCATGCCAATGACCATCACCCTACAGTACTATTGATCTCACCCATGCCAATGAGCATCACCCACAGGTCATTGATATTTTCCTTTATCCCCCCAACTTGCACCATTGCACCATCACCACTGCATTTTTCCACTTATATAACAATAATCATCATCCTATGGTACTACTGATCTAAACTGATTACCATTTACAGTCACTGAAAATACTCCCATCCAGTGAACACCTTCATTCTGCACTATATATGGAAATGAAGAAGCTGACCAATTGACAAAGGAAGGAGGACAGCAGCCCAACTGTAAAAGGTAGCCTCCTTCGAATAAATCAAAGTATATTTCAAGGAGACAAATAGGAAGATGACTTGAGCAGCACCCAGACTTCAACAAGAGGGATGCATACTACCGGATGCCCAGATCAGACCAAGTGAACATTGTGGACTGAGGATAGGGCTCTCCAGACTTTAACATCACAGGTCCACTATATTCCACACCTGTGAGTCTTCAAATTATCAATGCAGTACAGCCCCAGAGACAGCGGCACATTCCCAGCTAAACCCAGACTAGAAACCTAGCCTGCCAACTCACCAATGAGTGCAAAACCTTACTGACCACAGCCCATACAGCAGCCTCCATCAGTACCTCCAGGATTCCTCCCTAAGTAAACGAAGAAGAAGACCATCACTGTGAGACTGAGAACTGGGCACTCCAGACTGTGACATCACATCTCCACAATATTCCACACTGGCGAGTCTTCAATTTATCCATGCAGCCCCAGTGACAGCGGAACATTCCCAACAACACTAAAAGTAGAAACCTAGCCTGCCAACACACCGATGAGTGCAAAACTTTACTGACCACTGGAGGGCCTTCACCATACAGCAGCCTTTGCCAGTACCTCCAGGATTCCTGCCTAAGTGAACGGAGAAGAAGACCTTCCTATAGTACTGTTGATCTCACTCGATCATCACCCATGAGTGACTGATTAATGATAATTAAAAAAAAAATTTTTTAAAACATTTTTTAAATGAGTGTATATATATATATATATATTATATATATATATATAATATTATATATATATATATAATTAATATATATATATATAATAATATATATATATATATTATTTTGTCTTCTTGTGTGTGTGTGTGTGTGTGTGTGTGTGTTGTGTGTGTGTGTGTGTGTGTGTGTGTATGTGTGTGTGTGTGTGTGTGTGTGTGTGTGTGATCGTTAGTATTATGATTATA